>CM035591.1:114975015-115575015 GCA_020423425.1 Chrysopa pallens
ACTAATTAGTACCTTATGATAAGAATGATCAGCTATAAGAATTAGCAATTATTATATTGACTGAAAAGTCCCGGACCTAACACATAGATGGTGCTAGTTATATTGCAGTCACCCTTTTTTCCGTTAATACTAACCTTCAAAAGACAGCTGTTAAAATTTCATGATATTCTATTCATTAGTTTGTGAGTTATTGTGCTAAGAGTGACGCTACTTTTGTTATTTTCAAAACAATGGATCAAAAAGAATTTCGTGTTTTAATTTTACACTGCTTCTTAATGGGAAAAAATACCGTTCAAGCGAAGCAATGGCTTGAAAAGTGTTATGGGGACTCCATCAGAAACAACAATAAAACGTTGGTTTGCTGACTTCAAACGTGGTCGTAGAGACACCGATGATGCAGAACGCAGTGGACTGGAATGATTGCGTTGCTCTTGATGAAGATTACGTTGATGAATAAAGCTAATTTTGAACCAAAAAAACTGTGTTTTCTTTGTTAGGCCCGGGACTTTTCAGTCCATGTGTTATATATATATATATATATATATATATATATATATATATATATATATATATATATATATGACCCTCTGCTCCGTATATATATATATATATATATATATATATATATATATATATATATATATATATATGACCCTCTGCTCCGTATATATATATATATATATATATATATATATATATATATATATATATATATATATATATATATATATATATACTACACTACAGGTTCCATTATTAAAGCTTTGCTAAATATGCAATGTTTAAGAGATAAAAAATAATTTAAATGGGATTTAACAGTATTTTATTTCTACCTTTACTTATAAACTTACATACGTTATAAAACTTAATAATAATGCAAAATATCCGTTTAAGATCCGGTGGAAGAGTAACGGATGCGGATTTTTTTTCGTGCTGATACACGTATTTTATTTTATTTTTTACAAGTACAAAATTTCAAGACAAACTTTGAGCCTAAATACAAAATTTCAAGTCAAGAGAATATTTTCTTATTGCATGTCTAGGCTAGAAAAGGAATTGATTGTCCAAATTTCGTATTTCTAGTTTCAGCCCTTAATGGATCAGTCAGAAACACGAAAGTGGCTTACCTCGTCATAAAAACTAAACGAAAAAACCGATATTTTGTGTTTGTATAGAGGGTGGGGGAGGTTATAAAGAAAACATAAACTTTTCCTATGTCAAAATTCATTTAACCTAGGGTTAAATAAATGTTAAAAAGGATGAAATATTTATTTCTTTTATCAAGTACACAAATTTTTATGTAGCAATTGACATTAAAACTTTAAATAAATCATTTTTACTTATTTCTCAGTTTTATGGTTTTATTTATTTTTTTCGTATATTTTATGGTTTCTACCCTATTTATTTTTAATTAAAATGCCTGTATAGACTAAGAGCTCGTGGGAAATTTGAATAACGGTTTTGAATAACGGATTTGAAGTACAGAAACTATGTTCTGACATGGAATCTAACCAGCACATTATCAACTTTTATGCACTTGATAAGGGTGAGAATTGAATTGGGTAAAACGGGTTAAAGTTTGTTTAAAAAAATTTCAAATAAACATTGTAGAGCATAAAATTGTACATAAAAAAAGATTCTTTGCCATTTTTAGCCAATATTAAAGAAAAACAAAGCCAGAAGGCCTAGAAGTTTTCACACATATATGTACGTATGCCAGAGATGTGCCGGATATTGATATTCGTATTCGCAAGAAAAAAAACCCGTATCCGCAAGTCTCTTTATCAGCGGATCTAAAACAGATCTTTTGCATTATTAAATTTTTTTACTTTTACTAATTTATAAGTAAATGTTACAATAATATACTGTTAAATCCCAATAAAATAGTTATTTCTTAAAAATTATAGATTTGGCGAAAATTTAATATTTTAATCCTTATTGCAGTGAGTCAAGAAGATAATTCTTATAGCTGACCACCTTATCATAAGATTCTAATTAGTAATTACACGATCTGAATTCAAATGTGTTTTTCAAATTCATTATAATTCAAATCAATTAATATTGCTAAGTGATATCACCAATTACAATCACATATTATTCAATATTCAATCACGATTTTAACAAATTCAAAACATTATACCGATTTATTGAGACGAAAAGTTAAAACTCGTATCCGTTTCCGCGGATCTCTATTTTTAACGATCTGGCACATCCCTGATATACGTGTACATTTTTTGTGTGTATGTGTAAAAATCTAGGCGTCGGTCTGGCTCCATTATTTTTAATAATAGCCAAAAAAGACAAAGGTTCGTAAAATTTTATAGTCTACAAATTTTAATTGCAATTTATTTGTCTAACTATTTCTTTCTGACCCAACTCAATTCTCACCGTTTTCAAATGTATAAAAGTTGATGACGTGCCGGGTTAATTTCTGTTAGAACGTTCTGAACTTCGCGTACAATAATCTATCACTGAAAAAATGTAGAGCCATTCAGAAAAACCTTTTATATTAAAATCTGCCACGCGCTCTTAGACTACTATACATATTTATAAATATATAGGTAATAATAATGATTGTTCTATTTAACATTCATAATTCTGATGGATTTTATATATAGCGAAGACGATGACTATTCAATAAAAATTCCATTGTTTATTTTTTCTTTCGAAATAATTTTAAAATGTTGGGAATGTATTTAGGAGTGGGAGAGGTTTGCGAATCTTATTATAGTAGGGGAATCCAAGAAGGATTTGTTTGGGTAGAGTACTATATACATAGATATTCCCACGTTTCCACCATTATAACTCCTCTTTAAGAATTGTCAGAAAAAAAAATTGTAAATATTTTAAACATTGTAGATAAAAATTATATGTTAAACATGTGTAGATACAATTTTTTTATTTCTTAATATTGTAAAAACTTATAAATTTTTACTTTTCATGAAAAGTAGTTATATTTTTATTATAAATCCGCCATTGTTATTCCTTTTAACTGTCAGTGGTGCGTACGAATACTTATATATACAGTGCCTTAATTTGGGGATATGGTAGGTAAATTACTTACTTGCTGGCCAGTGTGAAATTAAATTATGTGATGATTTGAGCGTGACGTAAGGGAATGAGGGGTTAGGAAGTTGTCAAATATAACGCCACCTGGACATTCTTTTTTAAAGAAGATAATAATGCAAAGATATCGTAATGATAGAGAACATGACGATAGGAACGTAATGTAAACGGGTGTGAGAGTCACAAACTTGATGGGAGGATAAACCGATACAGCAGCAGAATATAAAATAAAAGATTGTCAGATTTTGAACCGCCTTGACATGAACCAATAAAAATCTGACGATCTAAACGACTTTTATTTTTATTAAAAACTACCACGAGGTTGCATCTCATTCAACTCATCAGTCTTTTGAATGGGAGATTAATTTAAGATCTCCTCTGAATATCTCATGCGCCCGAGTAAATGTTATGTATTTTGCTGAGATAATTTCTTGTATTTGCATGTTTACATTTTTGAAAGCCTGTGGAGCCGATGTCCAGATTGGAAATGGAATATATAATATAACATTTTTTGCTTTATATCATCTAGTCTACAAAATCAAATAGAACCCCTCGACACTCGAATTAATCCCCATTTAATAACGTGGGCTCCTCGTATATTATAATAGTTTATATACTTTATGTTTTATAAGTAAAATTAGAATAATATGATAGTTTGCCATGTTTAAAAAAAAAATACTTCAAAATATTGATTTTTTAATAAACAGTAACAAAAAATAAATTTTTTTGCAAAAAAAACACGATTTCTTGTCATAAAATTACATTAAAATTTAAACCCTTTTTTATTACTGTAAAAACGCTGTCTGCCATTTTGGTGACGTAATTGAGATTTGTAATATTGAGAATACTGTTATAATTCATTGAGAACAAAACATAATCTAACACTTTCAAATATTTCTAATTTAAATAACTGCTAAGATTGAAGTGATAAATGACAACTAATAATTTTTACCAAAATGACGTCACAATATGACAGCCTAGTGTTTTAGGTTACATGATAGATAGATAAAAATATCGAATTTTGATTTTAAGATAAATTATTCATGTGTTAAATAAGTTAAATTAAGAATATTTAAGAATTTTTCTACATAAATTTTAATTTATGTCAAATTTCATGCGTTATTTTTCACTACGACAGTACCCTATAAAAATAAAACTAATTTTGATGTGGGTATTATTATCAAGCAGTGTCATACAAACATTATACTATTTTTAAATTATTATGTTATTCAGTAACACGAATAATAAATGTTCAAGAAAATTATTCAAGTGAAAAAGCGATTCACGACAAAATAAATTTTATATAATGTCCCATTTTTTAACACAATTGGTGTTTTCAAAAATAAATAATCCATTTTTTTAATAAATTTTAAAACTTTATAATATTAATGCGAAAATATTTTATAAAAACTTTTTGAAATTAATTATGAACACTTTAAAAGTGACAAAATTAAAAAAACTAAAAACGCACCATGATGTAGGGTAAATATGGGTAATGGCGGTTAGTGTACAATGGCGGCCAGCATTATTATTTCAAATCGAAAGTAGTTAGTAGTGCTGTAGGTAACAGAAAGTAGTTAGTAGGTAACAGACCTTCCGATTACACCATTTAGCTGGCCTGCATTAAAAACCGGTTCAGTTGATTTTACATATTCGAGAGAGGTGCATCTTAATCGGTTTTTGCCTCTTTGGATATGAAAAAGACTATAACTTATGTTTATTATGGATTTTATAATTGTTTTCAGTTTTTAATATTATTCTTATACAATATTTGAACATCAGAAAAAAAACACTCGGTGTGCTCTGTGTGGGTTTCTGGTCACACTCTTTGTGTAGTGGGTGGAAGTCAGTCGAGGACTATATTTGTAAAATTTGCTTAGGATCTTAGACAGCCATTTCCGTCAACGCGACCGCCATTAACCGCGGGTGTGGTTAATACTGAAATTTTTAAACTACCTCTTTATAATTATACCAACGCCATTAAAATGTTGCCAAATATAAAGATTATTTGTTACAAAATATGTTAAATAGAACTAAAAAAATATATAGTTTAAAATTATCATTTTATTTACATTTTTCTTTAAGTGATCACTATTTCCTCAATATTATTTTTTTAAAGTCATTTTTCCTAGGGTCACATAGTGACTACAGTAGGTGTATTCTACACAACAACAGCACACACCATTCCTAGGCAGTCACCCATCCCTATGATACTCTAAATTTTGCTTTTAAGTCATATAAATTTAATTGGCAACTTACATGAAACAGAAATACTTAAAAGAGATCCATTACCCCACCGCGGCAAAGCCAAAAACAAGGGTTATGCTTTTAGCAATGTTTGTAAGTACGTATGTTCTACTGTAGCAGTTAAGTTACTGAACCGATTTTAATCAATGAACTGTCCATATTGATTCGTTATTACAGTCCAGGTGTTTTTAAAATCAATACGGTGGATGTTACTATAAAAAAGTGGAGGAAATTAGACATTCAAATATTTAATAATCTCCAAATTAAATTAATTCAGTTTTATAATTTTGAGTATTTATTAGATTATTAGTTATGTAACACAAAATATATATGACAGGGTTAGAGGGAGGGGGAAATTGTAAAATGTCTATATGTTAAAATAGATATTTATACTGATACATATTTATTCAAGTCGGTTCTTCAACAAAATTCAACAAAAGCTTTTAGAAGCATGCAATTTTCCAGCACAAATGACTCAAAAAATACTTATCCAAATGTTATGAAATTTGGTATTTATGAAATTAATAATGAACTGTATCTGAACTATTCTTATATTCATAACAAAACTTAGTGCTGCCCTTACGGGAATCCGGCACTGGTTGAAAGACAAGACAAAAACTCAAAACAATGCGATGATGCAATTGTTGCATTTTATTAAGAATTCAAGCTTTAGATTTTAGAATGAAAAAATTTTACTCTTCAAGAAAAAAAAAGGAAAATTTCTATTTATTAATAAAATTACTGAAAATTATTTTAATCTTAAATCAGCAGCTTTTCAATAAGATTATTATTTATCATAATATTTAAAATGCATAATAATAATAATAATCTTTATTTGATATTGAAAATAATCAAAAAAAGTTTTACAATAATAAATTAATCATACATCAAATAATCAGACCCAAACAGATCCAAACGCAATAAACAAATAGCAGTTGTAGAAAAACAAAATAAAAAAGAAAATCTTATCAAATAAATAAATCAAGGTCTCATACTAGACCAGAGCCTGGATGGACTTGAGTGTGCATAAATTGGACACTACTCAATTTCATTTTTATTTCTGCCAATTGCTTTAAAAATAACTTAAATATTAAGGATTCAGTGCCGGACCAATTTTTGGTCCAATATTTTTACGATACCCGAGTACCTCTATGTCCTGCTCTAAATACAGGAAATATATAACTTTTTCAGTGTGGTAGATTTAATCTGGGTGGGATACTTAAAAATCCTTTTGTAATGTGTTATATGTACTTCAGAATGGTAATTAATATAAAAATTCGGGATAATTACATAATGCCTTTTTGTATTTCAGTAAACATTCTTCACTTTTACTTGTAATTTAAAAATAAAATAAAAAACAGGAAATAAAGAAAATTTTTTCAAAGTATTTTCTCTGTTTTATAAAAATATTTGAACGTATTACATTTTACGTTCAAGAAATAAGTACAGAAATTATAATGGATATAATATTTAATTTCTGATTAATTAATTAAAAAATTTCTAACAATGGAAAGTATAACTAAATTGGTCACAGGGATTCAGGACAATAAATTGTAAACTATGCCTTGATTTTAGTTGAACGTTTCGTCCTTTTGTTAGGACTTCCTCAGCAACTTAATCGTACTAGATTACAGTTTAAAATAAATTGTTGTTGAAAATTATAAAGTCATTGAAGATATATTGAATTATTATGTGAAAATTAGTGGAATATTTAATTTGTTAATTTTTATTAGATTTTATAATATGCACCAATACTTTATAATTTTCAACAACAATTTATTTTAAACTGTAAACTAGTACGATTAAGTTGCTGAGGAAGTCCTAACAAAAGGACGAAACGTTCAACTAAAATCAAGACATAGTTTATAATTTATTGTCCTGAATCCCTGTAACCAATTTAGTTATTTATTAATTTTCTGGACGTGAACAAGATTTTAATATAATGGAAAGTATTTTTTTGAAAATTTATTATTTTTATATTCGACATACATCAGAGTATATTAATTTTAGTCTAAATTTTGTAACGCTATCTAATATTGATCGTACAAGCAAAATTTTGATATAGGAGTTCATAGAAACATATGATTAGTCCATTTCCGACCGTCCGTCATCACGATAACTCAAACAAAAATAGATAATGAGCTGAAGTTTTGGTGACATATTCTTAATATAAAAATAGACTTCAATTTCGTGAATGAGAAAAATCGGTCCATTGAATCTAAAGGATCTTGAATCCTACTTTTAAACTATAAATGATAAAAGAAAAATTCAAAAACAAAAATCATAAAATTTTTTTTTTTTCGTAAAATGTTAAGCCTCGCCACAATTTAAGCTCAAATTTGGCTAATTATCACATATTGGTAGTTACAATACATATTATTATACAAGTATGTATATAACTGTATAGACTGGATATTTATAGTATTTGATATGACAAACACTGATATTCAATCATATATTGAGTATTTAAACAATTAACTCTATTAATTGTTATCTTCACTTGTTTAAAATAAATTCTACTGGTGTTGGAACAGGTGAATTTATCGTCAATTTCTGAGATATCTCGTAAATACAACTTTTTATTTGTTTACATACATTTTCTACTTGATTAAATTAATAAAAATTATGTTTCAAAAGTGTTAAAAAGGGCAAATTAATAGTAAAATTAATGGCTAATAATTATAAATCTTACAAACTAGAGCATCTTATCTTATCGAATTTGATTTAAAGAATTAACACAGCCAAGAATCCTCATTTATTTATATTCCATTGTGTCACTTGAACTTGTGTCAAATAGAAACCCGACGATGCTTTAGAACTTGCTGAGCAATTTTCGTTTCTTCCCCGCTGGGCTGTGAAAATCATTAGGACAAACGTGCACAATTTCCCAACTAATGAACAAATATTTTTAAATTTGTGGTAAACAATAGTGTAGATTTTTGGGGTGATCCCATTTCAGAAACATCTCATCTATCAATTACTGTTCCGGGGATATTGACCTCGAAACTTACCATTTTTTTCACTTAAATGACGTTCATCCGATTTTGATGAAATTTTATATACACATGCGTGGTATGGCTTTACATTAACAGTTTAAATTATTCGATTATTCTAGAATATTAGATTGTAAATAGAACAAAATAAAGCCATCTTAAACAAAGAATTGTATATTATTTAATGTAGAAAATGTACTCAATCAGTAGGACCGTCTCATTGATGTAGCTATTTAAGTGAATACATTCGATAATGAGTATTTTCACATAAATGTCGATATATTATCGTGAACCATTCATCTGAATTCGATAAAATTTTGTATATAGATGTATGATGGATGCAATTTTACATCATTGATTTGAATTTTGTTGAAAATGATTATTTTGGATAATGATGGGAAACAAGTATTTTCAGAAAATAGCAAAATAAATAAATTAGGTTAGCTTCTTCGTTAGCTTAATGGTACAGAAAAATTTATATGATATAGCACACACCGTAAGATTTTCTGATCAGAAAATCTGACTATCGGACAGCCCTTTAAGAAATTCTTATAAGAAAATCTGATCATACATCAGGCAAAAATCTTAAGCAAGCGCATATCATCGGATATTATCGGATACGTACAACGAACCACAATGAACCAATGAACTTTCAAATATTTCAAATTTATTAATTACTTTTTTGACTAACAGGTCTACTTCAAATCACACCGTAAGATATTCTTATAAGAAAATCTGATGTCTTATATAGAATTCTTATCGTGTGTGGGATCTAATATAAAATACATGTTAAGAGTGACATCAGATATATATTAAGACGTATTGAACATATACCGATTGAAGTGAGCATATTCGTACATCGCGAGAAAAATTTGTGTCTATTATTGATAGTATATTTTTTATTAAACTAATTTGAGTATAAATTTCGATTTTTTCCCCAATTTCTTAGATCAAATTATTTTGTATTTTATAAATACGTATTTCGACTACAAAGTAGTCATCATCAGTATGAATTAGCTAGTTGTAATGAAAACGGTGCAAACCGTCACCAAATTAGCAACGAGTAACATCTCCTCAAAGAATCATTACAACTAGCTAATTCATACTGATGATGACTACTTTGTAGTCGAAATACGTATTTATAAAATACAAAATAATTTAATCTAGGAAATTGGGGAAAAATCGAAATTTATTCGAAAAATCCTAGAGTTCTCATTAATAAGTATAAAATAAATTTGAGTATATTTCATTTTGCCTAATCTTTTCAGCAATATATTTCTCCCCAAATATCCAAAAAATGTTACAAAAATCAAAATTATCCACGCCTTTCGAAGAAAGTTTGATAACTTTCTCTAGAATAAAATGAAGATTTTCAAGTAATTAGTTAATTGAACGTGCATTGTTTGTTAGTAAAAAAAAACTTACCGTATATTCTTTATTAAAAAAAAAAAGTATATCGTTTTCTATGAATGAAAAGAACTAAAATACCTACCTAAACATACGAGTTGTATCAAATACAAAAAGAAAAAACTAATAGGAAAAAATGAACAAATATAAATAATTGTATAAGTTTGTTTCATGTACATAACCTTGGTGAATGGAACGAAAAGCTTTTAGTGAGTAATGCTTTATACAACACTGTATGAACCTTGACCTCTTTTGTTCTTGGAGTAAAAAAAAATTGGTATCAGCAGTTACAGAACATCTATATGCAGATTTTATCCTGTAACTTTTCATCTTATCTAAATTCGGATCAAATACTATAAGTGTATCCTGAAGTTCAAATTTTTCAAATCAGAATCAAATTAACTTTTAAACCATAAAAGATGTATAAATTTTAATACAAGTTATTAATAAAAACAAAATTATTATTATTTTTTTAAATAAATAAATTGTTATCATAAATCTCTGAGAGTTTAAAATTTTATCACATACGAGTTTGGATTTTGGTTTTATTGAGGTTATAAAATTTCATTGATTAGAAAACCCTAAATTAATTAGGCTATACGAAGTGGTGTAAATGTAAAATATGAATATTTACGCACGTATAATACTTATTATTAATTTTATTACTTAAAACTAACAATCGGTAAATGTAAAATGTCCTGAATCACTGACTAACGGATCAACGAACAGCCTAATCTGATAATAAAGGATTTACCGAAAATCTACCTTAAAATGGATAAAAACGAGGGTTAAGTTTATATGGGATAATGTGATCCTACTTCTACTTCAAATTTTATATAAACATTCTTTAAAAGCTTTCAATTAAAAATTCTCTTAGAACCATTTTCGACTTCTACGCGGACGAAGGTTGGGGCTAAAGCAATTCACTTAATATTTTATTATTTTTGCTACATTTTGGCTGGGTAAATTTTACATGTTATCATTGTTTGATTGTGAAATGTTTACATACAAAAAATGGTCAAGTGTTTCATTCATTCAAAATATATAACGTTCATTTACTTTAGCACTGCTAGCTTACTCTATAATTTAAGTGAAAAAAAAAATAAAATCAAAAATTCTGGAGATTTGTTTTATAAACTGGAGTCTGGAGAAAGTATAATTTTTCTGCCGTCTCGAGAATAAAACTACAGAGCTGACAACCCTATTATTATATGTGCATTTATAACTGTATAGGCTGAATATTTAGAGTATTTTGTGAATGCTTATGATTGATAATAGTTCACACATTGATACTCACTCTTATATCGTGTATCTAAACAATTAACATATTAACACTGTAACAGTTCTCGTAGCAGTAAATATATAGGATTTATATAGGCGAGACAAGGATGCTGTGATGTCTGTGACAATCATACAGTCTATTTCAGAACATGGGCGTTATCTAAACTTGTTTTTACAAACTTTTTGCTTTTGTGTCTTGTCATCATTTTAATTTTAAAAGCAAGTTTTTTACAATTTGTCATCGTTAACCTAAATAATCTTGCTTACTTCAATAAGTGCTTCTTCACATTTTGCACTAAAAACAGTTTCTGCTCACTTTAGGAATTTTCCATACTCTAGAAACGTAAATAGACAGCAACCTAAAATTTTATACCGTATCCTACATTCAAAATGAGAGAAATTATAATGTATGAATCAAATCGTGCAGTACATTTTTTCATAATCTCTTAATGTGATATAATTTCAATTCAAAATCTGCTCCAAAATCAGTACGGGTTTGGGGTCTGAATACATTTTACAGTCTATATTAAATACTAGCTGTTACCCACCCACTTCACCGGGAAGTTTAAACTTTACACGTCTTCCATCAATTCTGTTAAAGAATTTTTATGCAAAATTTAAAGTAGTTTGAAGAAATGAATCACGTTGTCCAATACAATCTTTGAATTTCGAAAAATCCTTTTTTTATCGGATGCCTATGTTATACAAAGACCACACTCTCTAAGTTTAAGGGTTTCTACGATCAGCGGTTTAGGCTGTGCGTTGAACTGTCAATCAGTCATTCAGGACAAAGCATTTTATATATATATTTTATATTTATTTTTATAATAAATAATTTCTACTTACAATTTTAATTATTATAATCATAAAAATTATAAAAAAATTATTATAATCATAAAAAGTTATTATAAATAGAGGATGTCACGCGGTTTCATCCGCGTAGTTCCCCTTCCTGTGGGAATACAGAGATTGAAAGTAGTCTATGCCACCGGGCGATAGTTTAGCTTCCCAACGGTGAAATAATTAGGTCCAGTAGTTTTCAAATTTATTCGTTACATACAAAAATGTTTCTTCTTTATAATATTAGCATAGATTTCAAAACTTTAGTATATGCAGGTAATAGTAAAATCACAACACGAACGCTTTCCTCTTTTTATATGCATGTATGTTTACACAGTAATACAATCTAAACAAACGCTTTTCACGAAGAAAGTATATGCTCAGCATGTCACATGATACAGATTGATATTCGTCCATCCAGAATACTTAAATAAACATTGATTCTTTCCAGTTTTATCTTGGTAATATATAACCTCAGGGACGTACATAGTTAAAGACTTGATTGAATTTAATTTTTATAAACCTACTAGCTGACCCGGCAAACGTTATTTTGCTAGTAAATATTTTGATAGTTAAATATATTAAATAACTGCACTTATTGTAAGTATGTGGGTATGTGGTCTATGACTGAGCACAAAAATCCGAAATAGAGCAACTAGTTAGCTCATAAATCTAAGTTCTTTGATACGTTTCGAATAATTTTATTAATGGGGGTGGGGGGGTGTAGGCCTGTTAACATTGGTTTATAATTAATCATAACGTGAATTTTTTATTATTAGATTACAAATTATCAATCTCTTTTTTTAAAATATAACTTAAATTAATAAACAAATTTAAAATAATTATGAAAAAAGAAATATTAAACTTTTCTAGATATACTAAAAATCTTAAATGCAAATAATTACAAATATTAAACTGAAAAAACAATAAAAAGGAATTTTCTTACAGTTTGTGAATTAGCAAAATCGGTCCATTGGATCCTTAACTCAACTATTAAACTATAAAAGATCAAAGAAAAGTTCAAATATAAAAAATGTTTATTTTTGTGTGAATCATTTTTTCGTAAAATGTTTGAGTTTTCCGTAATTTTAGCTCAAATTTGGCTAATAAACATTGACTGAGACGATATAATGTTCTCAAAAACAAAATTTTTTTTGAAATGTTTGCCAAATTTTAAGTGATGTAATATGTAAAAGGAAATGAAAAATTTAAAAGCAATAGATTTGACATACATACAAAATTGAGATATAACAATTTTTATAAACTGAATAAAAAATTTTTTTCGTAAAGTTGATCGTTTTTCTTGAAGTTTTAACAATGTAACACTGTCTGTCGTGTGTTACTTAATCACGCCTAAACTACTGGACCGCTTTAATAGTCTAGACCATGAGAAAGGATAGAAGACAAGGAGTTGAAATAGTGGATGTAAGTTTGTATGGAAATTACATCATTTTTACGTGAACGAAAAATCATTAAAGCTACGGGAACGATAACTACGCAGGTAAAACGGCGTGATGTCCGCTAGTTTGAATATTAAAAGTAATTTATTATCGTTAACTACATGAATAAAATCTATTATGTATATTGCTGTTGCAAACGCAACAAAAGATTTCACAAAAGTTTACTATTATTTTTAAATAAATGCCGATCATCTTACTCTTAGCCTTTAAGCAATCGTTAACCCTTCAAACTTATGTTTTAAATCATAACTAATAAAAAATAACCAAAAGCTTTGAAACGAAGAATGGCTCCATTGGCTATAAGTATATTCTTTAGCCATAATATTGAGTGCAAACATTCAAGCAAATTTTTAAAATATTTCTTCTATCTACTTATAGACCTTAAGAAGTACAATTTCTTGCATAACTATTGAGTTCGTTTTTGGAAAATTAAAAATTTTAATCTATTTTACGGTTTGCCCGATTCTGGTAGCTTTTAAAATAATTATTTAAAGTATTTTTGAAAACTTATATCAAAAAAATAATATTATAATTTACCTAAACAAAAATATTTAAAATCTTTTTACTTTTGCCCATATTTATTAATCTCAATACAAAAATTTTTCCCCTCTTTTTGATTCGATTACAATAGTTTGTTAATAATAATATATGATGTTTATATTTAATTTATTTTAGATTAAAAGAGAAGTAATTTGTTTTCATTATATTAGTAGTAAATAATAAATGTTTTATTTTCATGAAAATTCACTTTTCATTATGTAATTAAATTTGTTTACTGGTCACAGGGAAACTATAAAATTATTTAATTAAAATAAATCACTTGCTGTATATTACAATTAAGTAGCCAATTAGCTGCCTGCTTTGCTTGATAATATCTTATTGTTTTAAAGTGTAAATGGTTGTAATTGATGCTCTATAGAAAAATGCGTATATGGACAGGGAGAGAACGATGCCAGTCAGTTGGAGTTTAGTTGTATAGCTATACCCACCTATTGTCGAATAGTTGTGTAGCATGTGAGTTTGGTCATAGGCAGTGTTGATTGTTTAGAGAGGTGTGGTCATGTTGACGTCAGTCTTGCTTGTATTGTTTTTGTTAGTTAAGTGACTTAGTGTTAGTTCAGGTTCGGGTACTAGTAGTCATATCGGAAACTGAACGCGTCACTACAGCATTGCTGTTATGAACATTTGTATGTGTGTGAGATAGTTTTTTTTACCTTGATGACAGCCATGTTGAAGTGAAGAATAAAACTTTTGAAGAGAATAAACATGGAGGTCATATGGAGCTATAATCAAATTGAGTACCAAGTGAATAATCTATTTGAGTCATATGTTGTAGTACACATTTTGATGTGATTAGACTATTTGCAAGAGCAAATTTTCTTGTGTAAATAAGAGATGATTTATCTATTTGAATGATAGTTAAATATTATCAATTGAATTTTTATGTACATTTACCAAATTAAATCTTAATTTCTCTTAAAAATGTGTTTTATTGTTTCTGCGCAACCCTAGGATTATTATATACTTTTTTATTTTTCTAACTACGTTTTAAGACTCCATTTACCATTAAAAAATGTGTTCGATTTAAGAAACCTTGGCTCAAAAGTCTATAAGTTTGAAAACAAATGTATTTATGTACATTCAACATCTAGAAAAATTTTTGGGCTACTCAAAACTCGCACCTACTCTTAAATTTATGATAACATTTAGTACATCAAAAGGGAGATAATATTAGATCGATTAACCCTTTTTAAAAAAATTTTGTAATTGCTCGCAGTTTAATAATCGCAGCTCAAGTTATATATGAATTTTATGTAAAATTCCCAAATATTTTGATTAGCGCTAGATACATACTTTGTTGATATAAATTTCAGATACCTATTTACGCAAAATTTATTTTCATCACTGTGGAATGTTCTAGTTCCATTATTTTTAATAATAGCCAAAAAAGGTAAAGATCCTTTTTTACGTGAAATTTCGTGCTCAACTTTTATTTGTAACTTTTTCCTAACTCGGACCGTTTTGACTCAAAACGATCCTCAAGCTTTTCAAATGTATAAGAACTGATGGCGAGCAGGATTAATTCCATGCCAGAACGTGATTTCTGGACTTCTCATACTACGATTCATCACGGAAAATATTACAGTCATGCAGAAAGACCGTTCTTCAAATCTGCCATAAATTCTCAGTCTATATATATTTAGTAGCTTGGTACAGTTTCTCCGATTTTTATGAAATTACTAGCTTAACTCGTGACTTCATTCCCGCAGAACTTCAATTCAATCATTATTTTTCACAAAGTTTTATCCTGTTCCGTAGACTCAGTTTTGACATGTAGTCAAATCCAAAAGAACGTGAATTATCATGTATGTTATAATTAATTTAGTTTAAAATAAAATTTTTACTTACATAAACAAAATTAAATCTGATAAAGCCCTAGAAACACCATAAAAATTCCGTTTTTTTCTTATAAGACTATAAGTGGATGACTGAGTGCATCAAATCTTAATAGCGTCCTTTTCATGCCTGCCAAAATACACTATTTTACCTGTAAGAGGAAGTGTCTTCTATCCATGTCCGTAGAGATTAATATTATAAAATGTTGGAGACGGTAAAAAATACAGATGAAAAATCATATTAGGAGTGTCAGAATTACAAATTTATGATTAGGATGTGGTTCAATTGAATCACTCTATAAACAATGTAAAATAGGACAGAAACAATTTACACTGTGAAAGTTCAATTTATTTCTATTATATCTATTGGAAAGTAATCGGAAAACTGTCACACAATGTAATTCCTAAACCGGAAATTATTTCAAACCTATATAATAAATATCGTGAAGATAATATTTCGAAATTCACAACTGTTTTTAAAATGTGTTCCTCATATAATAATCTATATCAAAATTGATAATGGAATTATTTTTAAGACTTTTATAAAAAAAAAATGTTCTTATTTTGCGGCTCCAGCTTTGATCTTAGTTATGTCTCGCTATTAAACTGCTTAGCCCTTTGCACCTCAACGAATTCTCTACTTATGTGCCAACGGTACTTCTAAGTAATAATAGCAATAGATTCAAAATGTAGTTGATGGATTGATTTGAAATTTTGACAGGCAGTTGAATTTATACCCACAAGTGTTTATAGCACATACAAGGTAACCCTTTTTAATCAATGGACCCAAATTCCTCCATTTCTACGCGTGGTCCGCAAAAACGGTTCAGTTAAAAGTTGTTCAAGACAAAAAGGGTAATCTATCCATGCAATTTATTTTGACCTGGACAGAAAATTTGAAGGTCAAAGTTGCTAAGAGCGGATTAAAAAAATCATATAACGTAAGCTTCTCAATCAAGGTATGAAAACTAACGCACCCCATGGCCCTTCCAATCTTTTGTCTGAACCCATTTTTGCGTACCACTCATAGAAACGGAGGAATTTGGGTCCATCGATTAAAATGGTTTACCTTGTTTATAGCACATGGTTTATAGATATAAAAATTATCATTTACACATCTACGACTGCGTGGTTAAGTTTGTTTTATATATAAAACAAATGTGTATATTATAAACATATTTAAACTAGCGCCATCATACCATTGAAAAAATGACCGGCGTCGGCATTATTACTTGAAAATATTCACTGCCGGCGCCGATTGTGGAGACAGATTCATCTTTATTTACATATCCAATAATTTAAGTCAGACTCATCGAAGAGTGGCCAGGTTTAGATAGTAAAATGATAATATTTTAGTAATTTTAATAGTTGAAAAACAAAAATTAGAATCATTAAGCTCATTTTATTATTAAAGTTACGACGAGTTATTACTTAATAATATTTATATACCTAAGTACAAGTTATATTATATTATTATTCAAAAGATAGTATGATTGGCGTTCGCTTTGATATCGATTTAAATCAATTTCATAGAAATTTTAATGCTTTCTGCAAATTACTTGCAGAACATATTAAGAAAACCATTACAAACTCTGAGTAAATTTGAATACATTAAAAAATAATACGATTATTACTTATAATTAATATAAAAGTCAATTCATTATATTTTAGTTTCATAAACTTTTAATGATGCGAATTAAATTAGTAAATTATTATGCAAAGTTCAAAAGTTTACTAAACTGATTTCTTTAAACGGTTTAAATGTATTTTATGTAATATTTTAATTTACTGTGTATAATATATATACCAATTATACCAAGTAAATGACTTAAATACAACAAACGGGCACCAAAATTTGATAAGGTACAGCAAAGCATAAAATAAAAAAAACACAGCTTGATTTTCCCGGTTAAAGTTATGAAAAATAGTTTTTTTTTTCTCGATTTTTTCAAATTATTTGCTAAACCAACCTCAGAAGCTTGATAGATATTTAAAATACCAGTAAAATGACGTGCACAAATTTAAAATCGTTCATAAGTTTGGTCCTAAATAGTAAAATACCATCAAAATATTTTAAATTGCAATAAATTTCGCAAGAATTTATTGATTGTCTGAAGAAATTTCAGACAAGTTTCTCTTTAATAAACTCAATAAGTGATCGAAATCCGAGAAATTAATAGTTTCTGAGAAATTCGCAAGTTTATTTATAAATGCACTCACGAAAAACATCAATTCCCCAGAGTCCGATTTTTATTTTGCAAAATACATTAATGAAAATTTTTCGTAAACTTATATAAAGTCAAGTTGTTTAATTGCTTAAAAAGAGCATTTAAAATGAGTTTTTTAATATTTTTTATTTAAATGTATATGTAGTATCATATAGTAGGCCTATTATATGTTCAAAAGTATTAAATAATGCATTTTTAATGCTATCTTAATCAATTTAAACAAAAACAGAAAAACAAAATCTCAGAAAATATTTATTTCTCAAAATTCAGATTTGAAGTTTGACTTATTGAGTTTAAAAATTTTTGTGAAAGTTATTGCAATTAAAAAAATTACCATATTTCGAAGGTTAAATATTTAGGAAAAAATTTATGAATCAATTTTAATAAATCGCATGTACTTTTATAGGCTTTTTTTTTCTTTAAGAGCTTAGTTCAGCAGATAATTTGAAAAAATCGCAAAAATATCAATTTTTCAAAACTTTAACCGGTCGCCATTTGGTTATTTCCGAAAATCAAGCCGGATTTTTTTTTATTTCATACTTTGAATATACTCTACTAAATTTTGGTGTCCGTTTGTGGTTAGTATTTAAGTCATGAAATGTGGTTAGTATTTAAGTTTAGTTATCGCAAAGTGAGATAAATTTTTATGACGCCCAGTAGACGAGATTTGACGTCGACAGGCGAGAAGCAGGTGATTCGGAACAGCTAGGCGATAACATAAAAGTTTCATTCTCTTCAATGATCGAGAAATTTCTTGAAATGAAATTTACATTCGAAACAACTCTAATTTTACTCTTTATTATAAAATTACAATAAACTTTCAAATATTGATGAAATTTGCAATTCTCTTAAATTTATAGTCGGATTACCATTTCAGTTTCTATTTTTATTTTTCAAAGTGTAGTGATCCTTATATGTAAAAGCTTACAAGGTAATATTTTTGTTCTAGGAAAATGAAACGAACACGTCGACACAAAATATATTTTGTGTCTATTTTTGTACTCGTATATTCTGTAATTAATGTATACTCCGATGCAAAAGAAGCTATTAAAGAGGAGCTTTCCAACACATTAGCATCAACACACGAAACAATTATTACAACAACTGAAAAAATTAGTGAAGCTGGTACAACACCATCAACATTTAAATCAACCGAAAAATCAATAAAAGAAGGTGTTACAGTAGGTCCCGAAGAGCGAAGCACATCGAGTAGTGCATCGACAATTCCACAAAATGTGAAAAGTACAACACCGACGTATATGACAACAACTTTCGTACCAACGCTACGGCCACGTCGAGAAAATTGTTCACCGCCAGCAATTGAACAAGTACAATTGAAAATTTCTATAAATTTAGCACGATTTATTCAAAAATTTGTTTTTAGTTTCCTAGGCCGTTGATGGGTCCAAATACACGAAAACATGGTGGACTTGTTATACATTTCATTGTGGCTATCTACACCTTCATTGGATTAGCAATTGTTTGTGATGAATATTTTGTAGCATCGTTAGATCGAATATGTGAGGAATTAAAATTGGCACCAGACGTTGCTGGTGCAACATTTATGGCAGCTGGATCATCTGCTCCAGAATTAGCGACTGTGGTCATTGGTGTATTTTTTGCACAAGATGATATAGGTTAGAACCGTTTTACGCTTGTCTTGTAAGCTTAAACAAAACTAACACTTTTATTAATTTTTAGGAGTATCTGGTGTTATTGGATCCGCTGTTTTCAATATTATGTTTGTGATTTCAGTATGTGCCCTTTGTTCAGGCACCGTAAGTTATTTAAATTGGTGGCCATTATGTCGAGACTGTTTCTTTTATGCCATTTCAATTCTAGTCATGTTAGTTACAATTTTTAATGAGAAAATTACATGGTTAGTAATATTTTCAAAAATATGTAGTTTTGGAGTTGGCTAACTGAAAAAGAAGAATTTGAATAGCAAAAGTACTCATTACAGACCAGAATTATTTATATAATTAGATTTTTATGTCTCTTTCCTCAGATCACCATAGGTCTACCCTCTTCTCGAGTACTGGAATTGAATTCGTAGAGAAAAAAGAAAATGGGTAATGCCTCTGTGGTCTGTAAAAGCTAGTTTTATTTGACGTTAGAATAACTAACTTGATTTCGATGGTGCTAACCAGACTATTAATGCTTCATTAGCCAGCTCAAAAGCTATATGCATTTCCGAAATTTGTTTATTATAAAATCTGGTTTTAGGGGTGAATCATTATTCATGCTACTCATGTACGTGGTGTACTGTATAGTACTTCATTTTAATCCACAATTAGAAAAATGGGCACAAACGTGGCCCGTACCATGTAAAAAACCAGCTCCCGAAGAAACTGGTCTAGTCAGTTATAAAAATTTAGATGAAGAAACAAGAAAGATACCAAGTTATACACAAGATGAAGAAACTCGAAAAGTAGTACCAGCTACAAATTACGCAATTGATCCAATGTTTGATCCAAACGCAGCATGGGACCAAGCTGAACAAGGATATCCAGTGGAACCAACTCCAATCCCTATAGCACAACCAATACCAGAACCAGTGCCTGAACCTGAACCTCAAAAACAAGTTAATGCTCAACCAGGTCCTGGAACTGGAGCACCCGCATACTATAAGCCGAAGGAATATATACCGGAAGATCATGTATCACCACTTATACGACCAGAAGGTATGTCAATTTGTATATATAATTCTTTTTTGTCCCATAAGTACAAACTATTCCATTTTATTTTTAAAGTAGACCAAAAATTTTGAATGACTAAATTTTAAGTCATTTTATATATGCCATCTGCACTAGATCTTAAATCCGAAAAAATTTTAGACATAAATATTATATCAAATATGCAAAATGTCAAATGAATGAGTTTACATTTAGAAATTGATTATTAAAAATCGATTTTTCGTTACATCCTTAATTACTATCATAAAATATAGGTAACGTTAGACTCTCTAGAAGTGTTCGAATGTTTTATTATACACATTTGACCATTCGCGTCGCGTCAATCGATTGAGTTTCTTCTTCCATATATGTATGCACGGTGCCGATACAAGCAGTAACCCATTGATACTTTTAATAAATATAGATGTTTAGTTTCAAATACTAAAATCTATGAAAATGATTATGAAAAATTAAATTTTTATAAATCAAATGAATGAGCTTACATTTAAAAATTGATTATTAAAAATCGATGTTTCGTCACATCCCTAATTACTATCATAAAATATAGGTAACGTTAGATTCTCTAGAGGTGTTCGAATGTTTTATTATACACATTTGACCATTCGCGTCGCGTCAATCTATTGAGTTTCTTCTTCCATATGGTATGCACGGTGCCGATACTAGCAGTAACCCATTGATACCAAATAATTAACGGTGAATAAATGGATGTTTAGTTTTAAATACTAAAATGAAAATGACTATGAAAAAAAGAATTTTTATAAATCAAATGAATGAGCTTACATTTAGAAATTGATTATTAAAAATCGATTTTTCGTTACATCCCTAATTACTATAATAATAAAATATTGGTAACGTTTGATTTTCTAGATATGAGTTTTTTTACACAAGCTTCATGGGCTATAGTATATCCAATCCATTATATGTGTATGGCAACAATGCCAAATTGTAAAACGGAAAAATATAAAAATTGGTATCCGTTTACGTTTTTTATATCGATGATATGGATATCATTTTATTCATACTTTATGGTGTGGATGATCACAATAATTGGTAAGTTAAGGGAAATTAACTACTAGATGTCATTTTAGAAATAAATAATTATTTATTCTTTTTATAGGGAGCACCTTAGGAATTCCCGATACCGTTATGGGTTTAACGTTTATTGCCGCAGGAGTATCGGTTCCTGATGCGTTATCAAGTATAGCTGTTATAAAGGAAGGCTATGGCGATATGGCTGTATCAAATGCAGTGGGATCAAATGTTTTTGATATTTTAATTTGTCTTGGGTTACCATGGTTTATACAAACAGCTATTATTAAACCTGGTTCACATGTTAACGTTATTAGTAAAGGTAACAATGACTTTTTATTTCTGTCCGATAACTTTTGATAACACTTTTCTTATTTCTCCCATTATTTTCGAGCACTTCAGTTGGTATTTAGTAATTGGGCCTGTGAAAATAGCTTTTGAAAACATAGTTCCGACACTGGGTTCCGATTTATTAAAATTATACATTTCCCTGTTTTTGTTAGACTGGTAATATAATTGCCTCCACCATTACTTCAATCTTGGTAAGGGAGCCCAAGCAGGGATTTTTCTATTTACTCGAGCACGTCAGATATGGGAGATGGCTTAGACCTTGTTGAGATTCTCTACAAAATCTTAGCTATGAAATCTTAGCTATCTATATGGTACCTCACGTATAGAGTAGCCGATCAGAATATTAAAACGAAAAAAATCCATGGTTGGATGTAAACGAGAGTGTCAGATTATGATATGGCAGCTCGAGTACATGCTGAAAAGTGTACATTTAACTAATCTGACGATTTGGCCGTGACTCAAGAGAATGGGAGAGTCACAAACCCTGCAAAAAAGGCACGCCACCTTAATAAAATGTACACTTTTCAGCACGAAATTAACCTACGATATCTTAGTCTGGTGTGCTCGACTAAATTCAACTATATAGAGATCTATGATTTGTTGGAGGTACTCAACAACAGGTAAGGTATCTCCTAAATCTTAATCTGACACACTCGAACAAATCAAAAAATCCCCGCTTGGAGGCTTCCCTACCATCTATGACTAACCGCAGTTTAGTATTATTTCATTTTACAAAGTTATAGAATTACTATAGGCGATTTGCAATTATTTTAGGCAACTATTCAACAATATTTTTAAGCAGTGTTAATGTCTTATTGTAATTTTAAGGGTCTCAATCACATTGTTTTGTAGCATGCCGGATAAAATGATTTTTGTCTTTTTTGTTCAAACATCTGTCTACAACTTGTATGTATTAATTTTTGAATCTTAGGAAAAAGAAACTTATAATTACGAGAATTTTCGTACAACAAAAATTTATTAGATTAAACAAAATGAAACCCTACAAAAAAACCAAAGAGTGTAATTAAAAATGACTAGCAGACCCGGTCACGCGTTGCTTTGACATTTTGGAGCACCCGGTATTTATTGTGGGGCATCCGGTATTTGGTGTAGGAAACCCGTGGTTGTTGTGGTTGAAATGGTTGTAAATTTTTATATTTACAACCAGCCACCTAGTTTATCCAGGTCGGTCTTCGGCCTTGACTCCGCGTCAGAAAAAAAGTACGAAACCCTTGACACGAAATTTATATATATACGATATGCGACACGCGGTATATGAAATGCGACACTTGATATCGGTCCCTTGACCCACGGGATGCAATGTAAGCGGAAAAAATGTAATTATTTACGACATCACATTAGAAACCTCAGTATTTCTCCACTATTTAATGGATGTTATTATACATATAAACCTTCCTCTTCAATCACTCTATCTATCAGAGAAAGCGACTTTGTTTTATACTATGTAGTGATTATATACTTTTTATTACCTGAGATATTGCGTTCCTTTCTCAATTTGAGTTTCCTTAGTTTGAATTAGTGAGGTCAATTAACATATTGGACACCGCTTGATTCATATGTGGATTTCAGATCTGTGATTCCTTTTGAATTCTCAGTTTAGTTTACACAGTACCTGGACGTAAATGTAAGTTTCGATACTGCGTGATTTTCATGGAGATCATAGATAAAAAAATCGAATAACTCAATAAATAAGCCAGATACTATTAGTTCAAAAAATAAACAAAGCGGGGACTTTGAATGCCAATTAAGGATATTTTGAGGACAAACAAAAATGACGCTAGGGTTCATAACATCCCACCAGTTATTATATCCATCTAGTATCTACACATTCATGAGTTTCAAACATAACCAAGAAAAATAATTTTTTTTGTCCACACAGGTTTAACATATTCAACACTATCGTTATTATCAACAGTCGTATTTTTGGTTGTGGCAACACACTTAAATGGTTGGAAATTAGACCGAAGATTGGGTGTAATACTTATGTTATGGTACCTTGTATTCATTGTATTCGCAAGTTTATATGAATTAAATGTTTTTGGTAATTTGAATCCACCAGAATGTCCTAGTGCTTATTAATAATACAGTGAACTATTATACATAAAACGCGCGCTCAATATTGATTTTTTGTAGTTATCTAATTGTTAATTGTTGAATATATTTAGTGTTCATTATAAATATTTAAAAACCAAAAAAAAAATATTAATAAAAATATTTTTTTTAAGTAATCAGTATTATATAACAAAATATCATATGAAGTTTGAAACACTAGGGCGATTGAAATTTTGTTTTTAATGATAAATATGTTGCAACATGTATTGTGGTTTCCGGGAAATATTGATACGATTAATTTCATTATTATAATTGGTGTAACCAAAAAAAAAAAACAAAAAAAATCTATATATACTTTAAATGTGTGAGAAGCTTCGCCTCAAATCCTATATTTAATATGGTATATTGATTATTTTAATTCTAATTGTTATGTGATAGAGTAATAATTTGTTTGGGAAGATTGGAATTTTATATAAATGTTAAGTTTTTATCTTGAAATGTGTTACATATCATGCCGGCTGTACACTTTCTTCACATCAAAAGATTTAGTTAAATTATTACTTTGCAACTGTATATTATCCATTGAGCTGGTAGCTCCCTCCATATTTACAGTTCCGATCAAGTGATGACTAGCTAAATCTTTAAAAGTTACTTACGTAAATAGATAAACTTATTATTCGCGACCAAATAATACAGCCGGGATCTTAAAGAAAGTAGAAAAACTTCAAAGAATATTTTTAGATTAGATGCATTCGTAATTTTATCAATTATTCAAATTCAAAATTTTATACAAATATATAAAATAACTATTTTTGTTTGATATTCAATTAAATATCCAGTTGTATTTTGGATATGATTGACAATGTAAATCAAAAACGAATTAAAATTGAAAAAAAGTGCATAAATAACTTATATTCATACAGTCGACCATGTAAACGCTAAAGGCGTGTTCACACGTGAACCATTCCCGTGTAACGTAACACCGCCACGCAACTTTGACGCAACTTTTATGTGGACGTTGATACGCAATGATGTTGCACTGCATCCCACAAATTGTCGATAAATTTGTATCGCATCAAAAAATGTTGTTAAATATTATAAATAGTGTGGACTCAATAACGCAATATTTGAAATGATTTAATTATTTCGATATGATGTGGAACAAACAAAATACAATTTATTGAAATTAATCATCAAACACAAATACTTAAAGTGAAGGTACTCTGCTTGGTTAACAGATGGAACTTCGTAACATCGCAACACTTGATGGGCTCGTAACACGTAATATTGCCTGTGTGTATACTACTTAATAGTTGTCGCGACGCCTTGTCGATGCATTTTTTTTTCAATGATAAATTTAAAAGAGTGCCATGTTATTCAATTTGTTGTTGAAATCGAGTCAATAGCTCATAACCTTAAATTTGTAATAAGTTACTATTTCTAGTGAACAAGTTTAATTCATCGAACACGGACTCGATATACAAACGGAAAGCAAATACTTAATTATCCATGTTTCTTTTTCTTCTGCCATTCCAAAACACTGTAATTTAGGAAAAACTATAATTTCTTTTTTCTCATTTTCTTGGAAAAACATGCATAACCTAAATCCGTGTAACTCTTAAAAAGAATCCTTGATTTTATTACCAAATAAGAAATAAATTAAGAAAAAAAAAAGCTTCGGGTCACAAAGCAGTTCTCTAAAATTAACACTAATGAAAACAAATATGTATAAAATTATTTCTTACTATTTAAAAACTTCCAATTTTTTACTTTTAAATAACTTCTGCCTCGATCCTTCTTCCTTGATCTTCCTTCTATAATTAAAAACGATATCTTCCTTCTTTAAAGCCTCCTGAACTTTAAAATAAACACAAAATAACCAAAACAAACAAGGCTGTGTGTACTTATTTATTTTTTTTTTCAAATTTCAATCTTAACAACAAATTTATTATCAATATTTGTATTAATCTATAAAATGATAGTAATGACTTACTTAAAACAAATTAGACTCACAAGTTTAACCAAACTTCTTTATACACACATTTTTAATTTTAAACCCAAAATATTGGGGCCTATAAAATATTTGTTATAAATTTAGATGAATATATTAGAAACATTCTTTACTATGTATATTAACCGATTTATTGTTCGTAACAAAAAAAAAAAAACAAAAATGTAAAAATTTTCTACTGTTAATTGTTATGCATATATTTCTTATGAATATATATTACATTCAATTTTTTTTTTGTCATGAAAAACTTAAATCTTCTTAGGTCTTAATTTTCCAGTGGTAAATCAAAAATAATGCGACACCCGTAATCTTTATTAGTCGTCCGTTAATAATAGTAACGACCGTCCATGGGATAAAACGAAAAAAAGAAGGTTATGATGTCTTACTGCCACAGGTTGACACAGCTGCATAGGTACTTATTTTGTCTTCTTATTCTTAACTGTAATTTTGACCAGTTTTAAGGGTGGTTTATCATATTATGTTAATTCAACAAAAAAAAAATTGATTTTTTGTGACAAATAAAAAGTCAAAATATTAAGAATCGAAAAAAAAAGTCAAATTATAACAAAATCTACTAAAAAATTACGACCTTAAGACAAGATTTATTTTTTTTAAATGTTTCAAAATTGCTAAAACTTTTCAGGCGTTTGATAGAAAATAGGTATTTCCAATTAGGACGAAATAAATACTAACAAAAACTATATTACAAAGCCACAAGGTTACAAACAACGAAATTATGTAACTTACAAGACGCCGTAAGAGTTTTAGTCATATATGTAAGGGTCCTTAAGGGGGTATTGATTCAAAAAGTGACAACTCTGTAACAAAAACAATTGTCATTTAAAGACAATCTCAAATGTAATATATATTGTATTTATTTTTATTTTTGCTCATGAATAACTCAAAAAACGAAATACATTTTTAAAAAATTGTATTTATACTTTAAAATTTTTGAAAAAAAAAATTTCAATGTATGTATATTATATTACATTAAAGATTGTCTTTTTTCTAGATGTTTCTTTTTCCCTTTTAAAGAGCCTTAAACAATTATGAAGTCTTTATTCTTAAAAAAAAAAATTTACAATTTAATATGCCAAAATATTTCAATTATTTATTGAACTACCTAACATTCATTTTCTAATAACGACATTTGGAAAAAATTTCTATAAAATTATCAAAATTAGTGGTAGAAATCCTCATTGTCAATTCTATTATATTCTGCCCTCGTCAATTTTGTAGTAAGTCAATTAGATCTACGCTATTTTAATTTTGCTTGATAAAAACGTTTTTAAACCTATATATATATATAGAATCAGAAGTAAAATAAATCGAACGGATAATTACTTTCGATTCAATTTACATCGATTCAAATTACAAATAATTATTACGCTTTCTCATAGAATCTAAATGCGCTTAACATTATTTAAATATGTATTTACTAGATAGATAAGAAAAACATGATAAAATATATTATATAGAAAAATTTTTCAAATATCGCACCTTAGTTTAATTTATGTTTTAATATATTAAAAAATAACTAATGTCAATAATATGGTAGTCAATATTTATTATTGCTTAAAAATAATAACATCGAAAATTTATGTTAGCAAATAAAATTATAATATATAATTATCTATACAAGAAAGAAAAAAAAACGAAATTGCGCAATTATTGATAAATACAAAAACACAAAATGACTTTTTAATCCATTTAACTTTAATCTATTCTACAATAAAAGATATAAGACAGTCGGATATCGTAAGTCGTAAGCAAGCAATATGCAAAAATATTTTACATTTAGGTTATTAGACGTTTTATTAATGTAAAAAATGCATAGAAATCATATCTAAAAAGTGGCTAGCATTGCGATTGCGTACAAATTACGATATAAGACTTGTAGAATCGTCTTTTATATTTGAAAGCGTTTCAATATTATTAGCAGCACGCTGAACATAACGATATGATGCCATCTGTGTTGATGACATCAAATCATTTCGCCCAGAGTGTTGATATTAATAATGAAACGCTGTCAAAGATAAAAGGCTAGTTCGACCAACTTATTTTATGCCACTGGATCCGTAAAATTATACAAGATCAAATTTTTACGAGGCAATCTACTATACAAATACGATACATCATATATTATACAAATTTTGTATCCAATTATACGATCTGGCAGCCCATGATTTATTACAATCAGATTAAAAAATTAGATTCAAATTTTACATCAATACACAACAATAACAAAAAATGATTTTTATAAGAATTCTGCGCAATTCGTTTTTTTTTTTATTACGAGGAAACGTAAGACAATAATTACAGCCTTAAAAATTAGAATAAAACTAAAATTAAAACTTAGGATATATAAAGTATTATTATTTTCGTAATTTAGAATATGATATACATTTTTTTTTAGAGATAATCAAAAATTGTACGTTCTGTTGCGACGCCATTTATCGCCTAACAAATTGTTGTATTTCATCAGACTTATCTTTTAATAAGCTAAGTATACAAATGAGTCAATTTATAAACATTCATAATAAGACGATATCGTTTTGAGCATTTGATAAAAAAAAAAAAAAATTAAGCTTTAGCTAAAAAGCTTACTTAAAAATTGTCCTATTTGGGAAATACATGTATGATCTTTAATAAGTGATCATAGATGCGTTTCCCAACTTTGACAATACAATATTAAGCAGAAACGGTAGAAAAGTCAGAGGTTCTATACAATCATTAGTGTATTTTATTAACATCTAAATAAAATATATCCATGAACTTATAAGGAAGCATATATTTTGTACAGAAAAAAATGAATTTACGTTGTCAAATTATTTTTACACTTTAATCTACAGGCGCAATTAAAAATAATTCCAAATCGTGTACAGGCGAATTATAATAGTAGATAAAATTTGCGCAAGCACAGCAAGAGTACATGATTAAATTAAGAACACATTTTGAATTTGAAAAAAAAAAAAAAAGACAATCTTGCTCAGACAAAAACATAAATAAAGTTAATTTAAGCAATTTTTGTTTATCTCTAAAATTTCATCTCCAAAACATTAATTTTTCAATAAATAAATTCTTTAAATTGTCAAATTAATTTCAATTTTATTGTATCTAGGAATTATTTTTGAAATTTTACTTTATTAGTTTTTAAATTAATCAAAAATTTAGAATGAAATGTGTTGTGATTGTATGAATATGATTTAAATTTCCTAAAACACATTTCAAAAGTCCACACATAAAAGTTTAGTTTCTAGTTCAAGAAAAAAAAAGTATTAATTGGTTTTATGTGTGCTAAGGAATTTTTAAATGTTGTTTGTGGAAATGCATGTATGTTTTGACTGACTGTCAGTAGAAAAAAATATATTTATAGCCAAATTGTTGAAAATTATTGAAAAAATGCGTTCAAAATAAAATCAAAATAAACAAAAAAAATTAGTTAAATTCTAGAGATGAGAATATTTACTAAAATTTTGTAAGAAATATACAAATATTTTTATGAGATATAGAACAACACTTTCCATAGGGATTGTGCTGATTATTTCCGATTACATTCTGTATATAATCAGCGTAGTTAGTGGTTTTTAGTTGTGTAGGGAAAACGCATTTATAAAAATCGATTACATTGAAATCAAGACATTTAATCCAAAAAGAGATCTGTTTACTTGAATGATTCGAGAAGATTTATTGTTATTATTATATTTAGATTTAAGAACTATTTATCTAGAAAAAAATTAGCTTCTTAAAAAAAAATACCTAGCATTTTTATCTGGATTAAAAAAAAAAAAACGTATAAAAAAAACATATAAAATAAAAATTTATTGCACTGTAAATTTTAAAACACGGTAAGACTATATTAACACTTTGTTATTTTGCCATCTTGGCAAAATTACACTCAAGTTTGAAAATAAACATGGAAAAGTTTAATAGCTATGTCAGAGCTATAAGCCAATTTTATTAAACTTGATGTATTTACAAAATTCTTTATTATATAAAACTTTGACAACTTTGACGTATGAACAAACGTAAATGTATTCTCTATGAACCGTAGTATTAACTATAGATTACAAAAGTGTTACGTTACATCTGATAGAGATAGCTAAACATAAAAATATATGAAACAAAACGAAATATAGAATTTACTTAAAAAACGCACCTTTGTAATGTATAGAGAAAGTAATTTATTAAAAGTGCACCGTTCTTTTTAAGTAAAATGTAGTTTAATCTACGAAAATGTAACTTTTTATATTGAAAATATGAATATTGAGTACATTCAATGGAGAAAAAAAATTATTCTAGACTAAAAATATTACATACTCGATGAAAATTTTAATGCAAATAGTTGTTAGGATATAAAAACTGTTATAAATACACAAATACATTTAATTTTGATTCTGTGTTAATTTTTCTTCAAATTAATTTTTATATCACCGTAGCTATGCTATTTGTCAAGATAATGACTTCTACTAGAGCACTAAAATACTAAATTTTTAATTCGAACTACGCACTCACATATATTAACGCCTTATTTGTACTGATTGATTATCTTTCCTTCGTTCTTTCCTAAACTTTGCTTTTTTTTTTGTTAGGTGCATATTTTTCGGTAAAACTAAGATTTTAGTTATTCGGAAGAAAAAGTTAAAAATTGTCGTTTTTAAAAGCATATCTAGGCTAAATTTTCTGCTAGATACTCGATTAAAATTTTCTTAAATACAATTTTTGCATTAATTTTGTTTTCAATTATTTCATTCAATCCAAGTAACACTTTCGTGTGATACTTGATACACTTTCATCTATCAAATATTTATAGCTAAATTTTCATCAAGTTTGATACATTTTTTTAGCTCAAAATCTCTCTATTTGTACCATACAAATATGTTTTAATTTTAGAGATACTAATTACTTTTAGAATGACTAACTTATAGAAACAAAATTGTTTTGTGTTTGAAAATTTTCCTTTATATGTCTGTTACCTAAAAAAAATAGATGTTTCCTAAAGACATGTATACATGTATAAATAATAATTTGCACTCAATTTAAAGAAATTGATGAGTAGTAAATATATACTTATCGATACAGAAAAAATAAACAAGTATGTAATCTTATATAGCACTTAAACGTGAAAATTGTATTTTCGTTGAAAAAAAATCTATAAAAAAAAATTAATAAAATGTAATAAAAAATTATGCGTGCTTAAATATTTACATTGAATAAAAACGCTATCGATAATTAATTTTTTTTTTTTAATATTTCTATCCCAATCGACTTCCGACAAATATTTGTGTCGTATTATTTGAATTTTATAATACATAAAAACACAAAAATAAATAAAACATAAAAATTCGCCCGTCTCTGATTAGCAACCAATAGTTGTTGAAACTTTCAACAGGAAATTCCGTTTGAATTTTGTTATTTTTTTTTTTTTTTTTTAATCATTATTGTACTGAAATTCATCATTTCACCAAGAAATCCTTTAATCTTAGCTCTTTTGTGACAGAATTATCTCTATTACCTGAAATTTAGTTAATAGGCTTAATTTCGTCACTATAAACTATATGCCATCAAACATTTTTACGTAAAGTGGATAGCCATCTTCCTGTTTATTATATTCTTTGACAAAATTTACTGAACCCATTTTTTAAAAAAATGTAACTGTCGACACGCAATGTATACAATCATATCATCAATGTGAATTACAATCCTTTTCAATTGAATCTTTCAGAAAATGATGTGACAAACTGTACTTTCAATGGAGTGTTTTTGAGTTCAAAGGGCATATAGACGTACTTGTAGTGACCGTATTACACACTAAAGAAGTTATTGGTGATATTCTACTGGTCTCAATGTACCCCTTTCCGTAAATATTACTTGATAATTAAATCCAACTTCAGATATAGGTAGATATTAGTTATTATAAATTATTAAGTGATTATAATAAAGTAATAAATGACATTGATAAATAATACAACACCAATTTCTAAATAACACAAGATACAATTTTACATTTGCCCTTCCACCGAAACAAACTTTTTAGGACGCTCTTTCATCACTAGCTGTCATGTATAACCGCCTCAAATAATGTCTTCTGAATATTTTTAGGATAACGTCTATTTGATGAAATTCCACATTTGTGATTTTCCCAATTTCAGCAAACCAGATGTAATGAGCTCAAAAATGTAGGATTAAAATCACCCTTCATATTGATTAGAATTAATCATAAGGTTTCATTCATACTTTCTATGTTATTAGATTCCTCAAGTATCTTTAAAATTTCAAAACTAACTATACAAACTAAAAACAAACAAGTCATAAATAAAACTTTTTATTCTATATTTGATCTCTAAAATGTAATAATGTGATAAAAATACAAAATAATTGAACAAAAAAAAAAACATTCCTTTGAATTACGAAACTTAAATACTTTTATGGAGTATATCAATAAGAATTATCCATTAAGGATTTGAATACTAATTTAAAATACAATGTTTATAATATTGAAAAACATAATATTTTACAAAATAATGAAAATGTCATGGAAAATTAAAAATTTAAGAAAAAACCGTTACAACTACATTATTTTAAAATAGTCCATATTTAGATTCAAAACACACAACATATTTTTTTCTATAAAGCAAAACTGACCAGTAAAACCGATTTTTTGTCTATACTTTTAATGTTACATTCAAATTTAATTTGGCAGTAGACTCGGTTCCATACAAAAACTGGCTACCAAATCAATCAAACTTTTGGCATATAACAGTTTTTGGTGTGAAATTTTAATTATAGCATATTCATTTTCTGTTGGAACAAGGAGGCGTAGATAGTCGCCTAAGAAAGCATATGAAGGGTCTTGAAATTATTTATATATATTATCATCTACCAATTAAGGGATTTGTAAATGTATCGTGTATCAAGGATAACATTTGGCTTATTCACATTTTCGACCCTTTGCCTTCTAATAGACATCGAATACTTTGGAAAAATTTAACTTTTTTTTAGTGGAAAAAATATGGACTAAGGTGGGATTTAAGTATGCTATGTATGTTATATCGGTATACGGAAACGAATATTCCACAAATGGTGGAAACTTATTTCCAATATTTTATTTATATCATTTCTGACTCAACTCAATTCCAAAATAGAAATGGATATATGTCAGATTCAAAGATTGGAATTTTTAAATTACCATTTTTAGCTGTTTTAAATGTGATTAAAAATAGGCTTACCCGTAAAAACTAATTCAATTAAGAAAATTGAAAACTAAGGTATATTTTGATTAGAGTATAAAGCTTTGTGACTTGTTAATTAGTCAGAATTATATTCAGTCAGTTATTAATTTTTAATTTTACTTCTCTATCTTTCAGGTAACAGCTAGTTTATGTTTTCTCAGGAAAATTAATAATTAAGCTGGAAATACTTCCTAACACTTGATTGTAAAAATTATTTTTGGAATCACTTGACAATGGTAAAAAAGTGCTTACATGGGAGTATATTATTTCTCACGATTCTTTAACCTATACAATGTAAGGAGCCTAAAAGACATTCATAGTAAATTATTATTTCTAAATCTTTCAATTTCCGCGCACAAATAACTCTAAAAATACTTATCCAAATGTTTTGAAATTTGGTATGCACTTTTTGACATGAAAACGGAGAGCTTCTTGATTTTTCTCAGAAAAACATTACTAATTACAAAATCGAATTTTGATTTTACCTTAGAAATTTTTTTCGAGCAAAAATTGTTTAACAAATCGCCCGTTTGCATGTCAATATTATGCATACCAAAAATTTCCTAACATTTGGAGTATTTTTTGTGTTATTTGTGGGCGAAAACTGAAAGAAATACAATGTATATTACATGTAATTTACATCGAGAGCATGTTTATGCAAGGAGTCTAATCCCTTTTAAGAGAAATTAACTCACAAAATGAAACCTCTATAATAAACGAAATATCTAATGCAATATACATTATATTTTTCAATTATCGCGTACAAATAACTCAATAAATAATTATCCAACTGTTATGAAATTTTGTATGCACAATCTTGACTAAAATCAAAGGGCGTGTCGAAGTTTTTCGAAAAAAAAAACCTTTCAAAACATAAATACAATTTTTAATTTTACTAAAGAAATTTTTCTTCGGGAATAACTATTTAACACGCCCTTCCTATTTTTTCATGTCAAGATTTTGCATACCAAGGTTTTATAACATTTGGATTATTTGTGAATGAAAATAATATAATGTAAATTAAATTCGAGAATGTTTTTATGTATTACAGAGGTCTTATTTTTAGTACCAATTCCCTTTAATAACAAAAAAATTCAGCATGTTACCAAATATTTCAAACATTATTTCTTTAAACCTCTAGGGTAAACCTTTTTAGTAGTACAGATTAGCGAAATAATGTTTTGATGATAAAAACATAGAATTTAGGAGACATATGTCGCATACAGAGGTGACTTACTCTTCAAATGTAACCACCTTCGTTTTTTGAAGAAAAAACTACCATTCAAATAATAAACAACGAGTGAGTGGGTAAGATACTATGAAACATTTTATTACAAAAATTTTTTCGTGTAAATAGATCAAGAGGCTATTGTAATAAAAAAAATCAATCGCTTAAAGGAATTTCTTTATTTGAAAAAATAGTATGTATATACCAGAAAAAAATGTTGTTAGATTTTCAGTCAATAGATAGTTATAAATCCAGCAGGCAAATTTAAAGACGTTGAGTGATTCAACAATTAAATTGGTACAAATGTACATAAAGAAATATAAACCAACTTATCAAACTTTTAATAATTAAAAAATTTAATAAATATTTTCATAAAAAACGTGGCCAATAATCCAACAAATTTTTATGTATAATTGTACCAATTAGTTGTTTTAATTGTTGAATCACTCAACTGTCACTCACCAACTGCTGGATTTAACAACATAAAGATCAAACATGTCTTTCTACTATATAAATAATATCTTCTTCAAGAAAGTAATTCTTTTAGCCCATCAGATGCTTGTATTACGGTAGCCTTTTCACTTATTGGTCTATTTATAAAACGGTTTGCACAAAGTCCTATGGTTGTGTGCTACTATCTCCTTGATTATTATCAATATAATACGCTATTAAAATTATCACATAACAATAAAAACAAGAGCACAAGAAGTACACTTATAGTTCATCATTTGCAATATCCAAGTTGGAATCTCATATGTAAATTCAATACTTCTATCATAGAAACAAAATTATTTTCTATAATTTCTCAAATTTGCAATACTGTTTAAATTAACATTAACAATTAAAGGGTCGCTTAATTACTTTTTAATATGCAATAAAAAAATTTATTAAAAATAGAATTTTGTTTCGATAACTAATGAAATTTTTATATAAATCACAACTAATTCTTTTACAATATTAAAAAAAAAAAAAATTATTCCTTTTTAAGGAAGTACGAGCACCAAGGCAACTTTTGATAAAAGGCTTGATTTTTTTTAATACAAAGTTTAAATATGTCTAAACAAATTCCAAAAATTTGAAGGAGATTGCCCGATCATTTAAATAAATAATTAACTTTAAAGTTGAGCAATTTAACATTGGTCTTATGGGGTAACCTTCAAACATTGATACATTTCTGTATTTTTCTCGTAAAACTGTCGGTGAATATTTTTAAAAAACTTATGGATGAAAGTAAATATATTAGTGATAAATTTAATTCAAAAACATTTACACTTGCCCGACTAATTAAAGTGTATTAATTAAAAGAAAAATAAATGCCGCCACTAGCCAATGTTAAATGTATATCTATATATTGAAATAAATCATATGGTTACTGCGTTCCCCTTACCGCGCTAGAGTCGATACCTATCCCCACACCGCCTGGCGCTCGTACTTCCTTAAATTAAAATTATAATTCTTAAATAGTTTAGAAATGAAAAATGACGATAACACGATATTAACATTAATTTTATTTGAAAAATCAGTCTATGGAAATTTACACGATTGCAACGTGTGTGAGCAAAAAATCCAAAAGAATTAATGTATAAAATCTCGAATTACAACTTACAATATTTTAGATTGCCAATGAGAACTGCTATTGATTTTTAAACACAGCAACTTTTCTGGATTTCTTATTTGAAATCCAAATAGCACAATGCTTTAAATATCAAAAACTTTAGTTGGAATTCGAGTTTTTATTCAAATCTCAGGCTTTTAGCCTATAAAGGTGATTATTAAAAATAGGAATTACAAAAATAGGACAGACAAATATTTTATTAATGATTATACGAATACTTAAGGAAATAAAGAGATTATCGGTCAAACTATATAAAAAAAAAACTAATTGAATATAAACTGTAAAAGATTTAAGTATATATTAAATAAGATCTGTCTTTCCAATCGCTAGTCAAAATTTAGGAAGTAAAAATTTATCATTTTCGTATTTAAAATTTCATCATAGTGCTTTACCCTATGATTTAACTATCAACGGGTTGCTCGCAATGAATATCTAAGGGTACTGATTTTTACCTTAGTATAAATACATTTTTGTTACATAAACGAAATAATTTGTGGATTGAAATTTGTTCGATATGCGAAGAATACCAAAATGATTTGTAATTTATGTTTGTAAGATTATTGTAAAAGCAAATAAATATTTCTTTAATGATTCTTTTTTCATTCTGTATATAAAAAAGGAAAATTTGAATAGAATTAAAACTTAATATATTGAATGTGTTACTCAGATTGCTTTTACGAATTAAGACAACCTGAAGAACTTATAAAGCAATAATAAATATCAATATAATTTATCAATGATTCTGCTCAGAAATATAGAATTTAAAGAATCGGTGATGCAAACGTTTTCAAAATACAAAAAATATTTTATACATTCTACAATTGATATTCAAATTGGTTGTTAAGATACAATTAACAGATTTCATTGTAGAAAAAGGAAATTTTATTTAGTTCTAAAAGAATCTTAAATAAGAATACCATTTTGATATCGTCTTCGGAAAATTTTGATCTAAACTATATGTGACAAAAAAATAATTACATAAGTTTAGATTACCAACAGAAAGTCTAGAATTTAAAAGTCAATATGTAATGAATAAGTCCGAAAATAAAATTTTGTAAAAAATGGAATAATCAATTTTGTACCAAATGCAAACGTAGAGATTCAAGTTTTTTAAATTTGTGTACATTATTTTTTTTTTAAGTTTTAATAAATATAGTCCATTAAATGAAATTTTTAATATACATTATCTAGCAAGTTAAAACTTGACACTTTATTTTTTTAATCTTGCTGATCATTAAATCTACCCCAGTTTCCCGCGTCTTGGTGTTGTAAACATAAAGTATCAAATTTTCACCTTGCTTTGTGCAATGTTAATTAAAAATTTATTTTATTGGAGTAATATGTTCAAGCAATATTTTTATTTGTAAAACAAAATATTTGATTAAACATATTTAAAATATTTTAATGAATTATGCCTCATTTGTAAAATGTTTTCTTTCAATTAATTTTTTATGTTAAAAAGATTAAATGTTATAGAAAGCACAAAAATGTATGCCATGACAGCAAAAAAACTGGAGGCTTTGGGCATACTTCATATACTTTCTCATTAAAAAAAAAGAATGAAATTTTCACTGTACTGAACACCAGGAGTTTGCTTTATTTGATGTGTTATTCACCGCTTCAGCATTAATTTCTTCACTGTAACGATTACTTTCATAATCAATTGAATGAGATCGAATTGGTGTACTGGAGTTGGCGAATTTCATCTTTAACATATTTATTGGACTGGAAACGTATGATAAAATTCCACTATCATTTCCATTACTATCATCAACTCGTATTCGTTTTGAATAATCTAATTCTATATCAGACACATATGAATCACCTTTACGCTTCAAATTAACATCACGTGGTTGACCTTGAACTTTTCCAATACGAGGTGAATCTAGGTGTTTTTTTTGAATGTTATTAAAACTTGCTTGGCGTAAATCTCTTAAAGTTTTACGTCCAGAAATTACTTTTAGCGTTTTGATGTAGCTAAGATCTCGTGTTTGATCTACAAAATGGCTTCGAGAATCGGTAGACGCATCATTACTTGTCAATTGATCATCTACGACCGTAAAATCAATGTTTTGTGTAGTATTATCGCCACTATAAACCGCAGCTATACTAATATTTTCCAGAGAAGATACAGAAACGTCTGGCGTAGATTTTATAGACGATGTATCTTTTAAATTTTCTAATTCAACACTTACTGATCCTGTTGAACTTTCAATATCCTCATCATTTCTGGAATATCCATTACTTTCAAATATATCAGATTTGTCACAAATTTCATCTGAATTATTTGCCGTTGTACAATTTTCTGTATTTTCAGATATGTTTATTTCTTCGATTGTTTCTGTCGTCTCAATTTTTTCAATAACAACGGTGGTTTGTTGTGTTAATTTAACGTCAGTATCAATTTCTTCTTTACCAGTGTCTTGAATTTCAACTTCTTCGCTGGCACCATTTATTGGAACCACAACAGCTTTAGGCGTTTTAGGTGTGGGGATATTTCGAAAATCTGATCGACGCGTTGTGCTTCTATTAAGAATAGGAGATCCACTTACTTGCTGTTTGCATTTATCTGAATCAATATCAGATGATTCTGCTGATAATTTTTCGAGTTCTGATTCAGTTTCATCACTCTCATAAATTAGAGGTTCCATTTTTTCACCATCACTGTGAGTAAGATCAACCACGTGAGTATCCTCAACAGCGTTATTTTCATCAGTTTTCGATTCAACATTTTCTTTGGAGATTTCTTTTCGTGTTAGAGCTTCGTTTGAATTCACATTTTCGATAACTACGGAACTTTCTTTAATTTCTGACGATTCAATGGTGTTTCCGTTTATTTTTGTTTCACTTTTTTCAATCTTTTCGGTGGTTGTTGTAATAACTTCAGCAATATCACTTTTCGATGCATTCGAGGTTCTACTCCCACGCCGACTAGACGTTATCGAAGCACTCTTTTTTCCAGATTTTTCTTTATTCATTTTATTTCAGTATCTATTTTTAAAAATAATATTTTTTTAAACTCACAATACTAATTAAGTTTTGGGTCATTTACCTCTTTAATAATTGACTCTTTAAAAAAGGATTGGCCAAATTTTATCATTTATTGCTAATTATTTAAGTGAATCATTCATGCATTAATTCGAATAATCTAATTATATCAAGGGCATTGAAAATTACAAACAAATTGCTATCAAATTACAGAATTTTTTATGTTTTATATAATTTACCGGTAAATTTTAATAGTGGGAATGATTATTAGAGAAAATGAACAATAAAATCTACTTACCTTCAAAAAAGTTAATGAAAACTGCTTGATGAATCAAATATTACACAAATACTTTTATTTTTATACGTTTTAATAATAATAAAATAACGACTTTATTATGATACTACGACAGCCATTATGTTTTTTAAATCCCTTCACGCAATATACACTTTATTCACATGAAGTTTGCAATTTAACGGCTGTAAACATTGCTAACAAAAGAATGTAAATGAACTAAAGGCAAAGTTAGATTAGTGGAAAATTATGTGTTTGGGCTTCAGCCGTGTTTAATCATATTTTTTTCCATCGATAAGTATACTTTAAAATAGGGATGTTGACTAAATTTTTTATTACTCTAATCGAAGCGTCATTACTTCACTAACATGGATCTGAAGTAATTTTTTTTTTGTCATTTTTAATAATTAGCTAGATATGGATATTCAAAATTTCTAATTAAACAAAGAGGGAAAAAAAGTCAACGTTACTATCTCCATATAAACATTGTTTTCAAGAATGAGATGTGTATATAATATTTGATAGCTTGTAACTTATTTATTTATAGTCGAGAGCTTTAATTTTGTAACTTCTTTGTTTTTTAATTAAATTTTCTAGTTTTGTTATAGCATTGAGTCTAGTTTCATAATTTGATTTGAAATATAGCAAATTCAGTAACAGTCAATAAAACCCTAAAAATCATAAATTATTTGTGTGAAACTGTATTTAAAAAATACGAATAAGTGACCATTTGTAAAATTTTCCATATATCTGGACCTTTTGTTAAGCTCAAAAAATCTTGAGCTTTAAAAAAGCTTCTAGTACCCATATAAGTAATTTCAATCTTACTGACTTTTGGACACATTGATATTAGGACTTTCACCTTGAAACGAATCTTAATGAATTCACTTCCAATAATCTAACCTACATAAACTTTCCATATTTATGTAGTTTTTTTAAAATTATATGTCATTTTCTGTAAAGAACTAGAGCTAAAATTTCGAAAATAAACAACCACCGATTGACTTGAAATGTTTTATATTGTAAGTAATATATAATCTGTGTTGTATACTGCACATTTGTGATGATATTTGGGTTCGTTTTCCATTTGGGAAACCTTAAAACGAACTAAAAATTTTATTCACGGTGTTATTTTAGTTTATAAGAATTTAAATGTTTAGTGAAAAGTCTGGAATATTTTTAGAATTTTTACCACAAATTGTAGTTTGTTACAAACAAAATAATTTCATCTACTCAATTTTAAAATAATGGAGATCCTTTTTTGTCTAGTTCGACATAGGTGGCAAGATCATAGATGGACTCCTTGTGTCGTAACAGTTTAAAAGTAAAAATATCAGGCGTATTAATACAATATTAATTAAATAAATAAGTACTCTACTAATTCGTCGTTGATAGTAAACAACAAGAAATAATTCAAGTTCAACTTAATAACTTTTTGATTTTAATAAGTACTTTTCAAAATGGTTTAACATAACCTCTATAGCTTTGATGTTACAGATGCAATAAATATCAAACATGAGATAACAAATACCGCTAGTATAAAGTATATTTATGGGCAATATTTAATTTTAAATTAAAAACATAATTTTTTTTAAAATTTTGATTCATAAATAATTTAACCTAGAATTGTTTATAAATGTTTTATTAATAGTTTTAGAAAATTAGCGCTGAAAAAGTACCAGTTATTCTGCTGCTCCAAGTGGCTAAGTTTGTCAAAACAGAACCCCATTATAATAATAAGCACTTATAATAAAAACATGTTGTAAAGATAGGCTTATCTTTACAACATGTTTTTAAAGTTGGTAATAAATGTTTTGACATTCTATACAAGCCGGCAGTTGGGTCATTTATATTTAATATTTGCGATAAATTTGCATAGCCTACAGTGTGTTAATTTCTAATTTTTAAAAAAGTATTTCAATGAAGTATTTCTTAACAAAAAATAAATATTCTTTCAAAATAAACACGATTTTTGCCATAAAATTACATAAAAATTTTAACCTTTTTTTATTTCTATAATTATTAATGAGAACTCTAGGATTTTTCGAATAAATTTCGATTTTTTTCCCAATTTCCTAGATCAAATTATTTTGTATTTTTATAAATACGTATTTCCACTACAAAGTAGTCATCATCAGTATGGATAAGCTAGTTGTAATTATTCTCCGACGAAATGTTACTCGTTGCTAATTTGGTGACGGTTTGCAAACCTTTTACATTTTTAATCATTATATCAGTTTAATTTTCGGCAAACAATATTCTCAATTTCCAGATTTTCGTAATAAAGATAATTCCATGTTTTTGGAATAATTTTGAATGTTTTATACAATCATTCCGAACCATAATAACGAGTCTTTTCTTTAACAAAGGTATGTCAAATAACGGATGAGACTTTTCAGGCGAAGGTGAAATTGACTTATATTCATATTAAAATTTGAGCATAGTACTTCTAGACCTACGCTACAAACAAATGCACAGGAATTTTCACTAAGCGAGAAGTGCACTTCAGTTTTCTAAGTAGCCTTTGAGTATATTTCATTAAATGTTTTTCTTTAGGGTCTTGTCTTTAAATGTCTATTTCCTTATATTTCTTTTACTTGACAACAGTTATAAAAAATTAAGTATAGTTTTGGGTCGGAGTTTTAAACAAGATTCTAATAACTTAAATTTTTTTAGCTTCGTTGCATTTCGTTTTTAAAAAATTTTTGATTTTTAATTGCAAAATTACAATTCATCGCTATTAAATATTATTCAAAAGGGCGATGCTAAGAATTATAAAATTGTATGTTCCAAAAAAGTAAATTTATACGAATTGTCGCAAAGTTGTGATCACCTAAGGGCAGCGTTAATTGAGATCATGACATAAACATGACGGAAATCATAAATAAAATTATTTTTTAATTGTCCATTATATAGTTAAAATTCGATTATAAATTAATGCAAGGGAAATTTCTATTAAAATGGTGATTATTTAAGACGCACCAAATTTTTGCTGTTAGTTATTGGTTAATGTCTGTTCATTCTTTGAGAAAAATTCGTTTTATTCAAAATCATCAATAATTTAAAATGAAACTACAATTTCAATGTTAATAAAATAAATTTTTGATTTCAAATATTTTTTATTAAAATTAATTCTTAATTTTCATCATTTTTTGAGCTCAAAACTTTCTCACAATTAGATAATGCTAATATTTAAGACTAAATAGCTAATTCAGTACGAAGGAACACGGTAAAATCGTAAATAGTAAAATTAAAATACAGTCTATGTTTTTTGGGAAATGTTTGGGAATAGAAAATGATAGTAATAACGAAAATTTATAATATTTCATTAAAAACTTATATTAACGACATATTACAACACTTAAATTTATGAAAAACTTCTAATAAATAATAAAATAAGCGTTAATTTATTTAATGTGTGACATAATATTCAGAGCTGTTTGGTGCTTGACTAAAAAACTCGATGCATTTCATTTATTTTGTTGAAAATTAACTGAATATCCTCCAGTATTTGGATCTTGTTGTAATTTGAAATTGTCTGTAGATAATCCAAATGGTCTCAAAAACATATTTCCAAGGTCCTTTAGTTTTCCCATCATTTCCTCTTTCATTTTCTCATTTCGTTCAGCAATTAATGGTGGTAATCTGATAGCTGCACGTTGAGCTTCTTGTACAGAGGAATCTAAAGTAAGTATTTTTTGATAATCAGCTAAAGCTTCATCTAATTTATCAGTTTGTTCATACAGTTGTGCTCGGCGTAATAAAGCTCGAATGTAATTTTCATCTAAATCTATTGCTTTCGTACAATCTTCAATTGCAGATTCAGATCGCCCAAGTTTTGCTTTAGATGCAGCCCTATTTGAGTATAACATTGCTCGAACTTGTGAAAAACTTAGTGGGCATAGATTCAGACCTTCTGTGTATATTAATAATGATTCTAAGTAATTGCCAGCCTTAAATACATCATTTCCTTTATTTTTTAGATTTATTGATTGTTGTTTCCTTTCAATTTTTTGGTCATCGGTTAACGTTGTTTCTAGATCTTTCAAAGCATCTTCATCGACATAATCATCGTTATCTGTTACATCTTTTTGATCACATTCTGGATCCTCTGGATTTATCACATCTGAATCGTTAGTACTGGTACTAACATCCTCTGGAATGTGTTCATTTTCACTATTCGACACTAATTCATCTTGTATACATTGGGTTTCGATACCTTGTGTTAATTCGTCTATAATTTCTTCATTAGTTTGTATATCTGTTTTTAATACTTTATTTGACATATTTATTAACCTACAAGGAAGAAACAATATTAATTTATAAATATTGGAAGAAATACTTTCTAAATTTTATAAAAATTCCAAAAATTATCAACTAAAACAATGGGCATTATTATCGAAAACAAACGTCATAAGTATGATTTGATTAATTTTAAAATTTAAATAACTTTTTAACTTTTGGACTTTATTAGTAATTGCCCTACCTTGTCTTAACAACATTTAAACTTTTAAAAATATTTATTAAATTCGTTTTTTATAAGGAGAATTGTCAAATTCTATAATAAACTTATTCATGAATCAAGTCGAGTTATTTTATTTTTACATGTGAGAACGAGACGAATTGAATATATCAAAATCAAATATCACAACCATATTTTATCTGCCATCTAATTTATGTTTAAAAACTATTAGTTTGAATAAATATATTTGGTTGCGACACTGGTACTGTTCTTCAAATAAAGTTTTCGCGCATATTTTTAAAATAAATAATTTATTTTTTATATATCCTCCCTTCAGCGTAATTCTAAATTTTGGATTTTTTCAAAGTTATAATAGTTTACTGTAGAGGATAGTGCGATAAACACGAACATTGAAATATTGGAGTTTTTATTATGAAAGTCTTGAAAAAATCTTTTGGTTGTCGTATTTTTTATTACAAAACATTTATTCATTTTTCGGATGATTTTGAGTCTATTTTTATAATTATCTGTCGGATTTTTAATTTCTTACTGAAAAATTTCAAATCTTTGAATCTGCGAATTTTTTTAACACTGTTTTTCTAGACGAAATTAGCTAGTTACTTGGAAATAGTATCATTGCATTTGTAAAAACTAAAACAATACTTTGTGTTATTTTCCCAAATTTGTATTCAATTATTAGCATTTGTATTCAATTAAATATTATTAATACAATAATTACAACTATTAAATATTATGATTGTTTTAATTTTTTCAAATTCAAAAAGTTCCACAAAAGTTTTTCATTTGAATCAATTAGGGGTAATTACGAACATAAATATAAATATTACAACTATTCAACAAAGAAGTTTTATTATTACTCCAATACTTGCGATATATTTTAGATAGCTAATTATAAAAAAAATATAGTCACAGAATTTTCTCAGCTTTAACTAGATGATACAAGCATGTTCGTTATTATCACTAATTATTATTATTAATTCGTCATTATTCTACTGCAGCCTAATTGCCCCTAATAAAGACAATCTTATACACACTAGGTATGAAGGTATATAATCCATAGAAAACATATATTATATCTATGATATTATATCTATGATTAAACTATATAAGCTATATCTATAAACATATATTATATCTATGATTAAAAAATTTCTCTTTAAAATAGACTGATACTTCTTGTCAAAATATTTAAAGTTTTATGCAAATTTTTTGCAGCAAATGGGTGAATCTTTTATATTCATTTTAACAACAAGAATGTTAATGTGAAATTATTTTGACTCAAGGCCACTTAGATGGTAAATTTAGCAATTGTTTTTAAGCTATCATCTCTGTTGGTAAACAATAGCTAAATGAAATAATTGTTTAATTGCTTTAATAGAATCATTTTTATAATTGAATTAATTCAATTTTGAACGGCCATTAAAAATTGTAAGGGGATTTATTTTTGAAAAAATATATGAATATCTAATTTAATTTTCAGTAGGTGGACTTTTTTAATAATAATTGTTTTAAATTTCCTTTTTCCTGCTCAAAGAATATTCAATTATAGTGATTTGATGTAAATTAAATTTATATATTAAAATTACATATAAAGACCGCGTTACACATTCACGATTCTATATTTTTGAAACGTAGAATGACACATATTCAAAAAAAAAATTATTATATATTGGGTATTCTATTTAAATATGGTGTCTGATGGATATAATATGAACTATCCTAAGCCGAAAAAGTTTATAACAGCTGATGGTGCCAAAATAAATTATTCCGCGTTAATAAAAAATGTAATTTAATTTAAATAAAAAAATACTAACATCCATAGAAACTTATAATTGTACTGTATTCAAAAAATTTTAGTACTAACCCTGACCATTAGCTGGCTATAGTTGTTAATTATTTAAGGGTTTAGTAGTATTTAATGTAATTGCCTACATTGATCAACAGATGGCCAAGTTTTTCAATATCGGTAAAGAATGGACTTCTGGAATCTTTCATAAAACGAATGCAGCAATGCATTTACAATTGATTATTGATGGGTTCTTGATAAAAATAAATTCAAAATAATCTTACTAACTAATTAATTAAAAATATTTGATTCCAGTAGCTACTTAACAGTATTTTGTGTAATGTACCATAGACCAGAAATGTTATAAAAATATTAAAAAGGTATTGAAGATGTCAATAATTTGCTTACTTGATTTATATTTCATTGGATATCGTCAACGATTTTTTGTCATTAAACGCCAATTTAATTTTCCTCTACTAATTAATATATGTTTAAAATAATGAAATGTAATGAATGGATTTGAATTTTATGCACGTACTGATTTTAATAATCAGTTTTCCTATATATTTTTTTTTTGATTGAATAAAATATTACAGAATATGTTAAACACGCTAATTTGCGACCATATTATCTTAAAAATATCATAAAAATAATATAAAGATAATCGTTTTTTTTTGTTAAAAACATAGAGATTTTGTATCATTTATTTTCTTTGAAATTTTCAACAATCACTGCATCTACGTCAATTTAAAACATAAAACTCTGCGACCGAAAACCGGACGAATCTAAAATTAACAATATATGAAATAGCTCAGGTTTTCGATCACATCTTTTAATCTAAGCCAGTTAATTAAATCATTTGTTCAAATGATGAGTTTTTTTTAATTACAAATTTTTCAGTATTATGATGAACAGTAAAACGAAAAATGGATATATTAGCGTTAAATAGTCCATTTATTTAATACACAAAAAAGTTTCACAAGAATGTTTTCAAATAAAAACATCCAAATTCAAGAGCAATGAGACAATAAGTGTGCACTTAGGTAGAACGTGAGTTCAAGATTCATATAGAAATTGCAAAATAATATGAAAACATACATTCGCAACAGTTCATTATTAATAATTATTTCATGAACAGTTATTATTACTCAAATGTGAGAAGCCCCTTAACTGGACGAGAATTAGGGTGTTGAGCCTATCTCTTTTGTAGATGTCTTGTTCTAATTTTAAAAGCCTTCGGAGGGAACCGACTCAAAATCTGAAAATAAGACTTCTTTAATAAAGACAATCTCTATATACCATGCATCGTATTTTCGCGCTCAAATAACTTAGAAAATTATTACGTAAATGTCATAACTTTTGGTTTAACATGAAAATGAATGGTGTGCTGAAGAGTTTTTCCCAAAAAACTCTTCGTCGCGCCCTCATCTGTTTTCATGTTTATTTATTTTTTGAGTTATTTGTGCTTGAAAATTGACAAAAATTGCAATGTATATTAGATTAGAGATTATAGAGGGATCGATAGAAACTATATCCAATCCTTAGTTTGTGAGTATCTAAAGTATGGATGTTTGTTACTTTTTTTACGCAAAAATTACTAAATGGATTTTAATGAAATTATACAATAATGTTATTTTATGTCCATTTTTTACTCCTAAGGGAGTGAAAAACACGATCAATTTTTTTAAATTAAGTTCTCACTTGAAGTATGTTACAAATACTATTAGCTTCATTTCCATCGAAACCAAAATCTAAATTTGAAATTAAATATAAAATTTATTTATCTCTTGTTGAACTGTTCAAGTATCACCGGAACCATTGGTGGTTCTGAAGGTTCGTATACTCTCAAGTATATGAGTACCACACCACTAGTACCGGGTATCACACACAACCAAATATTACATATGAACATTTCTTTAAGAATAAATCAATAGTTTTTATTAATTCAGTTTTATTTATAAAATACTTTATGTATAAATTGATTAATTTAAATTATTTCAAAACTAATTTTATGCAACATCTCCATTGGTATTTTCTTTGATCCATTGTCTGTATGAAGCAGTTCGAACATAACCTGACGGTTCACCAGCCGTACAACCATTGGCGGATACAAAACTTACAATTCCAACATGTGTAGCTTTACCATTCTTAATTTGAACTAAAGGACCACCACTATCTCCCTATAAATTAAATAGTTATTTATTTTTTTTAATGGAAAATCTAAATTCATATAAAATATTCAGATACATAAAGACTTTTTGCTTGAACGCTCTCTCAAGAGTTGCAAAGAGACATAAGAGGCATCTATTAAAGACAGATACACACGTTCAAGAATTTCATGCAAGCAAGGCATTAACAAGCATTTTGTACAAGTAAGCTTGAGTGTTTTATTTTTCATGCCGTGCTATCCAAGTGCTTGCATAAAATCGCATATAAATGCTGAAGCTTGCTTCGGCAAGTTATGCTTGAACGTGTGTACTCGGATTGTACATCCGAGTAATCATCCCATAAAATCGAATGGTTTGTCAACTATGATGTCATGAAAAACATTTAATTTTGATTTTTATTTTGGAAATGGTTTTTTTTGGGAGAAACTCTTTGAGAAGCACTTTGTTTCCGTATCAAGATTGTATATGCTAAATTGGATAATAATATTGGATAACGAAATACAGTTTATTACTTTAAAGATTGCCATATTAATATGATGTCTCTTTTATTATTAGAATTTCGCTTAAAATAAGTAAATTTATTTTGGTATTTTTGAATATTTACAAAATTTTATATTTAAACCGATTACAACTGATTTACCAAATATTTAAACAATTACAACTGTTAATTGTTTTTTCACTTTTTTTATTCAATATTTTATGCAACTTCTAAGATTCAAGTTCTTTGAGTGTGCTCAGTTTGATTTAACTCATTTTAATAAGAGTAAAATATAACAGGCGAACATGCAGACAACTTAATTTACAGATTATTGATTGAGAAAAAAGTTCTTACAAAACATGTGCTTTCAATAGTTGCACCCATACAACACATTGTCGATTCATAAATTTCTTCAGCTTGATTCTCATAGTATTGAGCGCATTTTTCATTTTCAATTGATGATAGATTGGCATATTTTAAATTTTCACTTAAAACACCTAAAAAAGATCAATACATATAAACAGAGGATAGTGGCTTATATCATATCGTTATTCGAATTGTATAGCCCCGCTATTTAAAAAACTATTTCACAAGTTGTTAAAGTGCCTATTTGTTAAAATTATGGAAATAGAAAATCGAAAAATTTGTCTATATTCGATATAAGTAGCATTCGACTAAATCGATTAGGTTTATCAAGTTGATACGTAAAATTAAATTGTTTTTAACAATTTCAAAAGAATATATTTCGCATTTTGCGTTTTTAAAAACTTATTCTGTTACGTTATTTTAAGAAGAAAAATTATTAGAGTATATTTTTACGTCTTGAGTAAATTTGGGTAACATTATAACCGTAAATCGCACAATGCCAAATAATTAGAAAAAAAGTAGCGTCTACTTATAGGAGACTTTTTTTTTTTTTTAATTTAAAAGTTACTGAATTTGATTTTAAGTTTATTGCTCGAAAAATACAAAAAATCATTTAGTTTTAACGGCTACTGAAGTACCAAAATTTATTTTATTTTGCACAGAAACAGTTTGAAACAATTATTTATTTCGTTCAATAAATAGACTTACCATTTTCTGTTTGACCCCATCCACTAACCGTTAGTTTTGTATTGGGTTGTATATATTGAGTTGGATCAGCTAATGGTATTGGTTGGATGTATTCTAAAAGAAATTTTAGTTTAGCTTTATTATCTACCATATTGTTCTGTTGTTGGTAAAGATTAAATTCGTATTATTTCATTTCTAACTAATTAAACTTGAATCACGTACTGAAAGAGCTAATTTCGATGTTTGTACATATTTCAGCAAACAAATCTAAGAATTATACATTAATTTTTTTTTATGCATTTATTTCATTTCATTTGTCACAATGTATTTGTAAATTGACCATACAAGATATGTAAATGGAATGACAATATAATAATATAATACAAAAATAATATGGTAACGTTGTGAAATTAATTAATTCGACTTATTTTTGCTATAAGAAAATCGTGGAAAAAAAAAAATTAATTCAATAAAACAGCTAAATTTAAATTTTCATAATTATGCACAGCAGTCATTTAAAAATAATAATATTGCTAATACTATGCAAATATCCAATGTTATTCAATGTTAAATATTCAATGTTATAACTGCATGCATGACAGTTAGCCGTTACATTGAAGAATTTACAATTTACAATTTTTTGCACAGTCTGGTATATAGAATTAATAAAGTACTTAGAGATAAATAAGAAAAATAACAATTGAAGATATCATTATCAGAATTAATTGTTTAGATACTCGACTACCGATTAAGAATCAATGTTTGAACTATTTTCAATGATAAGCATTCATAAAAGACTCTAAATATTGAGCCTATATACATACTATATTTTGTCTACTTTAATTTTGTATACAAAGAGCTTGTTGAGTTTTGGAGTTATGCACGTTCGTCTAAATGAGTTTCACAGACCGACAGACCAATGGAGACGAAACGAAACAAAAGATGTTCAGATAGTTCCCAAGTCGAGATATACGAAAATTTTTGAAATCGGAGCAAAAAAATATGTTTTTTTTAAAATAAAAAACACAATATTACTGATATTAATTATGTTAGGTGAATAAATAAATTTACACACTTCAATTTTTTTATTTTGCTTAACCACTTTATTTTATTCTAATTATGCGACATGTTTTGGATGTTAATCCATATTCAACCGCTATTGTAGATATAACTCAAGTAAAGAGAAAAAAAACAAGAAACATAACATACGAAAATCTGTACCGTCAAAATTCACCATTATTAAATAAAGACATCGCAAGTAATCGATTGAAATCGGCTTTGACATCGAACGGGATACTAGTCAAGCTCAAAATTGCTTTGGTGCTTTTAAGGTATTATTTAGGTGTAGCAAAATAAATGAGAAACTTTCGAAATTTTGTCTACTTTAATTTTGTTTCAATGGGCTTGCTGGAAAAACGTTTCTTTTCTGAGATATACGCAAAAAACTTTTTTTGTACTATTAAGTTATATCATTAGGTCAAACATACCGTCAACATAGGAATGATTTACTTCTGGTTACTAGGTTTCGAATACTGGAAACGTTTGGAAATAGTAAAATCAGTTGTTATGTACAAGGAAGATATGCCAATAAATTGGAAGTCTCATCAAAGAATGGCTTAATATACTAAAACCGTTTGATATCTATCAAGAACTGGATTTTGACCAAAAAACTTAAGAGTTAAAAGGGTTTTCTTTTTTGAAAAGATTAGTCCTAATCGGAATGAAAAATACATTTTAGAACTAAAAAATTTAGAATTCACTTACCACTTAATTTTACTGGACTTGATAATTTAATTAAACCAATATCATTGTGTAATGTGCTTGAATGGTAGTCTTTATGATATGTTGATTCTCTTGCAGAAACTGTAATGCCACTTGGTGTAATACTTGTACGTTTGTGTGATCCAAGTAATAATGAGAAACTACTACCACTAAAAATAAAATATTTATATTCGACATCCATAGAATATATAAGAGTACCTATGTACTATATTTAAATTTTGTAACGCTAGCAAATATTAAAGGATCTAACAAAAAAAATTGTGGTATGGGATTCATATTATCACTTAATTAGTCCATTTTTGTATGTCTGTTCGGTATCATGGACTTAAAAAGTTAGTATAAGTTTGTTAATAAGAAAAACCGGTGTATTGTGGACCAATGGATCTATAGCCCAACTTTTAAACCATAATAGGTAGAAGAAAAATTCATAAACATTTTTTTTCTAGAACATATACAACTGTTCCAAGCATTTTTTCTTAAACTGTTTAGATTCGCCAAAATTTCAGGTCAAATTTTGAATAATAAACATTTAATTATTATATGGATCAAATGGATCCAAATCTTTTAAACATAATAGAGAGAAGAAAAATTCAAATTAAAAATGTTTGTTTCTTAAAAACAAACAACTTTTGTTTGAAATATTTTCTCGTAAAATATTTAGATTTACCACAATTTCGGATCAAATTCAGACGAGTATAGATTGTGGTACTCGTACTATATTATAAAACATATAGAGGTATTATATTAAGATGTTGTTCCACCGTGAAACTATTTTTCAAGTTATATGTCTATTTTTTTCACATAATAACTTTTTATATTATATAATTTTATACCGTTTAGATCGCGAGATAATCAAGCTTAAAGTTCGCTATTTCGAGGGTCAATTTTCATTCAAAGCACATAAACTTACTGTCCTTCCAACTAGCCTCATACAAAACTTTTAAGAATAAGTAAAAATTAAAAAATATAAATGTTTTGGGGATAATTTAAAAAAATAGCACCACGTCGTTTTGTTCTTGAGATATTAAAATTTAATTATTAATTTAACAATATTATCTCCGGAATGCGCTTTTCCTGCAATTATAACATAATGCTGTGAACAAATTACGGAATTAAATTACTTTTTTCTAGTCAAAATTGTAATAAGAATGATCTTAACATTAGGAACACAGACAGTCAATGTGAGTGTAGTCTGTGACTTAAGTTTATAATAAACTGTTATATCTGTATGAAATTAATTGTTAGTTGCTATCTTCAATTGTAATCGATAATTTTTGTAAACAACTATCAGAATTGAATGTTTACTTGTTATCAAATTAGTATAAATATTTTAACTGTAGATAATTAATTAACAACAATAAAATATACAAAAAAGGCCCGTTCATAAAATTTTCATATTTATTAACCAAACGAAGTGAGGTGCAAGTTTTAGCAAGGCGATTTTGCCTGTATCTATTTATATGTTTGTTCCGGTTTAAATTTTTAACACGTTATCTGCTTTTGATGAAATATGGTAGATACGTTTATCACATTTAGGAATATATGGGACATTTAAATATTTAAAACTTATATACCCAATGTATACCATGTATCTTAAAGATAAAGATACGGATAATCAATGTCCAGATCCATGAATGCGCATACGGATCTTAACTTATCAACTCAATCAATCGGTATAATATTTTTTATGTCCTTAAAATGTATTTATTTAAAAAATGAAATATGATTTGTGATATTAATACTTAGCAGTATTATTTGATTTGATTAATAATGAATTAAAAAAATTAATTTGAATTTAGATAGTGTGATTACTAAGCTGATAACCTTATTATGATACGGTAGTCGGTCATGCTATAGGAGTTATCACTTAACTCTCTACAATAAGGGTTTAAATTTTTAATTGTTTGTAATTTTTAAGAAATAAAAACTATTTCGATGAGCTTTTGCAGTATTTTATTGCTAAAATTTCTAAAATATTATTTATTATATATTAACTATTAAATATTATTATTAGAATTTCTAAATTCTAATACTTAATGAAATTTAATAATGAAAAAAATCCCCTGAAAAAGAAACGTACACGGATTTAGATATCTTTTCGTTTTTTAGCCATCTTAAAACGGACAAACAAACGAGCAGATTAAAATTGACTATTTTGGTGATTCAAGAACGAATCCTTTGTTACGCCATCAATAAATTGAAGCATTACAAACTTTATACTAAATTTAATATACCCTAATGTATAACATGTATAACATATATATGATAGGTGTATCTCTTTCGCCTTGAAAGATTAATTAAAATTAGGTTAATACTTCGAAAATAAACAAAATTTTGTGAAATGTGTAAATAACAATTGAAGGTAACAACTAACAGCGCTAATTGTTTAGATACATCATAATTACCTAATTTTGAACTTAAATTGTGGCGAATTCATACATTTTACGAAAATAATTTTCAAACAACAGTTATTTGTTTCGAAGAAATGAACATTTTTTGTATTTGAATTTCTTTTATCTTTTATAGTTTGTCAAGTTGTGTCAAATAATCATTGGATCCAATGGACCGATTTTGCTTATTCATGAACATAAACTCACTCTTTATATTTAGAATACGTCACCGAAATCTCTTTTTGTTTTTGAGTTATCCTTATGACGGAACAATTAGGTGTTCCGGTCATGGAATAATTAGATGTTTCTATCAACAGCTATACCAAAAGTGACTTTCATTTCTTGGGAACAGTTTTAGATTAAAAATTACGCTCTTTGGTTTAAAACATATTTGTCTAAACTCTATATATTCGTGACGATTTCAGTTTTAAGTCGGCTCAAAATAGATTGCAAAATATATGACGTCGTATTGACACGTATGCAATTATGTTGTATGTTGTAATTGAAAATTGTATATTGCCTAACAATATATTTACAACTAAAATTATGATACTTAAATTATTTAAATATTATCATGATAATCTAGGACAAGTATTTATAGTGTACTTAATACGATAAAAACCATTGTTAATCATAAAATGAGTGGCTCTTGATATCACTTGAATTCAAATATTTTGGTCAAATATTAATAATTAATTTAAAAGATATCACCTATTTCATTATAAGACCCAAATTTAAAGACATAGTTATTTTCTAAAGCTTTTATTTAACTTCGGGTGGAATCTTGCAACTCAATTTTGAAGAAGATGTCTTCAAGCGAAATTTTGTGTACAAATTCAGTTTGGATGACAATACATGGTTAGCTGTTTGACGTTATTCTAAATTCAAGAGGGTGGAACACCTAAGATGGCAAACTTATTATTTTAAATGCATTCCTACAAAATGGATATGAAAAGGCTTGCTGAGAATAAATCGAAAAATAAAGTGACGCTTTATCCCTTAGTTTATAATGCTTGACTACAATATGGCTATCAAATGAATGGACTTACTGAGATACAAATGCAAGTTTTAAAAAAATGAGATGCTGAATATAAACTTCGTTGCTCCAATCCGTTTGGAGTTTTTAGTAATCCAGCGATAAAATAAAAAGTTAAAAAGTTAAAAACAAGCTTTTGATTTAGATAACTTTTACTATCAACTTACAACGTCATCCCATATATGATAAAAAAGCTTGGGGCGGGATTTATTTGTGTAGATAAACAATGAAATTAATTAACTTGATGTGATTAATTTTAATTATGAAAATTTTCAAATTAAGTAAATACGAGTACTTAAATCTCACGACCAGCTTTTATATCATATAAATTGTGTAACGACGTTAAAAGTTGGTAGTAAAAGTTTATTTTTTTCGAATAAAAGTTTGTTTTTTAAAAAGGTTTTTTTCTTTTAATTTATTATTGAATATCGTACTGGAGTTTTAACTGTACCAAACAGCATTTTTTAAAAATCTACTCTAAAAATATAAAAATTGCATAAACATTGAAATTACTGTATGTAAACTAAAAACTAAATATAGTTTACGAATCTATTATTGAAACCATCACGAATGGAAGTACACATGAAAAGTCTACAGTGAAAGGTCTAGCAATAACATGAGTCACCAAGCCTTAGAATGGAATCTACAAGGATATAGAGAATTCAGAAAAGACATTTATTTTTTGTTATTTTGTACGTATTTCTTAGATTTAAAGAATAAAACTAAGAGGTGGTTACTCTCGACATACATTATGTACCATATCCCATAAATTAATTTTAACCAAAAGTGTGTAACGCTAGAAAATATTGACTACACAAACAAAATTTTGCTATGCGTGTTCATAGAATCACCTAATTTGTCCGTCGGTCCATTTCTGTTGTCCGTCGGTCTGTTCCCAAGATAACCCAAAAGTGGATAGAGATAAGGTGCTGAAATTTTGGTGGTTTATTCTAGACCTAAAATTAGGTTCGTAAATGTGTAAAATCGATTCGAGTGACCTAATTCAACTTTTTAATAATAAGCGAAAAAACAAATAAAATTTAAAAACAAAAAATAATTTGTTTTTTCAAAACAAATAACTTTTGTTTGAAACATTTTTTCGTAAAATGTTTTGATTCGTCATAATTTTATTTCTAATATAGCTAATAACCACATATAGGTAATTAATGTAAATATTAATATTATTATACATGCATTTATAACTGTATAGACTGAATATTTATAGTATTTTATGAATACTAATTAAAAATATTCAATCATATGTCGAGTATCTAAACACTTAACTTTGCTTGCTGTTTTGTTCACTTGTTTGTGTTCGATAAGTATTCAAAAATAAAGAGAAACTTATATCCGTTCTTGCTGGAATATTTTTGCACACTTTCAGTGTTCGTATTACATATGTTATTACATGACCAAGAACTGAAATTGATTGGAATATAGAAATCTTGCAAAATAGAATCTTTTAAATTGGATCGTTTAAAATTGAATCAATATTAAGTAGAAATATATATTATAAAAATAGATTTCCTATAAAATAGATAATATCATTGCGAATGTAATTCTTAAAAAATAGAAATATTAAAATGATTGAAAAAATTAGAAAAATTTTAAAGTAGGTATAAAAATAATAAGCCCGGATGTTAATTCTAAAATTTAATTTTCCCTTAACAGATTCCATGATATTTTCTTACCCTTGAACACAATGAGCTGCAGTTAAAACCCACTGTGGATGAATTAAAGCACCACCACAAAAGGATGCCATATTGATAGTAACTGCAACTTGCCATGGGAATTGACCTGGTTGAGCTTCGTCTCCCAAAATAATACGATTTTCTACGTCGAAAAGAATGCAAATTTTAATAAAACTACTAATAAGTTATTATTATTTAGATCACTTACCATCATCAATTTTCGTATTGTTTGCACCACGCAAATGTAAAGTATAACCCTGAAAATAAACAAAAATTACTATTCAGAATTCCTTTCAAAAAAAAAATCATGCGTAGTTTGAATAACGGTCTTTCTATAATACGGTAAATTTTTGTCAGTAACGAATCCATAGATGTGGGAAGGTTTCAAATAAAAATTGTAGAGCATAAAATTTTACATAAAAAAAGTTTTTTGGTTTTTTATGGATCTTAATAAAAATAATGCAGGAAGAGCGCTTAGAACTTTTCACACATATACACAGAGAAGTCACATGTATATAATGTGTATGTGTAATGTCCGTGAAATCACTTAAAATAAACCAATGTAGACATAACAAAATATAAACAAATTCTTGCTATTGTGTATGTGAGTAAACACATTTATGTATAATAAATTTTTATTATATTATAAAATGTGCTTACTCACATACACAATAGCAAGCATAAAGATTTATTTAACATTGATTTACGTATGGAAAGTGATTTACAAACAGATCTCTCTGAAAAGTTCTAGACATTCCAGGTCCATTATTTTTAATAATATTCAAAAAAATTAACGTACCTTCTGTAAAATTTTATGCTCTATAATTGTTATGTGCAATTTTTTTCCGCAATTCTAACCTTTTTGATCGAAACTATCACCATTTTCAATGGTATAAAAACGGGTGACGTATACGGCTGAATCCCATCAGAACGGAAAACATTTACAACCTTACAGAAAGACCAGTACTCAAATCCACAAATGAGCTATTAGTTCTAACTCTTTTTTGTATACCTGAATGGTATTCGCACTTAACACAAGTAACGTTACACAAATAAATAAATTCATCTTTATTTTGAAATATTACAGTTAAATATAATCGTTTTGGATTAATTGAATCCATTTTTATACACTTATTAAATTATTTTTATCAAATTATTTGTTGATAAATTACAATTTTATTATTATTATTATTATTGTTTTTTCTTATAATAGTAGGAAGCTTATATTTAATACAAAATTAATTCTTTATTAATCAGTATCTAATCTCTATGACGGCAAAATCAATGTTATCATTTTTTCAATAGAAATTCAGTATAAACCGTGCTGAAAAAACTGTTAATATCTATTTACTTAATTTCACACCAATACCTGTTTACTCTTTGTCCACGTTATAGTCCACGATCCCAGAGCGATCAGACATAACTTATTTTCGTGTCTCGTGTACTTTTAATACCTGGGCATTTGTAGAATTCGTTGTGTGACACCTGAGCAGGTACCAGGTGAGACAGGTAACTAAAAATGAGAGTTATTTAACTTAAATTTAGATGGCTGATTTTTATATATATTTCCTAAAATATTATTTTAGAAGTACTAAATTAAGTGTCCGACACTTTTTATGGACCCGGACTTTAGACGTTTTAATTTTACAAACGGCATATTCTTTTAGTTATTTTTTAGGATTTTCGCACTCCTATAGCCTCTCCATATTAATTTACATTTTTAAAACGAATTACAAGTATTTATTTGTAAGATCGGGAAAAACATTACGAAAGTTAGAATGAACCTGAAAAATAAAAATCTACATGAACTATTAACGCATTAAAAACGCATTTATTAAAAATTTAGCATTATAAATTTTCAGGGAAATTTTCTAAAGATTAATTATTTTTTGAGCTATTTGGAGGCGAAAACTGAAAAAAATACAATATATATAACGATCAGCAATTGTCTTTATTTTAGAGGTCTCATTTTTTTTGTGCCAATTCCTCTAAAGTTAATAATAAAAGCAATAACCTTAACAATATATAGTCATTTTTTGTACCCATTCCTCATAAGTTAAGAATAAATACAACCTGAAAAAAAGAACTAACAAAAAAATCGCATAACAGTTTGTTATGCTGATGTAATCATAAATTAAAATTCGTCATCAATCGTTTATTAACTAAAAAAAATGTTATATTAACTTATTATAGGTAACTATATTAACTAAAAAAATGTCGGTGTGGAATTTTAATGACATCTCGAATGTAAGAAGTCGTTTTTTCAAGATCCATTTATTATACAGGGTGGATACACAAGTTACAGCTATCTGAAAACAAACCTTTTTTTGAGATTTTATTTTAAAAGAGTGGACATAATTCTTGCAAGGTATGGAAAGTATTTCAAGCTATGAAAAATATCAAAAAAGAACACTGCCAGTAATAGACACAGAATTTCTTATGATGTGTGAATATGTTTACTCAAATGCACGTTACGTCAACTAATTATTTGAAATTTGGATATGGGATGCAAAATGAATTTCTACATTTCAACCATATAAACTTTTTTCAAGCCTACAGTCAATGTAGTTAACTTCATTTATTTATGATCTTTTGTTAGTTTTTTAATATTTAGAATAATTCCAGATTTCCCTAAAATTGAAGTTACTATTGTAAAATAAGGTTAAGTATGGGGTAGATGGCGAGTCCAATTATTTTCGTAGCCAATAGATCCACTGTAATATTTTATGCTTAGTTCAGTTATATCAACATAATCTATTAGCAACACGTGCAAAGTAAAATTTAAATTAAATTAAAAAATAAGTAAACATAGGTGAATGGAGTTTCCAACGGAAACAGTGTATTTTTTTGTGTGTACACATCTAGTTTCCTGATGATAAAATTTGAATAGAAATTCGTAATTTTTTCGTGTAACCTTGATTGGTATTGTAGATGATTTGCATTTTAACCTCAAAAAAGTCATCAATGCTGAGTCATTCATTTTTATATCGATGGTGGCTATCTCCAAGGTTCGTAGAAGAAATGGCCACATTTAGCCTGGTAAAGATGTCCACAACAAGGTATGATTTTCTAATCATGTCTGATAGAAACATCATCTTATCTAACTGCATGTCAAAAAAAAGCGTCGTCTAAAAATTACGGCAATCTCTCCCGGACATACTTTATATTATGTATGTACGTACAAGGTTTCATAAAAATTAGATTAATGGTTCACGATATATCGACATTTATGTGAAAATAGCTTATTATAATACTAAAATGGCTATATTTCGGACAAGGAGGGCTTGAACGGTTAAGTTGCCACTTGTATATGAGGTACGTAAATACTTTTATCACATAAAGTTCTCGGAGACAGTGAATTGATTTTAAAATTTCCATTTTTCTTCAATAACTATAATAATCGATTTTTATGACAATTTAAATAACCTATGTTAACCTAAAATACCAATGCACATAAAATTTCATCAAAATTGCACATAAACTGTTCACGAAATACTGCCATTTGTGTGAAAAAAAGAGGTACGTTTCGGGCGTTATATGCCGGAATGGTAATTGATTGGTGAGATGTTTCTAAAATGGTACAATCCTGAACATCTCCACTATTGTTTACCACAAATTTTATAAATATATGAGCATATATTATAAATAAACACTTTTGAAGATTTATGACAAATTTTTTGTGTTGGTGCCGAATTTCGTGACAAATTTTCCGTATTTTAAGTGATTTAAGTTTGAAAATGCCAAAACCTATAATTTTTAAATATGGTTAACTCGTATTTTAATGCAAATTTTTAAATTTAATTTTATTAGAAGTCTTTGTAAAGAGTTATACTTCCATGGAGTATATGCCGATTTCTTGCAAAGTTTTTTTCCCTCATAGGATTTTGGTCACTATCTTTTGAACGTAAATTGCTTATAGCACAAATTTCGATTTTTTCCCCAACTTCCTAGATCAAATTATTTTGTATTTTTATAAATACGTATTTCGACTACAAAGTAGTCATCATCAATATGAATTAGCTAGTTGTAATGATTCTCTGAGGAGATGTTACTCGTTGCTAATTTGGTGACGGTTTACAAACATTTTATATTTTTAATCATTATATCAGTTTAATTTTTGGCAAACAATATTCTCAATTTCCAGATTTTCGTAATAAAGTTTGCAAACCGTCACCAAATTAGCAACGAGTAACATCTCCTCAGAGAATCATTACAACTAGCTAATGACTACCTTCTTGTAGTCAAAAAATGTATTTATAAAAATACAAAATAATTTGATCTAGGAAATTGGGGAAAAAATCGAAATTTATTCGAAAAATCCTAGAGTTGTCATTAATAATTATAAAATGCTTATAGTATGAAAACAAAGAAGTTTTCAAAAAAATGATATGGGTTCTATAGTGTTTCTTGTCAAGTATTTAAAAAACAACCACATTTGAGTAATTATGATAATTTCGTTTTCGGACTATACATCGAAAATTTTCAAAATTATTCAAGTGAATTTTTGAATGTACATTGTATAAAAATAAACACTTTCGAAGACTTTTTTTTCTCTTTGAGAATGAATTTTGAGTAATAATAAAAATTGAACGTTAGCAAATAGTTTTCATCGGAAATACTCTAGACTATTTAAAAAAAATTAAATGCAAATAGTTTGGAAATTACCTGCATACAAATAAAACCATAACACATACGCCAAAGAGAATTAATTGTAAATAAAAAAAGTTTTAAGAATATAAGTAAAATGTACTTTACTATTAAGTGGAGTCAGCGAATCGTATCGAAATGGAATTTTTGAGCGGACAAACGTTACGAAACTGGTGAGTTTTCAATATCGTTGTGTGCGAAATGGTCATTTAAATGAAATGTACACTATAACTCAAAATAAATCGAACTGACTTTATTACAAAATTGCCATTGAACGTGAATTGATTTTTCTTTTAAATAATTTCTAATTATTGAGAGTTGAAAGTATTTTTATGATAAAAATTAAATATCTATAACCCTTGGCATGGCATGGAACCAATATTTTATGATTGTAATTTATTATCCAGCTCATAAGAAATCTATTCATACCAAAAAAATCATTATATGCCCTCCGAAACACACCTCTATTGAGCGTTGAAAGTTAACATAAGGTAAAAAGTTTTTATTGATTGTTTTCCAATGGAATGGACTTTATTAGGCAGCTCATAAGAAATGTATACATAACAAAAAAAAAACAATTATATGCCCTCCGAAACACAGTCCTATTGATTGTTGAAAGATAAAAATATGGAATGGTTTTGGCGTGGAAGTGATTCCGAGGAAAGGGAGGTGATCCATGTATGTATGTGTATGTATATAAATACATACATACAAATATATTAAAATTATTCAAAATTAATTAATTGAAAAAAAGAAGTAAAAAATAAAAATTAATTTATCAAAATTTCGTTACGAAAACTCATTTCAAATAAGTGAATCGGTCATTTCAAAAACCTTCATTGTCTATTAAATTATTTATTATAAACTTTTAATACAATAAAAAACTGGGTAATTATTTTTTTCAAAAACCCAATTCTTGTGTGCTCTTAAATCATTTTCATTCACAAAATATTTGGTTCCATGCGAAAGGAAAACTGTAATTTAATTTTTATCACAGTTTTAAACTGCGAATACTCAATTGTAATCGCAGTTTATTTTATGGAATTATTATTGTTTTTTGTTATTAAGTGTCGATTTCATATAAGCTGCTATAAATTATAAAATTTTGATTCTATGTCATAGGAAAACAGTAAATTAAATCATATTTTTAACTTTTAACCAACAATAATGATGTGTTACGGACAGCATAACGTCGGGAATAGCGCCCATTTTGCAATGTTTACAGGGCAAAGGAAAAATGATATTTGTATTCATTATGTAATAAATATTCCAAAAAACAACGTTGGTACTCTTAATTTTGCTAAACATTAAAGTATAAATAGTACGTTATTTTATAACCATATTCGAAAATTCAGAATAATATAAATAGCGTAGATTTACGGATTATGTCTGAGGCGGCTTTATACTTTTCCTAATGAAATAATATGATATTCAAATTGATGAATGAAAATTTGATTAAAAACTTTATCTTACGCATTAAATGAACAGATCAAATAAAATAATCAATGATAAGGAAATAATATTATTATTTATAATTAATTCTTTACATCCTCAAATATTTTGCTTAATCACGAAAAAAAATTTACATGAGCACACCGGCATGTGGGTGGGGGTACAATATCATTGGAAAACTGAGGATTTAGTAGTTTTTTTGTTGTCAAATTGCATATTTCACGTTTTCGTGGATAGTATTTCTCGCTCTTTATACGTGAATTTCGTCGTTTATCTTATGGCAAATGGTAGGTAATATATAATTTTTTGGCATGTGTGGATTTTTTATGAGGTCCTTAATAAATCTTATTCATAACATTTTGATAGTATACCACAATAAAACAGTAATATTTTTAACTTCCAACCCTCAAAAAAGGATGTGTTCCAGAGGGCATATACATATTTTTTGTATATAAATGGATTTCTTATGAACTGCTTAATAAATTCTCTTAATAAAATTTCTATTCAATTCTTTTTTAAAAATTCGCTTTATAAACGCTCCAAACTTCAATTACATATTTTAATTAATACTATAGATTTTTGTGTAATTTAAATCCATGATCCATGATTTCTTGATTTGTTTGTTTCAAGTAAAATATATTTTTTAGATTAAGAATGGATAAAATTTGAGTTCATTATGCCTTCTTATTTTATAATTATTTGTATAGTACAATAAGGAGCTTTTCAACAACCAATCTCATATGAGACATGTACATCATATGTCAGAGTATATTAATTTTAGTCTAAAGCTCGTAACGCTATGAAATATTAAGCCTACAAACAAAATTATGATGTGGGTATTCATATAATAACCTAGTTAGCCCATTTCCGCATGTCCGCCTGCCATCAAAATAACTAAAAAATGAAAATATATATCGAGCTAAAATTTTGGTGTTATATTTTAGACATAAAATTTGAGTACAGTGGCATGATCAAACATTTGAACCATAATGTTGTTTTTAAAAATAAATAACTTTTTGTTTGAAACATTTTTCGTAATCTGTTTAGAATCGCTACAATTTCAGCTGAAATTTAGCTAATAATATATTATATGTTTAGAATCATATGTATTTTGAATACATATTATTATTGTACGTATATTTATAACTATATGAACTACATATGTATTTTATGAGGCATATCATTAAAAATGATTCAAATATTGATACTGACTCAAATGTTGAGTATCTAAACAATAAATAAATAATAAACAGTAATAGTTGCTATTTTCACTTATTATATAGTATATTAAATTAACATATATGTAATATACATTTTATTTATTTCAATTTTGGCGCACAAATAACTCTATATACTTATTCAAATGAAATTTGGAATGCATAATATTGACATGAAAACGGAGGGCTTCTCGAAAAAAAATTCTAAGGTAAAAATCAAAATTCGATTTTATATTTAGAAATATTTTTTCGAGAAGAACTCTTTCACAAGGCCTTCGTTTTTATCTCTATATTGTGCGTACCAAATTTCAAAGTATTTTTTTGAGTTATTTGTACTTGAAAATTGAAGCATTTTACATAATGGAAGGAAGCTTCAATATTATGTTTCAATCCACTTTAATGTCTATTTGTTTATATCAATCATATTATGGTTTTTGTTTTTTAGTCCAGTAAATGAAATTTTTAATTTCCATTCCTCCTATCAAGGTGAAAAATTGATACTCATGCTTCCAAACCCGCTGATCACGAAAAAACCATTAAATGCCGCTTATGTTGGCCAGTCAGGTAGATCATTTGTAACCAGATACAAAAAGCACATAAACAGTCATAAAGTCTTCTTCTTACTACTCCATTCATCTTACCAATGCATGCCATAAAATTGATAGTGAACACAAGCCAGAGGTGTTACATATTTGCGACAAAAGCCCAAAATTAAATAAGCTAGAAGTCCTGGAGAAAAATAAATTAAATAAAAACATAAATTTTACAAATTTTAAATAATCAAATAGACCTTAATAACACATTCACAATAATCTTACCTAGTTTCCCTATATATTTCCAAAATAAAGAATATTTTTTCATTACTTGTTTATGAAATGGAAAGTGCATTCGTAATTAAAAAAAAAAAAATTAAAGTGAATATTAGCAAAATTAAAAATCTGCATTATTTTATAAATATAAAAATGCTTATATCTCAAAATTGGTAATAATTACAGAAAAAAGTTTCAAATAAAAATTTATTATTACTACTGTATTTACTATATAACAACCGCACATGGCATTCCGAGGCGGTGGCCCATCCAAGTACTGACTATGACTTATGTTGCTTAACGATATTTACATTACGTTATCAGTGGTGCGAGCATATCGTTCAAACACTAAGTAGACTTTGATTTATGAATACTTAAATGTTCAAATAATTAAAATAAATTAAGTAAATTTTTGGAGACAGGATAATAGTTTTAATGCTTTTTTCGTCGTGATCAGCGGGTTTAAAACATAATTTATTAAATTTTCACCTTGACGGGATGCATGTAAATTGGAAAGTACTGGACTGTTTGTCTGGTGACTAATTATTAACTTGTTTTTAAATAATGAAAATTTTTATTCTTTTTTTTTTTTACTTTGAAAACTATATAATCTTAAAAATTGTTTTAAATTTGAATACAATGTTACAACTGAACCGGTTGTATGTTAATTGTTTTTAATTTTATCACAATTTTTAATTTTATCATAATTTTAGCTATACATAGCAGTAGCATCAAAAAAATGGTTTGATAATGTCTTAAATAAATACAAAACAATTGATACAATGTAGTAATTTTAACTGCAAAATATACTTTTATTTTAAATAAAAAGTATCAAACAATTTTTTTACCTATTATGAATGTATATAATTAATTTGCACATAGTTAAGCTAAACATAAGCAATATTATTAATACGGTAAATAAGCTGTAAAAAAACGTTGAAATGTGAAAAAGTGGTGGAACAGCTTTGATTTAAAAATTTTTTGGTTGTACGTGTTCTTTAGACCTTCAGTGATAAAACATTCAAACAATTCAAAATTTCACCTCAAAAAGCAACTGAGGCTTGTTTGAACCCCAGTAAAATCATCCCTAGAAGAGACAAAGTATAATACACTTAACTTGTGTTATAAAATTTTGGCTCACCTATTAAATGTGTTTAGTAGAGGCTTTAAACAAAACAAAAGAAAATGTCTCAAAATTAAATATCATACAAAGTGAGCTGTCATACGTCAAAATCCGATGGAATATAAAAAAATGTAAACCATTATTGACATCATTGTTTATATTATTTAATAAATATATTCAATTTCCAATTATGTAATTAAATAACTAATTAACACAAATAGTATATAAAAAACAAGTCAGGGAAATATATGACGTGCAGTATAAAAGCGGGAAATTTACCAAAGTCTGATCTACACAAAATTGTAAAAATGATGTTTCTATCAAAGTAAATATTTTAATGCGTTTTACGTTGAAAATATTTATCGAAAATAGAATATATGTCCATGGATGAATTTTGAATTAGTTAAAGTTATTAGAATAGAAATACACTTTTACTTTATTTTATTAACTAGTAAACGAAAGTATTGTAGTTCTGTCAAAATTTCGTTATATAGATTTCACCGGAAATATATGAGGTTTTCTAAATCCAAAAATAAATTTTTAGAAATTCGTCTGTGTGTGTAGCAGAGATTTAATATCAAATGCTTTATCGAAGCTATACCAAACTTGGTGTTGTCATCGTATTACCTCTAGGTGTGCCACGAAGGTTTATGTTAAAATACGACTACCGGGTGTCTGACTTTATTCGTGTGGTTTTTCAGCTTTTCTCGAAAATGGTTTGGTTTGAAGAATTTTCTTCAAACTTAGTATGTGTATAGAACATATTTTTGCTGTACAACTTTTATTTGAAACATTTCTCAGGGTGTCTCAATTTATTCGTATGGTATTTTGGTTTTTTAGATTTTTTTACAAATGTTTTCAACAATTTTTTTCAAACTTTGTAGGTTTATAGAGCATTAAGCTGTACAACTTCTATTTGAAACATTTCTCTTAGAAAATTCGAATAAGGGAGAAAAATTCAACTAATCATATTTAACTATACACTTAATATATCGCAACAGATTTTTTTGCTTTAAAATAATTGTGTTTCTCTAAATTAGAACGCGATTACTATTTTGATTTCTCTGTATATATTAAGGTTTGTAATATTTCAATAATTTTTATTTTATTTTATAAAATATCTTAAAACTACTTAACTCAAAACTACTTAACATAAAACGAATTGAATGTTCTTTTTTCTAAATTAAAAACGTAAAAAAGTCTTACAAGCAGAATTTTTTAAATTTAAAATTGTATTTATAGGCTATATAATATCAGTTTTAGAAAGGAACAAGGTATTAAATAATTTTTATTATTTAATACGTTAGTCTGGCACCTAAATGTTATAAAATCACAATGCTTAATTTTCCAGGGGTGTGATTTTCAGGGAGGGGCTATAATTCCTGTCATTCTAATATTTCAAAATAACTGGAATGTAGTTCCAAATTTGATATTTAAATACAAACACTTTTTGTAGAAAATTAAATTTTCTATAAAAATACGTATTTAAAAGTTAATTTTTCCTTTTCCATACTCAAAATTTTCCAAGCTAAGAGTTTTAGAAAAATTACGTCATAATTCATTCATAATTGTTTTTTTAAATACAAATGGGGAAAAAAAAATAAACGTTGAATTAAGGAAAAAATTGATTACCTTAAAATCAACGGTGACTAAAATATTGCCATTCAAAGTTGGAAATTTTTTCAGTATTTTAATGTTTCAAAACTAGATTACAAATAACAGTGTTAATTGTTAGACACTAGCAATTGGATAACTATAAGTGTGTGAAATTTTATTCATCATTACCATTCACAAAATACTCTAAATATTCAGGCTAAATAAACACAACTTAAACGCAATTGTTCCTTTGAACCCTTTAATTTCCGCCATAAATAGTCTATTATTATTACTATTTATTGTTATTATTATTATTTTTTTTTGAAATAATTTTTTTTAAATAAATTTTTTGGAAGACTTTTGAATAAGACTGGCCTACAAGGTGGGGACCGATTTTTATAATAGTTTTAAGGTTTTTTGATTTTTTTCTCGAATATAATTTCAATAATTTTCTTCGAAATTAAAGTATATTAATTAAACATATGTGTGTGTTTACTTTAGTCAAAATTTACTAAATTTGTTGTTATGCCTCTATATTACCTCTAATTATGTCGCGACGATTTTGGCACAAATCGGACTTTTGGATATCCCACTTTATTCTATTGATTTTCAGCTTTTTAATATTTGCATTTTAAGAACATTTTAAGATTTGCAACTTTTTATTTGGAATATTTCTTTGGGAAAATTCAAATAGAGATGAAAAATTCAAATAATCATATTTTTAGCAACATAGTTTTCATTTTGTTTGTCTAAAGGTATATAATAGTAAACCAAAATCCTATGACGCGTCGCAGTATATATTTTTGGATTCTTCCCCTTTTGGAAAAATCTCCAAAAATCTATGTTTGCAACTTAGGAATTACATGTGGTTTTTCGTAATTTTTTATTATATCCTCCCTCTTTGGGAAAAATGTCAAATAAATTTTTTCTGTCCAAGCAAGGAGATGCGGTTTTTTGCAATGTGAAATGAAGAGCGAACATAAGAGCATTATCTTGTCCGTTTCAAAATTGAAAAGAAAATTATTTCCTTTTCAAGCCTGCAATACACGTTTTTTTTTTTTTTCTTTTAAATTGGTATAAATGAAATGATTCAGATAAAAATGAAAAATTTAATTTTTCTTCTGAAACTTTCTCCTCTCCCAGTGGTCAAGGATTAAGGACGATACGATATTAAGTGAAGTCGATTTATAAATTTTGGTGTTCTCAGAATCTATGTCATTAAACAATTTTCCGACATTAAGAAAAACACAATAAACAATTTACCAAGAAGATAGTGATTTATTATTATTTATAAAAAAAAAAGTTAAATATGAATGGATTAATAGTTAGTATATAAAAAATTATATCCCTCCTCCAAAACAAATCATAACAAAAAAAACGGTGGTATTACCAGTAAAAAATACCTACACTTATATGATGTATAAATTTTAATAAATAATTGTATCTCACTTAAACGTACCTTTCCAATATATTTACTTTCCTTTTTTATTTTATTTTTAATATTTTATTATATACATACAATTGATATTTTTTAATTAATAAAACAATATAAGTTAATAATTCTATATATTCGGATGCTATAAATGCAAAGGGAACTCTTAAATTTAATTTAGTTGGTTCGCGAAATATCTTCTCTTAAATTTGCTTTAATATTATTTTGATTTTGTTGTTCCAATTTAGATCAAATCAAAGTTATTTTCGAGAAATTAATAATTATAATTAATATCAAATAAATTGATTGATTTCGGAACTGTTTTGCTGTGATTGTTTAAGTGATTTTTTTATTTTATTGCAAATTGAAGGTAAGTTAATTAATGAATTTTAAGGATTTCATAATAAATTTTATGACTTAATAAAATCGTTAAAAGAATTTAAGAGTTATTTAATTTGATTGTTAAACTTATTTTAATATTTCTTATTTCGTTTTATGTTTTTTGTCCTATATTTAATGTTTATAAAAATCAATTTAAAAAATCGCATAAAATTTTTCGATTTTTATTTTATGTTGTATATTTTTTTAATTTTTTTTTAATTTTAACCAATTGCATGTGCAGTATAATTTGATGAGCAATAAAATTATTTCACTCATTTCTTTTTTTATTGCGATTGCAAGGATGTATGCAATTTAATTGTAATTAGTATATTTTCGAGGAAGTTTACATGTAAATGTTGTACACTGAATGGGATGTGCTGTGAGATTATATCATATGGAAAATTTGCTTAAAATAAAAAAGAAAGTTTAGCTATAGACTTTGAAAAATAATTTTTTAACTGATACTGTGTAGTTTTTTATGCTTTAAGACTGCAATTTTTTTCGTTAATATAAATCTTTTTTTAATAAATCGTAACAAACTTTATATTATTCTAGTTGGTTAAGACCTGTGGTAATAATTATTCTATTTGTTCGACTTTTACCATAATATCACTCTCTGGGAGCTTTCTATAAGTACAACTTTGAAAGCACAGAGCCGAAAACGCTTCAAGTTGTAAAAACCAAAATATGTTATACGCGCTTTATTTGAATATCATCGTAATAAAAGAGTGAAAATTTATTTAAAACAAGTTAATTGTTTATATACTCGTTTACGTATTATAATAATTGAGTATCAATGTTTGAACTATTTTTAATTATAAGCATTCATAAAATACTCTAAATATCTAGTCCATACAGTATAAATTCATATAAAATATTATGTATTTATTAACTAAATTTGAGCTAAAATTGTGGCCAATCAAAAAAATTTTACGAAAAAACGTTGCTAACAAAACATATTTGTTTTAATAAAATAAAAATTTGTTTGTTTTGAAATTTTATGATTTAAAAGTTGGGGCATTTATTGCACCCAATTGCCGAATTTTGATCATTCACGAAATTAAACACACTTTTTTGGTTCAAAATGCGTTAAAAATTCTAAACTAAAACTTATGTACTTTGACATATCCTACTCATATTGATTCGAATATTTAGTACATCTGAATTTGATTTATATACAAATAATATATAATTTCATTAATTTTTTTATTATATCAGGTTTAGAAACTTTTTGGTTACAAGTGATACGTATTTTAAATATTTAATCACTCCATTTGGTTTTTTGACATCAATTATAACATTTACGACACCAATTGCTTATTTCATATTTAGATTCATCTTCAATTATGGGGATCATTTTCATATACATTTTCAATTTTTTTTCCGATTATTATATTATTTAAAAAAAAAATATTTAGTGTTTGAGCAGCTAAGATTATTTACAAATAAAAATTAATACTTGCTTTTCATAAATTTTATTATCTATAATAATATTATAAAGAGAAAGCATTTGTATTTTTGTATATAACGAATAAACTTAAAAACTACTGGACCGATTTGAAAACCGTTAGACAGCTACACTATCCCCGGGTGACATAGGCTAAAAATTATGTACATTTATCTATATAGATAACTATTTAATGACTCACAGGCAATCTGAGATTAAACTATTAAAAATAGAAACATTAAATTTCAATGACAGTTTTCTAAGAACAATTAGAAACGTTATATTTTACAGCTTTTTCAAAATTATTGATTTTTCAGTCGTTTCTGGGATAAGAATGAAGTAATCGGTTCCAGCCAAATTTTCTTTTCGACAATTTTTAAACGATTTTGGTAAGCTATTCCATTCATAGTAGCCCTATACGGTATAATTTATGAATCAATAAAAAAATTAAGATTTTTATTACCTTATGAATAAATTTTTGGATCATTTAGCGAAAATTTACCATACTTAATGCTCTATAAAGAATTACAAAATAAAATTATGAATAACAAATAATTCAAAAGTTTTTCAATTTAAATTATTAAAAAAAGAAAGAAACATTTTCGTCAGAAAATGATATAGAATGGAAGAAATGAAAAATTATTTAAAGAGAAAATTTCAAATTAGTTCAGTGCGAAGGTCTGTGATGAGAGTTCTAATAGGAAATTTTCTTTCTAACGCGAAATAATTTCTTAAAAACCATATAGAATAAAACCATAATATTTGTTCATTTTTAATATTTGTTTATTGTTTTTTTTTTTTTTATTCATAAATTGTTATTGTTTATCGAGTGATTGAATTTATATACTTTGTGTTTTATACCGATATAGACAACAGTAAGGCACTAATGTAATAAGATCCTTAAGCGTATATCAATTTTCAATTTGAATAGAGAAGTTAATAAATGATAATAGTTTTATTGCGTCACGAAATTTTGTAACGGTTTCCAAAAATAGATAAAATACAGTATCTCCTATTCCTAAAGTATTCCAAAAGTACAGATATTTGAAAAACTTAAAAATTTTCTACATTTTTCTTATAATGTAATTGGATTATTAGGCTATGATTATCAAAAATATTTAATACAGTTAAATTTTATAAGCAGATTTTAAAAAATGTTTAAATGAAATTTGTTATGCATATAATACAACGACCTACAATGCTTTTTACCTGCTTCAATCTGGGATTTTTATATCCCATTTCTTGAGATTCCGTATAATTAAATTGAGTTAAAGAGTACAAGATTTAGTTATATACTTCACTTGACACAGATAATTTCATATTTTAAGCTAATTTTCCTTCTTTTAGATTGTTTTGATGTGAATTATTATATATAATGAAAGAAAATGGCAAGTTGAAGCCTAAGTTATGAATTGTTATTTTTATACTCAACTTATACATAATATGTCAGAGTTAATTATTTTTAGTATAAAAGAGTTGTAAGTTATATGAAAAAACCCGGCTGTGACAATTTTGGCTGAAAAAACACATTTTTCCTATTATATCAAATGATAGTACATTGGTTTCATACAAAACTTGAAGTAGTTTGGACCAAGAAATCACGTTTTCGCATATAAACTTTGACCCCATTTTTCACCTCCTTAGGTGTAGAATTTCGGAAAATCCTTTCTTATAGGGTGCCTAGTAATTGGCGTCCACGTCATGCACCCGGTACGTATTGTATTCATATAGTCGATGAAAATTATATGGACCTCTAGAATAATGAATGGTTCCGATGATACTTAAACGATACTATATGCATACTTTATATAGTTGACAATTTGACATACTGCTAGTGAGAAGAGACGAAATAATTTTTTTTAATATTTCAATTTAATATTTTGGTTTCGATGGAAATGATGCTAACAAGATTTGTAACATAGTTAAAGTGAGAAATTGTACAAATATTTTTTTTCACGTTTTTCACCCTCTTAGGAATAAAAAATGGACCTAAGACCTATCCTATCTTTTATATGGAACAAATCACATATTTTGAAAAATAGTTCAATAGTTTAGGAATCCATTGAGGACAAACAATGTGGCACTATAAATTGTACAATTTTCAACTTAACATAGGCTTCCTTTGATTATACAATTAAAGCTCCTCAGGCGAAGACAATTTTATAATTATTAGTTGAAAGATTAATTAGTCGAAATATAATCAATCAAATGTATTACAATTTTAAGTGCATAGTCTAAATATAAAATATTGCAAAAATTTTCCATAATTATGCAATGAAACATCTTGCCTTCTGGTTTTTATATTCTGTACATTAATTTTGGATAATTTTGATTTACTTTTTAATGTACAAAAATTGTTTTGAATTTAAACGATGTTCGCAATAAATTACTTAAATATATCTACTTAATTTAATTTTTGAATGTTAATTCAGAGAACTCGTCAATTATGATCAATGTTTGAGGAGTCTCAAAGTAATAAACCATTAAGGTACAATAATTTTTAAAATTACGATTTTCATAATCGTTTGAAAAGTATTTATCGTTGCTTGGTAGAACCTCCACAGTGATACACATCTTCAGACTTCATTGATGAAGAATTAACAAACTGGTTATTTTGATTAAACAAATATCATACCGTCTTCTACTTACATCTCTGACGTATGTAATGACAGATTATTATTATTTTTTACATAGGGGAAATCCATTTTTTTTGTTATTTTATATTTACTTTGAAATTTTATCAATAAGGAAAAAGTTGTATAAATTAAACCTGTCTGTGTTGGGAATCTTCATGTTATTTGTTTTATTTATAGATGAGTAATTTGTTTTGATTGAGAACATTGTTTTTTATTTACATTTGTTTATATTCAGAATTTTATTTAATTTTCAGAAAATACCTGTGACAATTTTCCATACAAATAAATTATACAAATAATAATTTTTCTAAGAATTAATGAATACTGTAGATTTTTTAAAATTTATTAGTAGTCAATCGTGTTTTTACCAATAATTTTTCTGGTAATAAATGTACTTTTTAAAATTTTTTTTTATTTGTGGTAGATTTAATACGACATTTATTTAAATAAATGATAATTTTCCATGGTTTAATAAATACTATCCAATTTATTTGCCGTTTATATCTTTTATTATTTTTTATCTGTGGTGGTTTTTTCCCGTTTTCACTTTAGAGAAAACCAACAAACGTTTGGAAAAATTTGAAGTGAATTTATGTAATTTTACAAATAGACAAGTAGCATTCGATGTATTGCTCGAACACACCAGATTTAATAATTTATATAAATGCTCTTAGAATAAAACTATAACATTTTTAATTGGAAAGAAAACTTTTTTGAATTCATATATAGTTTTAAACTTTTATGAAGCGAATATAAATTATTTTGTACTTTTTGAAGAAATTATATCCGTATGATCAAATATATTTCAACGGATGAATCGTAATAAAATCTTTTAGCATATTTAAAGAATTTTGATAAATATGAAAATCTGTTTTAAAGTAAAATTTTTTAGACATAAGCTAATTACATTCTGTTAGCATATTTTACAAGAATCAAACATATAAAATAAAAATTTTTGGATACATAAATAAATATACAAATTACCCTTTTTTTTGAATAATATTAATTTTTTAACAAAGCTCTGAACTGTTTTTCTCTCGGGACGAAATAAATTTAATTTAAAAAAATAAAATTAATAATTATTATTTAAGTTCAAAAAATTTCCACAACACTTTCCTTCCAATAATCTTTTTTATAAATAAAATGTGTGTGTTTCAAAATATCGGGAAAACAGAATCATCAATGGCTAAGATTTTCCAACGATGTCATAATATTTATTTTGTATGAATCTAAAATCTTGCAATTATCGAACTGTGATTAAAATTTCATAGCCACCTAGAGGGTAGTTTAAAATTAATTACAAATTCGGCATTATGTTTACGTCCAATGTGAAATGTTCAGAAAAGGATAACAGGAATTTGGACAGTTAATAAAACAATCAAACTATTTTTTAATACTGCGACGTTTCGTCTTTTCTTTATTAAGACTTCCTCAAGCAACTAAACAAGGTTCAATTGTATGGAAATGAAAAAATTTATTTAATGTCATACAATTGAACCTTGTTTAGTTGCTTGAGGAAGTCTTAATAAAGAAAAGACGAAACGTCGCAGTATTAAAACATAGTTTGATTGTTTTATTAACTGTACAAATTCCTGTTATCCTTTTCTGATTAATTACAAAATTCCATCGGAACAGAATAAAGAAAGCAACTATAAAAAAAAAAACGCAACTCGTCCTACTGTACATTAATATACATAGGTGTGTTTTATTTATATTAGATTTTTTTTAATTGTTAAGTGATTTGAAATAAACTTACTTATTAAATAAATAGTTACAATATTGTCTAGAGCAGGATCAAGAGGGTACTAGCGTATGCAAAATTCGAGCATCACATTCTGTCATGGAATTGTGGTAAGAAGAGCTTAAATTAATGAACCAGATGTTGCCGGACCACTTGCTGGTCCATTTTTTTTATGCCACTCTCTCTTATTTCTTAAAGGACTATAAGGTTTGAACTCATTTTAAAGGGGTTTATCAACAGTTTGGCAAATGTTATGACATTTGGTATGCACAATATTAATATGAAAATATAGTGCTTGTCGAATAGCATTTGTTAAAAAAACATTTCTAAATATAAAATCAAATGTTTTTTACGTTAGATTATGCATACCAAATTTCATAATATTTGGATAGTAATCTTTTTGGTTATTTGTGCTCGTATTTTGAAAGAAATACAATATATGTAAAGGCGCGTTCTCACACATCAAGTTTATTTGACTGATTATAGTTGACCAAAAAACGTTGAATAAGATCTGAATCATTTTTTGTTCCCTCATTTCATTATAAATTAAATAAAAAAAAAACAGTGTCTACTATTTTCTAAAAATTAAAACAAAATACTATCAATGTACCACCAGTTGAAAACGAACATTCAAATTGAACTGATTTCATAAGTTCACACGATTTTAGAATGGTTCAACATGAAAACAAATGGTACACTTGAACGATAAACTTTGGGTGAGTCAGTCTTTTATTGATCCACTAAAAACTTGATAAACCTTATTGAAACAAAGGATCCCACTAGAAATTTCATTCAACTTTTGTTGATAAACTATAATCGATTAACTAAACTTGATTTGTGAGAACGATCCTTTAAATGGTTCGATTACTTGTGTTCTAAGTAATTTAAAAGATATTGCTACCTCTGTAATAAGCACACTCCATAATGTATTATCTTTCAGTTTTCGCGTATAAATAATTTAACAAATAATTATTCAAATTTTATGAAATTTGGTAAGCATAATTTTGAGAAGAAAACGGATGGCTAATCGAAGAGTTTTACTCGAAACAACATTTTTAAATGTCAAATAAAATTAAGATTTTTACCTTAGAAATTTGTTTTCGGGAAAAACTCTTCGGAAAGCCTTTTTCATGTAATTATTGTGAATACTATATCATAACATTTGGATGATTTTTCTTTGAATTATTTGTGCGAAAATTCAAAGATAATACATTAAGGAGTGTACTTCTTACAAAGATAATAATCCCCCTTACGATCGAAAAACAAGCAAAACACGACAATTTTAAATACAGTTTAGTCGACTTCTACTGGATACATTTTTTATTTTCATTTTTTGAAAATACTTGAAAATAGTAAATTTTCATGCTACATATATCTTTTTTTTCACATAGGTTTGTCTTCTTCAGAGTATTTTTGTTTTTAATCGTGACAGGTTTTCGAACTTAAACTACTACTAACTAGCAAGAAAACGAAGAATTTTTCGATAAAAATCCCAAGAGTTAAAAAATGTTTATTTTGTCAAATATTTGTATACAATAACCAATTTAAAATTTTTCTGACAATAAAAGATAGAAAAAAAGTTCAAACACAAAAAACATTTATTTGCTTCAAACAATTTTTGTTTTGAAACACTTTTATATAAAATGTTTGAGCTCACCACCATTTTAGATCAAATTTGACAAATTAACAATACATATTATTATTTTACATGTATACATATATAACTGTATAGACTAGATATTTATAGTATCTTACGAATGCTTATTAAAAATAGTCCAAACAATAAAATTCAATCATATGTCGAGTATCGTAACAATTAAGACTGTTAGTTGTTATCTTCTCTTGTTTCATACTCAATTTCCTCCAACTCGTGCTCTAATTAGATGTTTTACATCAAATACAATTAAATATTTCTGTTTATAAATATTAATATTAATAAATAATATGTAATAAAATGGACATAATAATTGTTTCAATTATTTTATTGTCAACTGATTTATTATTATTAATGGTTAATAAAAATATTTTTTAATAATATTACAATGTAATAATTATTAATATAAAATCAAATACGTATTTATTATTTAATTGACTATTCAACCAATTTTTTTCACATTTGATAAAAACTGAATTTTTTTTTTTTCAACAAAAATTGAAAGATTACTTACTTTATAAATTACTATTACTATACTCAGAGACCAATGAATACAATACAAAACTTTTCTTGAAATTAAAAAGTTAATGGCCTGACCCTCAACGTATACATTCACACGTATTGCTACTATTATTATAGCAAGAGAAAGGGTTTTTTTGTTGATTATATTCGCAATCATAAAGTTATTATACTATGTATATTTATTCATTATTACTAAATAACATACGACTTGCATTGCAGTAAATGAAATAAATAATATATACCTAGATAACTTAATTAAATAATGTTAAATTATTTCAATATAAATTATATATTTAATAAATAACACAATTTTTTATTTGAAACCGGCTATATCTACAGTAGACGTGACGTTTAAAACGATGCAATGTTATCCTACATATTCAAATTTCACGATAAACATACATTTATTACACATTTTTATTTAAAAACACGCCATTCAATTATGCACACAACTATTAAATTAACGTTTTTACGATTTTGTCCAAAAACGCAATGTATGGAACACAGTCCTATTTTCCTGATAGAAATCCAATGCGCGGTTCCGGCAATAATAGAAACTATTGTAGGAACCTCAAAAGATGCCGGCACCAAAAAAATAGGAAGGTGAAATTAGGATTCGCTTAATTTATGAGACTTCAGTTGTGAAATTCACTACCAAGTGCCCCTTTAGTGCAAACTTCCAGGGCTCCTTTTTGAGGTTCTGAGATTATCTAATCACCAACAGACTATGCAGGTCGGTTACAGTACAAGATCGCAGCTCTCCTGTGGATTCAAGAAAACTGGGATCAACGATGGGAAGTAACCAGGCAAGTGGAATCATAACTGAAAATCTTAGAAGGCCTATATTAACCTCTTTAGAATGCGCTGTGGACTGTAACACACTGTCCCCATGAGTCTACTCTCAATTCACTTGGAAAGCACACAGGCAAGCAGACACATCCTGTGTATGGGCACAAGAGAAACATGGCTACCCATTTAAGCACTGGTTCGAGGCGGTCTCCGAGTGTACTTAGATATACTATCATGAAAAGGATAAAAATAAAGGATACCTGAAAAGGGATATCTGTGGCGAATGTTTTTAATATGTTGAATATCATAGCCAAGAAATAATCTTCGCTTTATGGCGAATAATATTCCGAAAGAACAAAAGGAGATAGTAAGCTGAAATTTTGGTGGCTATGTGTACACTCAGTTTTGGTTGGTGAATGAGCAAAATTGGATCATTCAAAAATTCAAAGACAAAAATTTTTGTTTCAAATAAACAATCTTTGTTTAAAACATTTGTGCTTCAAACTGTTTAGATTCGCCTCAATTTTAGCCCAAATTTAGTCAATACCCACTAATAATTAAAACGTATTATTATGGATTTATAACTGTATACAATGAAGAATGCCTGAATAGTTTAATTTTCAATATCCAAAATTATTTATGTAGATGATAGTTTTAAAAGGTATACTCAATTAAATATTACGAAAACTAATTTGGTATTCATAAAATCAACATTAATTTAGAATAAATTAATAATTAGTTTGATAAATGGTTTATTATAATAGTTTCAATGTCGATTAAATTACTTAAATATTTTTTGAACTATTTTTTTTTTACATCAATTTAGCTATGAAAATATCTCAATTTGTTTTATCACAAAAGTTTAATACTGTTAAATGTTTAAATTTTTTTTTGCGGAAATATTATTTTGCATGGAAACTGTTTAGTGTTTTTTTGGATGAAATCGGTAACCTTGTTATTGATTTACTAGTTATATAGATTTCAAAAAGAAAAAGCAAAAAATAATAAATCAAGCATATATGTATGTGTTATAGATGAGGTACTTAAAGTGATGATTTTAGCTTGATGAAAGCCCAAGATATAAATAATTAGGGAACCAATTAAAAATAAATTGTTGAGAAAAAATATATTAACTTAATTTTAACTAATTTGTAATGTTGTACGTGTGAGGAGCTTTGGAGACCTTTGAAAGGACGAAGCCCTTGAACGAGCCCTTTCTGTTTACTGTTGCCTAAAGAATGAACAAAAAAATTTTTAATTTTTATGATGTTCTAAAAAATATCAATGGATTCCACAAAAATCTATCTATTATGGTTTTAATCTAGGAAATTGAGGAATTTTTTCAAAGATGTGTAAATATGTAAATAAAATGTTTATTCATTGCGATTTACTCTCTTTTATAATTTTGTCGGTGTTATCAAATACGAAACTGTAAACCTATTTTCCCGAAACGACATTAACATAAATAAATCAACAAATCTTACTTCTGTTAATAAAATTTTAAGATTTGCCAAAAACTCAGTTGTTAATTTTAGAATGTAGTTTATTCGTAAGTGGGACTAGAATCAAAACAGAGATACGTATAATACAAGTAATTTCTATTTCTCCATTTATCCCAGAGCTGATAAGTTAACTATTAGTAGAAGTTATAAATCATTTCGTTTTTATATAATTAAATTATCCAAATTGTCTTTTTAATTTCCATAATATAATTAATAGCTAATTTAAAATAAAATTTATCATTTTATTTTTAAACCAAAATAAATTATATTGTATTTTTGACAGATAATATATACACTTTTAGTTTTTGATATTATATTTTTCACATTAGACTATTCTTTCTGTAGTTATAGCACATTATATTATAGAATGAATTTTATCACTAAATTGTCGGTCGAGTCGCTTAAGACTTTCGCTGTATTTCCTGACATACATTTGTGTTTTCCTTTGATGCTCCTGTCAGATTATGTGCTTTCCTTTGATGTTCGTTTTTCTTCCAAGTTACTAATACGTGATTAAAAGTCAGATGATCATTGCATTCGAAGCATATTGGGCTTGGATCTTTTCGATGTTGATGGGTGAGCTTGGTATGACCAAGATGAAGACGTGTGATTATGACTTGAATTTGACGGTTTAAATAAGTGGTGGTTGCCCACTTATTTGTGTCCTTTTTTATTTCTCACAGTTTATTGTTTATCGTCTTCTAAGATTTCATTCTTAGTGATGTTTTCTTGTTTTGTGGGCTTCGTTCGCTACATGATCGGCTAGTTCATTTCCATGTATTGAGGAATGTCCAATAGAAATGAAATTGTTTTCCCATTTTTAAGCAGATGATAAGTATAGTGTTGTATTTGCTGTTTTCATTGCTGTTTTATTTGTGTTATTGTTTATAGCTAGTCATAAACTCATGGAGTCTATAATTACCAAAAACTTGTTGTTTATTGTGTCTGTTTGTGTGAATTTTATTGCTTTAAATATGACAACTGCTTCTGTGGTGATGTTAGAGGCAAGCGAGTTTACCTTGAATTTATGCAATTTTTGATAATGAAGGCACAAGCCGATGATGTTTTTGTGCCATCTATAAAAATTTGGGTGTGTTATTGGAAAACAATAGCAGATCATTATATAGTTTTCTATGATTATCGTTGTAGATTTTGGTTTTTCACTAATTTATAGTTTATCATTATTATTAAAGTATTCTCTGTGGAATTAATAGAAGTATCTCTAAGGAATTAATACATTGATCTATGTGTGAATTTATAACGTGGAAGTGTAAAAGTAAGTTATTTTAATAGGTGTACATTATTTATTCAATTTAACAGTTTTAATATATCTTTAATATGATTCTGATCATTACAAACCAATTAAAAAAAGCCGTAATGTAGTAACTTGCATATATACTTGACTTACCTTAATTCGTCATGCTTATCGACTTGGCAAGGCATTAACTTCCTTTAAAGTTGTCCCAATTATTGTCTCTTCCTATTTAGTTCTCCTCCCTATACATTCTATAGTTTTCCCATAATTTCAATTTCAATTGGAACTTGATTTGTTATTCTTCATAGTTCGTTGTTGGATATAATTTTCGGCTATTTTATATTTATAATGCGTTCTAAACAACTGTTTATAAATGTCTACTTTCACGCTGTATACAGCTGTTGCTGAAAGGCTACAGTAGTTTTCCTTATTCTGGCTTTCATGCCTTCCTGCGGTCCCACATCTCTTGCTTAAACGTTTCTCAAGTAAGGCAATGCTTTAACTTCTACAATCAGTTTTAGCATATTTTCCTCAGTTTTAGCATACACTCTCATTCCTTTGGTCTTATCGATATTTATATTGAGTTCTGCAGCCTGTACTTCCCTCCGTAATACCTCCGAAATTGAGTTTAATATCATTAAATTTTGCAGATATCGTCTGCGAACTACCATTTTGAGAATTTTTCCAAAGAGGAAGGGTGAAGTTAAAAATTATAGTTTTAGATTGTTTACGAAGGAGAATGCGTTTAAAAAAGAAACTAGTTTTTATGTTTCTCTTTATTAAGTAATTTCATTTTACATCGATTGAAAAAAGTACTTGTTTTTAGTATGTATAGAATCAAGAAGAATTTTTGAAGATTTTCCTCATTTAGGCGTATCATTTTTCAAAAACTGTACAATAAACATTCTGAATGTAAGAAACGCTTCTTCCGAATTTAATAAAAATCGAAATTAAGAAAGTTCAACAAACTTTAATGTGAATAATTAACAATAATAAATCATTTAAAGCATTCTATTAACAAATATGTTTTATTTAATATTAATAATCTTATTCCCTTGGGATTTTGAATAAAATTGTATTTATTACATTACATTGGCATAATCGTTTTAATTATCATACCAATCTCTATTATTTAATGAACCATAAATTATTAATTATTTTTGATTATGCATTTTGTACCTGCATCGGATAAAACTTGATTTAAAGTTATCTATATATGTTCATCTAAGTATCAATATTATGAAAGGTGTATTAATTAAAATTGAATAATCGTATTATACATTAAAGACGTGTGTTTAAAATGTATTATTGTCTGTAATACCGTGTTGAGAAAAAGTCTATTATATAAATATATAATATGTCAGAGTATATTAAATTTAGCCTAAAGCTTGTAACGCTAGAAAATATCGAAGCCACTTAGTCAATTTCTGCATGTTTGGCCGTCCAAAAAATAGCTCAAAAACAAAAAGAAATAGCTACGTGAAATTTTAGCCAAGAAAAACGAGTCGTGATTGAGCAAAATTCCTCCATTAGATCCAATGGATCTATGAACCAACTGACTTAACGTAAGTACTGATTTCAACCGATCAACAAAGTTAAGCAACATTATACACAGTTAGTACTTGGATGGGTGACCGCATAAAATTGCTGTGTGCTGTTGTTGTATAGAATATCCCCAATGTAGTCACTATATGACTAAAATGGTTGAAAACTTAATGAAAAAAAAAACGGAAGAGATAATCATAAAAAAAGTTTTTTGTTTTTTTTCAAAACAAACAAGATTTTGATTTTTTTTTTGGCAACAGTTTAGAAATGACACAATTTCAGCTCAAAGAATGCTCATATGCACTATATTGCAATACATATTCTTATTATATTATGTATTAATAACTCTATGAAGTGCATATTAAGGGTATTTGATTAATGTATTTAAGCAATATTTCATGTATCTAAACCATTAATAGTGTTAGTTTTTATTTTAAATTGTTATACAGTAAAATTAATATTCGTGAATAAAACCTATCTACGATGTGTATTTGGGGGAAAATTTTTGGTTAATAAAATTATCCAGGACTAAGTAATCGTTTTCAACAGTCAAATTAAGAAAATATGTACAATAAGTGTGCAAAAGATATGCCCAAGGATACGCCGAGCTTGATATACCATTTATTTCACAAAAATATAAGCCGCAACAATGTTGAATATTTCAGATTATTGTACAGAATAGTTTAAACCATTGTAAGCCATTTTAGATCCTTTAACAAAATTTAAATTCGTTTAGAAAATTTTAGATTATTTTAAAATATTTATTAATATTATAGAACATTCTATATTATTCTGGGGCATTCAAAACATCCTTGTGGGTTAGTTTTGGAGTTATACCGGCCCATACATTCACAGTAACTGTTATTTATGCATTAGTTTACGTTTTAGTTAAATGTTTATTCATAAGTTTGGTAGGAACCACAATTTGTAATTATCATTATTAACATATTTTTGTATTTATTTTTGGCTAATTCATAGTTATAACGAAGTTTCCTTGTCTTTACCTTATCTAATCAATAAATATTAATTAATCAATACTAATTACATATAAATATATTCCATTGACATGGAAGTGGATAGATATGTTTTGCTTTAGGCATTTCTAGAATAAATTTAACTCCATTACTAAATTTGTATGCATACATAATATTATTAATAATCTATCAGTAAAAATATTTTTTATTCTTGCCTACCAATTACAACATTAATTATTCTGATAGAATAAGTATTTTGACATATTGTAAAAAAATACCAGATGTTATCAAGGAGAACTACACCAAAATTCTATTATCATTAGGCGAGCAAAACGAGCCTCTATGCAGATAAAAATTTCACTCTTGTGGTATATTCTATAAAAGCTTGTCACATTTTAGATTTTTTTATCAATCGATATTTTGAGACAAAATAGCGATAAAAAAATTATTTCGATATGTCAGAAAATAAATATTGGATTGCAATGCATATATGGATTATTTTTATTGATGAACAAAGCAAGAACAACACTAAAACCGGAACCGCCTTAGTTTTGGTCTTGATATTGCATACTCAGTCTTAGTTTTCAAACGATCTTGCTCAAATACTTCGAGTTTTGGTCTTGGTTTTGCTTTGTCTTGCATATTTGATCTGATAGTTACGTTTTTTATTACGAAGATTATTAAACGCATAAATTCTAAATAACTCATAAAACACATTATTTCATTGCAATCATAAGAAATTGCATGGCTTCAACTCTAAAGAGTCGTAAATTTGTAATAATCGCAAATACAATTACTGTAACTTCCTGATTAGAGTGACAACTAATGCGGTTAGCTCAATGTGCTACTGACACGTATGCCTTGTATTTATGTCGCATGAGTGCTCTTCACTCGTTCTGCTTTTTTTTACTATAATTTGGAGCTGAGAGCTATGTTTACAGTTTCTGTATAACTTGAATCTAGCTATAGAATACTCGTGTAGAATACATACTAATGCGTTTTAATATAACGCATACAAGACATCGGTTCGATATGAAGCATTTTTGTAGTTTTATTTTTGATATTTATTATTAAAATCTAATGAAGCAATCTGAAAATTTCAAATACAAACAATGTTTTGTTCCACGAATATAACATTTGCAAGTTCGTACATACATTTTGACTCATGTATTTATCGGAAGTTGTTATTTTTAGTTTAGTCTTGCATTTTGCATTGGTCTTGCATACTCGGTCTTGGTTTTGGCTTCGATGTTGGTCTTGGTGTTGCTGGAGTATAGATAATCTTGGTCTTAGTTTTGATCTTGTTTTTTGCAAGATGCAAAGACCAAGATGAATGATATACTCGTATATATTTGGATGTTTGTATGTAGATTCGTACATAACTTTTTATAAAGAAATCCGATTTCAATGATTGGTTTTTTACTCGAAAAATACAATGCTTGAGGTTGACATTATTTTAATTTCGGGATAAAATTTTCTGAACAGATATCCTCTGTAATTTCGTAACATAAACCCATGTAATTTCGACTTTTCAATGTTTTACTATTTCCTTAAGCATGTCTTTATTATACACATTGACACGTCGATAAATCAATTTTGAGCGATTCAAAATTTGAATGTGTACTTATTTGTGGAATTTGTCACAAAAAATTAAACGGAAAATAACTAAAATAAAAAAAAATCTTAATTTAAAATAATTTTCTTATTACCTTCTGTGATTACTTTCCTAAGTCAGGGCCATCGAATTAATTTTATGCTTAAATTATGATGTGCACCGACTTATAACAATAAATGGTGAGAAGAAAAATATGTAGAAAAATTTTTAATTTAAAACAAGTTTTATTAGTTTTTTTCTTCGTCGCGGATAACAGTTTTTGCAAAAAATTATTTTTCTCTTTTTATTGTTGCATTTAATCACTAAAAATTTGGATGATATTTAATTACTTAAAAATTATTTTGACTCCCATCAGAGTTAAAATGTCGCAAAGAATTATTTAAATCGGTTTTTAAACAATTAGACCAGGGTCGATAATTTTTGAAACCAAAAACAATTATAGTAGGATGAAACCCATTGGCAACGTAAGAGAATATAACAAAAAGGAAAGGAAAAATAATTTACGAGCTGTGGTCAGGAAGTGGAAGGGGTGAGTTTTTAAGGGAAAAACACGGCTTATCTCGATGTCTACAACTTTTATGTTTACACTTTTTTCACATAGATAACCTCAAAAATTATCGATTGAAAATTAGGGTGCTTTTTCGATACTTATTCAAAATAAGGTGAAAAAATTAACATTTTAAATAAAAAAATTACAGTGTATTTCAAACATAAGTTTTCACAAAATTTTATGAAAAAAAAATTTTGTTTGCGAAAATCAAAAACTTGGTTTTTATTTCAATTTTCCACGTAAATTTTGAGGTTATATGGAAAAAGTGTTAAAACAAAAGTTGTTGATCTTTTTATTACCTACAACTTTTCGATTTCATTTTTTTCCTTAGGTCTTGTAATTTTGCCTGAAATCGAGATAAATCGTGTTTTACCCTTTAAAACTCACCCTCCCCGACCTAAGACCGCCTGTAAATTATTTTTCCTTTCAGTTTCGTTATATTCTCTTCCGTTTCCAATGGATTTCATACTACTAACATTTTTTTTCACTTCTTACCATTGTTAAAGCTTTCTACCCTGGTATAGATATTTTATCTTTTAAAAAATTATTTTGGCTTCCTTCACTGTTAAATTTTAGGGTTAACGCAAGGAATTATTTAAATCGGTTCTTAAACAATGAATTTATGCGTGAATACATAAAAATAATTTTATAGACGAACAATAAACCTCCTTATTTTTTGAAGTCGATGAAAAAAACTTTCAATTAGGCACGATTTATCAAAAACAACTCAATCAATTTTACTCGGTATTTTTAATATATTGAATTGGTTTTTTAAACTAGGTTAATTATAAAAATGCTAAGAAAGTTCAAAAAACTTAATAAACTTAATAATTGCATTTACTTTCACATCAAGGCTAAAAATATTTGAATAGATATTTTGGTATTGAATTTATTTAGAATTAAAAGGTTAAATAATTTTTCGTCGATTTAAAAAAAATATACACTTTTACTGAAGATGTTTATTATATTGGTCGCGTTATAAATTAACAACGATTAATTTTTTTTGTAGCTTACCTTCAGACAGTTGCACTGTGTGAATATATTTAATTAATGCATTATAATCCTCTTAAAATTTATAAAATTAAATAACTTGTATTATTAGTTTTTAGTATCCATAAATTTGAATTCATTTATTTTATTTGTATTCCCAAAGGAAAACAAATTTTTTTCTATTGCAAATATACTATAAATACATCGAACTAATTATTTATATGTTGAGTAGGTTAAGAATTATGGGCGTCGAGTGGCCAAGAAATCAAATCAAATTTTTTTGTTTGTATTTTAGAACTAATGAAAACATAAATAGCAATGTTCTTGAATAAGTAAAAAGATTCGTTTACGGGCGTATACCGTTTTTTGATATGGCGTTTTTTACTTTGTTCTGATGGAATTCCTGAATTTCTATTAACTTACGTACTCGATTATTAAAAAAAACAAATTAAATTGAACAAAAATTAATAATTATTATATTACTGTTTTTTCCTATTTATATGATAAAATACATACGTATGGGGCTTAAAATGAAATAAAAGGGCATTATTCAATGAATCTTACGAGTATCGAATAGTTGTTGTATGAAGAATTAATGAAGCTTACAATAAAGTAAACTTTTCCGTCCTTCTTAACAATTTAAAAATTTAAAATATTAATTATTTGTTAATTTTATTTTAATTGTAATTGTTATTACTGACAAACCTAGTCGCGCTTTGCTATGGCAATGTTTACATTTCATCAAACTAAAAAAGAACATTTTCCTAGATTGAATTTTTGTCAATTTACCCTATAAGAAACACGAAAAAGAAAAAAAATTCTCATTTCTCATAATCACTCCACATCAAATACAAAAACTGCATATCTCTCCTCATGACTAGAGCATATTTAATTAATCCCATTATTTAATCATTTAATTTATTTCTATATAAAATTTTCATATATTTGTTTCCCTATTTTCTTTTTTTTTTTTTAAATACTTTCTCTTAAAATAAATTTCGATTTTTTGCCCCAATTACCTAGATAAAATTATTTTGTATTTTATAAATACGTATTTCGACTACTACTTAGTCATCATCAGTATGAATTAGCTAGTTGTAATGATTCACTGAAGAGATGTAACTCTTTGCTAATTTGGTGACGGTTTGCATACCGGTAGTTTATAAAATACAAAATAATTTGATCTAGGAAATCCGGGCAAAAAATCGAAATTTATTCGAAAAAATCCTAGAGTTCTCATTAATAATTATAAAAAAAAATCTATCTCTTAAGTTTTGACTAAATTTTTACACAGTCTGGAAATTTAGTACCATCTATTGACCCAACTTAGATAAAAGCTTTTTGATAGAAACTTAACGACGATTAAGTTCGAAGAACGTAAATTTTGCAATATAAAAGTGAAATAATAGATATTAAAAACTAAACTCATTTAAGTTGGAATAAATCACACATTTAAAAAATAATTACGTTACGATCGGGTGAGAAGCTTCGGAGGTAATATGTGCAAACATAAGCATGTCGTTACATAGGAATTTTATTATTAATATATCGCGTTAAATGAATATTCAAAATATATTGTGTACCTCAATGTGTTTAATGAATATATACGTAGAGAATCTATCGCAGAATTTTGTTCAAGATAACTGAATTGAAATTACTAGAAAAGTTTTCGATCACATTCACTTCGAAATATATGGATTTGTATTTCTATCTGTTTAGAATTTATAATATTAGGTAACTAAAAGTTATTGATTAATTGAATTTGAATATTAAGAAAGCAAGAAAGCTCCACTTAAACATTATATTTCCAGTTAATAAATAATTAATGCGTATTCTCTGTGATGTTTTATTTATTTATAAATTTTAAATGTATATCAACCGTTATGTCCTTGTTAAAAAAAAAAAACTGATTTTATAAAAAATTGTATATAATGATTGTGTAAAATTTAATGCAGAATCAATTACCAATATACGTGAGAGTACTGATTTAATACAGAAAACATGACGTTCTCTGATTTGTTGCTACAAGTGATTTTAACCAATTATAATTTATTAACATAATACAAATAATATACATAATTATCAAATTAAAAGTAAGTACAAGTATATAATTAAGTCGACGAGGAAATACATATATACATGTGTATATACATATTTTTTGTTTGTTTGTTTTGTTTTTAAATTGATACAAGCAGCCGCGAACCTACAAAAGAGTATAAGAAAATAATACCGTTTTTCTATAAGATGGGTGAGGCATCACAATTTAAAATCTGTAAATACTTTTTTTTTTTTTTATATTCTGTTTCTTAAGATATAATTTTAATCCAACTAAAATTGTTGTGTCAAATTAAAAATCCATAAACACTTTTTATACTTGACATATACATATGTATAATATGCCTGAGTTTATTTATTTTATTGTACTCATGACATATAATGTCATAGTATATTACGTTTAGCGCTCTGCCACACTAAAGATTTTTTCAACGCAGCAACAGACGTTGAAATCGTCTTGTGTTTCAGCTTTCCATTGAGTTAATGGCACACAAGAATTTATTTTTAACGTTCGTTGAAGCAAACGGACGTCAGTTTTAGCGTTCGTCAAACGGGCGTTGTAGCTTTCAATGAAATTAAATATAACTTGGCTCACTAGGATTTGATTGTATTTCACACTTACAAATTTTTAATTTAATTACATTTATGTTTATTTATAATTATAATTGTATTAGTTTCATCTTGTTAAATTTGTGTATTGTGTTAATACATTGTCATTCCCGGTTTGGTTGTATGTAGTTCAGATATATTTATATGATATGTTTTTGAAATATTTCACAAATAGAGGGTGTGTCACCATGCATTAAACATAAGTAATTTTAAAAAGTTAACATTTTTTCTATACTTTTTAGGAAGATTCGTTTTTTTGGTAATCGATGTGAATTAAAATAGGAAAACTTTCGTTTTTATTCCCAAAAATACTAAGTTTTTATCAACATTTTTCTACATTTTTCCAATAAATAGAGAAACTACATTTATATGTACACATATATACGAACGTTGTATATCAAACTCTAGTGTGGCTGCTTGTATTTAACACAATAAAAAGCTACAACAAACGTCGAACAAAACGGAGATAGCGAGTTCATTTTTTGATGGTGTATTTTTGATCTAAAACGTGGGTTACCGTGAAGAGGGGGCAGACGGTGAATTCGATCAAATAGATGCTTGACCCAACTTTTAAGAAATATGAAATGATTGTAATAGATCATCTTACTTATGTAGTATGTATATTTAATATTTAATGTATTTTATTAATGATAATGATTAACAATAGTTCAAATATTGAGATTAGACCATATATCAGGTATTTAAAATTTAACACGGTCAGTTGTTAAAATAAAAATTTTTGCCAATCCTATATAGAGAACTAATAATAATAAAACAAGGGGTGTTTTGTTAATTATACTGTCCTCGCTTAGATAAGAACCAAGTAACCGGCTCCACCAACGATATAATCACAATATAATTGTCACCTTGAGCTAGAAGGCATGTGTGTCTTCAGGTGATGGATTGTTTTAAAAGGGGATCCAAAAGGTCTAGGTACAAGGACCGCAGTTGTGGTCTCCCTCTTAATAAACTCTGAATATAGAGAATAAATAATATTTATTTTATTACTATGTCACTACTGTGACGTAAAAAGTGCGTAATATACTTTACGCCAGCAGCTAGTTCTTGTTAACGCAATTTGAAGGTTCAATATCACACAAATGAAGTGAATTTTTTTTTCTATATAATAAATACGGAAAATTATAATAACATTTGATTTACTGTTATTGCAAAAAAAAAAATCCAGTAATTTAATGAGAATGTTTTTTTTGTATGAAAATAGTTTTTTTTTTTAATGTAATATCTTTTTAAATATAGTAGATATATACTATGTATTTATAATAATTTATTTGATAAATTTATAAATACATACAGGTTGCTTAAAATATTTTTTGTACATCTACAAGTTTTTTTCTTTAAAATTACCCATTTTTACACAACAGAGCAGAGTCGGATTTAATTTAGTGCTGGCCCTGGGCGCAGTGCAAAACGCTGCCTCATTACTGAATTTTACATAAAATGAGTCAAGTTTCTATATAATACCAATTTTAAATAGAAGTTTCAGTAATCGGCTGAAATCTTTTAGAATATTCTACACCACCCCAGGTTATTCTTACATACATATATCATATGGAAATGGTTAGAAATAGCTTTAAATGCCGATATCCCGGTGACAACTTCTTTCATCCACATTATATGGAAATGAATAAGGAAAGTTAAAATTATGAGTTGAAATAATACTTAAATAACTATCACTGAATCTTTTTCACAATTTTGTTGTTGCAACTGCAATATTTATAATTTTGAACACACTCTTGATAATGAAAAAAATTATTTTATTTATTATAATTGGAAGTCTTTAACATGATGACAGTTTTCAAAGCATTTTCCATAATGCGGAGAAAATTATTTTTACGCATCACTGATTTTTCCGCCTATAAAATTAGCCTCCCTGGGCTCTAGCCCCGTCTGCCCTTATCATAAATACAGCGCTGCGACAGAGGGTTAACTTTATCCGATAGTATTTCGCCTATAGCCAACTAATAATACTGTTTTATTTTGCACGAAATTACAAAAGTACGTATTAATTTTTTAATTTATCTGAATCAATAGAATGTAAACTTATTTTCAATTAGTTTTCTAACTGTAGCCACTTTCATGCATAATAAAATTTGTATGCGCCATCTTTAAATTCTATAGATATTAAAAAAGTGAAACTTAAAAAAAAACTCACCCGTAACTTCGCCTTTAAAAAACTCACCCGTTTTTTGCCCAAATTAAAAATTATCCACAAAATTATCAGGAAAATTACCCGAAATCTGTATTTACCCGTATATTGGCATCACTAGTCAGGCATATTATTTTAAAATTCAAGAAAAAATCCGGTATCCCAGCCAACATTCAAATCAGAACGAAGTCTTCATTAAAACTTCTTTAAGATGCCTCAATTATGATATGATGTCGGATGATTTCTTTAGAAGAAATGATAATTAAGAACTCTTTGTGTAGTCTTTTTTCTGACTTCGCAAGAAGCCAGAATTATAAGAATTTTCCGTAAGAATTCATTTTTCTGAAATCCGTAAGAAATCGGAAATCGAGCACTTTAAGAAGTCTTTTTTCCGACTATCATTAAAGCATTCTAAGTGACGCATTCGACGTCTTAATGAGTTTCTTTTTGAAGATAACTCTGACGTCCAAATCATAAATAAGAATTTTTTAGGAATTCTTCCAGAAGTCATATTGCTGTATGGGTTAATAGCTATTTTTACCATTTTTATATCAAAATGCTTATTTTTTATTGTTTTTAAAGTGATAAATTATTATTGTATTGTTTTCTAAGTGATATTGTCTTAATTAACCAAAAAAATATGATCAGAGAGTCATTAAATTCGATTATCATCTAGAAACCTATTATTAATTCTTCTAAAATCTATTCCAAATCCAATGACACATAAATCATAATTTTCGGTGCAGACGAACTCAAATTTTATAATATGGTACTTGTTAATAGTGATATTATGTAGTTTACTAAAATGGACACAACACTCTGTTTATGTAATTAAAATTATATTAAATAATAAATTTACAAAATATATGTATAAAAAATATTAAAATAAAAATATATAATAAATATCTTTACGTACAACATGTACAACAACCATTTAATTAATATGTTTACAATTATTTCTTAATAAGTCATTGAAAGGTATCTGTTTATGCATTTCTGGGTCACTGTACATTTTTAACAAAAAAATAATTATTTTTACTTTAAGTAAATTTTCTCCTTGAGTACCCATTTATAATAACCTAAAAGTAGTACACATAAAAAATTGAATGATTTGGATAAAACAAAATAGCTTTTCCATTGATCACAAATTTGTACAATTTTTATAGAAATATTTATATCGTCTAGAGAAAAAAAGAAAAATGAGTTAAGAAGACTAAAAATGTAGTTAGCACTGTTTTGTTCAAACAACAATAATACTTTTTATTAAAGCCTCCATTTACAGTAGAATCTCAATTACCGGAATAAAATAAAACCAAGAGTATTCTGTATAATCGGATATTCAAATGATTGATTTCAAAGTTACATCAGGGAATAATTAAATTATGTATTTTTATTTATGTAAAAATTACGAGCTTTGTAAAAAGATAATTTAACATAAAACCTTATGTAATTTAAAATTTTGGTTGGAAATCATTTGTTATTATTCTTTGACGTAATGAATCATATCTTTTATTCCGGAAGAGTTCAGTGATGAGTTTCACTTGTAACAATCTGATTTGTCCTGTCTCGTAAACCATTATCTATAGCTTCAATAGCTTCTGTGCGAGATGGTTCATTTTTACATCAGTAAAAATGAATAAAAAAACAATAAGAAACACTATTGATGAAGATTTTGAAATGAACTAACAAAACTGTCTACATGAATACTAACAACCAGTGCTCATCAAATTATTAATATTATTTCAACAAATCTTTACACGAAGTTTATCGGCTATATATCGTATGAAGTACGTTGGCAGTAGTTGTTTTAGAATTATCGAAATAAACCAGAGATAAAAAAAAATATCAGAATTTCATAAGAAAGAATATTATGCTACTTTGGTTATAATTTATGGTGTCATTGCTTTCTAAATTGTAGTTAATATTTATTGATAAAAACTAATTTGAAATTAATTATCTGTTATTTAAGATTAATTCAAATTTTACACTATTGACCTTAATCATTTGGTTTTATAAAAAATTATTAACAAATTAATATCATTTTTATACTTTAATATACCGAAAACCAATCACTTGTTTAACCATAACAATGCCAACCCTTAGTATTATAGGATCGTGTGTTCTTAACAGATTAAATTTTGAAGGTTTTATAAAAATACCAGTAGACCCGGTCATGCGTTGCTGTGACAATTTTCTATTGAAAAAATTTGAAAAATAATTTTCCTATTTTATCAAACGGTATTACATCGATTGTAAGCAAAATTTGAAGTATATTGGATCAAATAAACTTGTTGTCCCATACAAAATTTGCCTCCGTTTTTCTCCCCTTTGAGGTATGATTTCGGAAAATCCTTTCATATCGGGATGACAGGTGTTTGGAGAGAGACACCTGATTTTTGTTGTGGTACCCGGTATTTTTCCGGTGCTTGGTGTGTAACAGCCGGTATTTCGTGCTGTAGTACTCATATACTTGATGAAAAGTATATGGACCTGCAGCACCACAACTGGTTCGGGTGTTAATTGAACGATAAGTAAAGTAATTTATTCGTTTATAATCAAATTCCAATAAATACAAATTACAGATCGATTAAATCGATTGTTTTAGAGGATTTTTTAAAGTATTTAGTTAAAGTTCTTCAATTGTACTGGCAATAATGATGAATTGTTGATGGTTTAGTGGTGTGTCATCATTTACCGCCACACGTAGGCAATTGATTTGAAATGCTTGTATTGTACTTTGTTGAGTATTCCTCACTACTGGTTCCCTTTAGTGGTTTGTGCATTCGAGGGTACTTAAATTTTTTTGCATTAACAGATTTTTTCGGCACAATATATTTATATATTTGTTCTCTAAAATCGGGGAATTTAACGATGAAACCAATCGCCTGCCGATCAAACCGATAGAGGTTGAAATCTTTTGGCCTGAACACTAGATAGTGATTCTTTTCCATTTTGTAATCGTATGATGGAACCTTAAAAAAAGTGAAAACGATGAATTAATCTACAATTAATAAATTACTTAAAAAATAATAATAATAATAATAATAACTACAACATTGTAGAGTGTAAGTGTAATGAACGTACAAACACAAAAATAACATTAAATTGTGAAATAAATGAGGTTACACAGCAATCGTTTGAATAATGAAATTATCCAACAATCGACCTTCAATTAATTAATTTCATATTTTATTATTAAAATTATTATTTAAATTATAAAATAAAGATGTAACACTATTTTATTTTACTTTATTTGTATTTATTTCTTTTTCTTTCTAATATGACAAAATTTTATTATTGGCGTACTTATAAATTAACATTATATAGACCAGGATCTGAATGGAATTGAGCACCGCATTCTACCAATATAATTGTGTTACGAATAGTTTGAATAGCAAAGATCCGAATGTTGCTAGACTATTTGTGTTTAGGACCTGTTCCTCAACGTTTTTGAATTTTTTTTTTGTACAATGTTTCGTTTTCGTGTGAATAAAAATCGAAAAAAACGATCGTTACATTTATGATATACGCGGATTATTCTGCATATTTTATAATTTGCTTTTTTCGATATATTCATAAAGAGTCATATTTTCATGAAATGTATTTTTCTCATAGAATTTTGAGTTTATTGGAGACTATTTTTCGAACTTTAACACAAAAACGAAGAATTTAACGAAATATAAATAATTTGAGCTCAAAAGTGTTTATTTTAGTCCAATATATACATAAAACAAAAATTTTGGAACATTTTTGATAAAAAGTCTCCATTTTCGGACAACATATCGAATATTTTTTGAATTTATCAATATTGTTCAATCTTTTATGTTTATTGAACAAACATAAACACTTTTGAGCTGAAATTATTATTTCGAAAAATGTCTATCTATAAAAGGAAGCAAAATTGGTCTGGCAAGATCTGGAATTAAGTTATTCTTAATACAATTCCAATGACAGAATGCGGTGATTAATTTTTGTACACTCAAGTCCATCCAGGTCCTGGTCTAATAGAAAGTTTTATAATTATTGTGATTACAATGTTATTGAACACAACTACTTATGAAAATTACATCACAATACAATTAAATGGTTAATATAAGTTGGGAAAAATTTCTGTCGTATTTTAATGAAAACTAATTGAATCCATTTGTAAATAGAAACGAATATTAATACCTATAATATCCCGAAAAATGTAGAATAGTGGTAGAATAGTTCCGGTTTTTGAAAATTTGTATGTGTTCTTTAGATCTTCAGGAACATTCATCAAAACTAACATTTGTCTCACTATGATATTTGAGTAAATTAGGGTAGAAAATTATAAATAAAACCATGAATTCACGCTTAAAAAGTAACTAAGGATGGCTTCAACCCTCTTAAATCCCCCTAGAAGTGAAAGAGGTAAAATATATTTTAAATTCAAAATTTCACCTCGGAAATCGTCTCTCGGAAATTTCGGAGTTACTGATCACAAATCCAAGGTTTAAAATCAATTGAGGATAGAAGTGACAAGGATAATATAATGTTTTCAAAATTCATCATTTCGTCTCACAAATTGTTTCTTCGTAGTTTTTGGGGTCGTTGACCACAAATTAGAGATAATTCAAAATTTTACCTCGAAAATTGTTTTTATAATCAACTCCATAAAACCAACACTAGAAATTACAGTGATAAAAATTTTTTTAAATTGATAGATGGATTTAATTGCAATTTACATATTAAAACTTAAATACGCGCCAGGCCATAATTGTAGAATTAAAAATTTATTTTTATAACCGAATTAATATATTATTTATTATTAATGAACATATATTAATATTATTATAAATTTATCATTTATAACCAAAAATAAATTAATAAACTTTTTTTTAAAATTATAATTTAAAATTAATAGTTCAATCTTTAAGTATTCACTTCATTAACAAGTGTATCAAATTAAATTAAAATTGAAATCTTAATTCTAGAAAAATCTCGAACAATTGATTTGATAAAAAATTATATAGTAGATTTATAAAATTAATATTAATTTTTTCTCGAAATTATTTTGGGGTGTATTATAAATAGAGCAGAAAGGAAGAAAGTGCAGTCAGTTTATAAATAGTGTTGTTACGTTATAATATCCTGGGATAATGATGGCCAAACGTTGAACAATGGTGTTCAATTAGAATATAGTATAGTAATTATTTGTAAAAGCTTATTTATTGGAATTTTTTTTTAATTTTGAACATACAATTTTTTTTATAAACAGAATATTTTACTTAAATTTTAAATACAAAAGTTAAGGAAAATTTTTATGTCGCAATTGGTAAGCTGATTAAATTTTCGACATTATTTTTCTATTTAAATCAATTGTGCGTATTGTTCCGAGTGCAATAAAAACTTTTGAACTTTTATTGGAACTGAAATAAACTGTGTTTTCTTTTTTTTTGTTGGATATTACAAGTCTACAATTCTGTAACAGAATTTGTCAGAGCTCAAAAATATTCACAACTACAAGTTAAACATCACCTCGGAAATCGTATCACGGGTTTTTGGGATCACTGATTACGAATTTGTGGTCATAAAGCAACTAAAGATTATTTCAACCTCAATAAAACCACCTCTTTAAGTGAGAAAAATAAAAAAATTTTGACTTCACTTCTAGGTGTAGTTTTAATGCGGTTGCAACTAACCTAGTTGCTTTTAACCGTAGGATTTGTGATCTGCGGCCCCCAAGCCTCCTACAGATGATGTCGGAGGTAAAATTTTGCATTTAAAATATGTTATATCTCTGTTATTTCAAGGGCGTTTTACAAGGGGTTGTAGTCATCCTCAATTTCATGTTGACCTCGGATTCGTGATTAGCGACTCTAAAAACCTTTGAAAGTACACTTTCGTGGTGAATTTTTTTTTTATTTCGATATTTTGTAGCTTTAATTAATTATTAATTATTATAATTTATTATGATTAGCCAGTCATGAAACGTTTAGTCAAAAAATTATCCCCAACAATTGGGGATAATTATCCACAATTTATTAACTAACGGCTAATCAGGGATGAGTTGAAATTCTACTCGGGCACTATATTGTTTTCAATTCTCAGCCAGCTGTCGGATTTTCCATCTGTATAAGATGTGAAAATATATTCAAACTACAAGGTTCACACAAATTATTAAAATCATCTGAATTATTACAGTTCACTAATAATAAAAATTATTCAATGTAATAAAATTTTCAATTAAGTTTATTTGTATCATGATTTTCAACGGATTAGTGATTTTTCCAAGGATTCGAATAGCAAACTAATTAAAATTTTCAAAAAATACAATATATTTAAAATTAAATTAAATAGGAGAATGTAAATATATTTTTATGGTTTTATAAATGTTGTTTTTTATGATTTTGGATATAGTACAAGATTCAAGGGTCGCCAAACCTTATTCACTAATAAAATGTGTGAGACAAGGTACTGTAAGTGGCTGTAAGTGGCTGTGTAGTTACGCCGACGGCTAATTTACAGATACCAGGTGCTAAAGGCAGGTAAAAACACAAATCATTTTTCTTACCCCAGATACATATTCCGTGGCGTAATGAGTATAAGAAAAAATAATCGAAAAATATATCCAATATTCTAGCAGATTCTTTTTGAACGAATTACTTTGAGTTTTGTTTAGTTAGGAATCATGCTTTGAATTATTTTTTGGGAAATCTACTGTTCGAAATATTTAAAAAATATAAAACTGAAATCGATACTGGAAAAGCAACTACAAACTATGTTCGGGGAATGTTTGTCTACTATACTATCCTGCAATGTATCATGCTGTGAAAATTTAATTGAAATTGTGTAATTTTACACAGAACAAGTATAGTAATTAAATTAGAAAAATATAATAATTACACGTTTTCATATTTTCTGATATCCTGATTACCAATCACTTTATCATTTATCATGTCATATCAATAAATAATAAATAAATAATAAATAAATAAATTAATAATAATAATGAATGAAACGGTAAATTTTATATTTTTTTCATGAAATTATTTTAATAAATTATACAATTGGCGAAATTATTATTTTTTTTTTTTTATATTCAATTGACTGTAATAATCAATAATTAATTTATGGGTAATTATATTATAATTTCCTGTACAATTGCTTTAAAAGTGTGAAGATGAATTTTAATTATGTTTAATTAGTTTTTATGATAATGATTATTATTATTATTTTTTGTTTGTGCAATATTATTTTAGATTATTATGATATAATCATACTTTTTAATAAATAACATTTTTAAAACGATCATATAAAGTACCAAATAATTATTATTCGCTTCGTACATTTTTAAATATTCCCAAGCTCCCATATACAGATTCTTAACTCCTTAAAGGCAATCTCTAATTTGTATTAATTCTCACATAATTATTAGTTATGAGTATGTAAATTCGAACTTACTAAAATTTTTTGATTTCGTTAAGATAGAAGTTTTAGTTTTCACTTTTTTAAAACAACGCCAAGTAAATATATTTGCATCTCTGCGATAATTGCTGTAAGTACTCTTGTGAAAATCCGTAAGGCTCACACGACGAACTTCGCAATGAAGAGAATAAAAAGAACAATAACTTCTTTATTAATACGAATGTGATAATTTTTTGCCTTTTTTGAGTTCTTTTACCCTAAACAAAAAAACACTTGAGGGATTTTCCTAAAGAATCATTTTGTTTCTGCTCACCTAGTTGCGCATTTAACGCATATACACAGAGATTTCTCAAAAAAGTAACGATATATTTTGATTTGGGAATCAAAAAAGGACCCCATTACATGAACTTCTCACTGAGAAGTTTTTTTGCTGCACAATTTAAGAATTAGGTCATCAGGATGAGGTGAATACCATTTTAGATAATTCAATCTTACATATATCTAATAATAATTGATCTTATGTAAGTCATTCATTAGGAAGGTATCGTGTTGATTGATTAAATACCATGCATTTTTTTTTATATATTTTAATATGATTAATATGTAAATTCTATTCAGATTTTAAAATTAAATAAGTTGATGTAATTATGTACATAAAAACCATGACCATCTCAATAGTTATAAAACAAATACATTTTATGTTGCAAGGATGTTAATTAATCTTATAATAAATATAATAATAATTATTATTATTATTACTATTAACATTTTTATTATTCTTTAAATAATAGATTTCATAACAATGGCACTTTAATAATATAAAATTTAGGTATGCTATAGATTCGGTATATAGTATTAACTTGATTTGGTAGCTAGGTTATACAGGAAATTAAAAAATTATGTTTAGGTTAAGTACATGTTTTTGGACCAAACCTAGATGCATTAATTCAATAAATTTCTAAAATTTTTCAATGAACATTTTATGCCAGATTCCTACAGGTGAGTCATAAAATAAATTGTAACAATTTTCTGTCTTTTTCAAAAGTTTTAGGTGTATTTGCTTGGAAAAGTTTCTGAACAAAAACTGCTTTAAGTTTTGAAAATACTCATTAAAACCCCACCTTAATTATTTTTTGAGCATTTTGATTTTTTTGTGTGAATGTTGGGTAAAATTTTCATTGAGCTCTTAATGTTTAGAACATTTTCTTTTATAAAGTCCAAATTTTTTCAAAAAATAATAAAAAATTTTCCCAACATTAAGAATTCAATTCCCACAAAAAATTGAAATGTTCATAAAAATTTGAGGTGGGGTTAATAGTTTTTGTCGAAAAATTTAGATGTTATTGTTTTGTTAATAAGCAGTTTTTTTTGTTGATAAATTTGGCAATATTTCCAGATACCTCTATAACTTTTGCAAATACATAACGGGGCAGAAAATTAAAGTAAACAATATGGATACATAAAACTGCGAAATACATAAACTTTGTCCTCTATCTACGGAACTCTATTTACAATCCTCCTCAACACTCCCAAATACTTCTTTCCCATCTACTTACACAATATTCGAAGTACTTAATTTGCTCGCAACGTGCTATCGATATTAATAAGCTAAATAAAATATACTAAGAAAATATCCACTCCGAATGGAGAATGAATTAAACCAAAAAAATGCTGGCCTTTGTAGATTTTCTATGCAATTGGCCGATCTTTTCTCTGTAAAGGAAAAGTATGCATATACGTTGCTTAACATTAAGTGAAATTACTTAATTTTCCGTAAGAAAATCCTCACCTTTAGTGAACTGTAATTTGGATAGTATTCACAGGAACACTGTTTTTGATCAAATGTTTAGTTTTCGAGTTATTCGTTAAAAACATTTCAAAATCGTACACTTGCTTAATGAAAATTCTTAATAACCGTAACTTCATATTAACTTTAACTTTATAGACCATTTTTTACTAACAATTTGTTACTACATCGGATTCCTTGGTTATTTTTGCAAATGTTGCAAATTTCATCACTCAGGGGGGTATCGTGAGGTGCTGGGAAGGAAGCACATAAAATAAATATGTAAACATTTTACAATTTCCCTTACATAACATAAATGAGAAGGTTTGACACCAATAATTTCACTGTAGAAGATTTCCTTTGTAAAAATCTGTAGATACTTGACTAATTATATTTTGAACTAATCAATTTAAAAAAAAAAAAAACAATAGATTTAAATTAACTGTAAAGTTATTCTTGGCAAGGAATTTTTTTAATTGATGTTATAATTAATGCATTCAATTATATACATCATCTTCTTAATAATAAAATTCTTGACCGTAATCAATCATAGTGTTTCCGTTAATCTTTGTTTTAATTTTAACATCAGAATGATACTAATCTTTTATTAAGAGATAATTAATATGTCTAATTATATCATATACTACATTCATTTTTTTTAACAATATCTTACTAATTTCACGGAAATGAAATTCATTTTATACCGGATGATCTAAGTTGTTCTTATCTGATATAATCAGATAATAATCTATTAGTTGCAGTTTTAGAAAAACTTCAAAAATAATATCTGCTAAAAGAATAAAATTGCTTAATTTTATTTTGATTTAAAATACTAGTAGAGCTTATAAATTTCTCTAAACTTAATTACTGTTCTAGCATGGTTAGGTTCTTAATCTACATATAGAATATGCCTGGAGTATATATAATAAGTTTAATCTAAAGTTTGTTGCGCTTGCAAATGTCGAAGTCACGAACAAAATTTTGGCATAGGTGATGATCATAGAATCAACTAATAAATCCATTTCCGTTTGTTTGCCCGCCATAAAGATAAATAAAAAACGAAAAGAGATCAAAAGTAGATTTAAGTTTGTGAATGACCAAAATCAAATAAGTTTTAAACTATAAGAATCAGAAGGAAAGTTTAAATACAAAATATGTTTATTTCTTCAAAAAAAAAAACAACTTTTGTATGAGACGTTTTTTCTAAAAATGCTTAGATTTTCCAGAATTTCAGCTCAAATTCATCTAAAAAACATATATAGTTTAAGCACATATTATTATATTTCAAACCATTAAAACTAAATATTTGATATATTTTATGAATGTTATTGATTATAAATAGTTCAGATTGATACTCAACCATATGTCTAGTATTTAAACAATTACGGGTTCGTATACGAACCAGTTCGAATTTCTATATATATATATATATATATATATATATATATATATATATATATATATATATATATATATATATATATATATATATATTTATATATTTAATATTCAAATAATATATGTATTTTAAATAATATACTCAAAATAATCTATATAATATAACCCCCCCCCCCCCTCGGGGTAATGTAATTACTGATCTCAACCGATCAATAATATTAAGCAACATTATACACAGTTATTACTTGGATGGGTGACCGCATAGAATTTCTATATATATATACTTCACTTATTTCATTTTGAATTTTTTAATGAACAAATACAATTTTGACCCCGGACTGACAGTCAGTATTTGGATGGGTAAACACACAGCAGTACTGTGTACTGTTGCTGTATTAGAATCATAATAATAATCCCCTTTGGTTAATGGCTATATAGCTGAAAGTAGCTGAAGCTAGAAAAAAATAAAAAAAAATAAATAAGTACCATTTTAATAATTTTTATACTAATTTGCATAAACAATGGATGACTCATGGAATGTTTGTAAAATTATTTGTTAAAACACTCAAAACGTCATTGAACCAATTCTATTTCAAATACATGTCAGCTTCATCAACGTAGTTTATTGATTATCTTCTCCAAATGGCTCATAAAAAATATTATAAACAGAAATTGGTTTCAACCCTTGGAATATTTCACACCATTTTAATTATTGAATAAATTTCGTTTTCAGTCTAAAAACTAATTTATATGCATATTATGCATTTAATTAACATACATTTGAAAATGCACAATAGTTTTTTAGACAATGGCAAAATAATGAAAATTAATATATTTTTTAGTTTCACATCAAGGTGACCTTAACAGATTTAATTTATTCTTTTATAGATGAGAACAGATAGGCAGGTGGCTTATATTATATTTATAAAGCAAGATTCACACTCGTTGATATTTTTGATAGATAACAGAAACTAAACAGAAATTGGGAATATTAGTTATTAAATATTATGTCAGATAATACGCAAAAATTAAAAATAATTGCAATACCTTAATAAATAATAATTGCAATAAACTAACAGCATTAACTGTTTAACTCGACATCTGGTTGAGGATCAACGTTTTAACTATTTTTAATCATTATCATTCACAAACTACTCTATATATGCAGTCCACACAGTTATAAGTTATATATAAATGCTAAATGTGATTTAAAATTGTGGCGAATCTGAATAGCTTAAGAAAAAATATTTAAAAAAAAATTGTGTGTTTTAAAAATTTATTTTTTCAGTTCAAACGTCTGGTCTATAGATAGACCCAATGGACCGATTTTGATCATTCTCGAACTCAATTTTGATGTCTAGAATATGCCACCAAAATTTCAGCTCACTATTTTTGTTTATTTTTGAGTTATCTTGATGACGGGTAGGTGGATAAACGGACAAAAGAACATGAACTAATTAAGTGTTTCTACGAACATCTATACAAAAATTTTGATTGCGATTTCAATATTTGCTATAGTTCCAAACTTTAGACTAAAGTAACTGTCTTCTTTGGGGATATCTATTTTATTAGGTGAGATTGACTTATATTTGTAATTTTGAATTCAATAAATACTTGTTTCAGCCCCAACGGGGTTTGTAAATTAGGCACTGAATTCGAAATATTTTTTGTAAATCTTAGAAAGAATTGCAAATAGCCTAAAATTCAATCTAATAATAAAATAATTGGAATGTAAAGTTAAAGGATATACATTTATACTGAATTGTAAACATCTTTTGATTTTAATAATTAAAATTCTTTACCTAAATGGATTTATTAATATATACCTGAAATTTTAAAATTGAACTTGTGAGCAGCCATAACATTCTTTGTAAAAATATTGTACTCTTAGTTAGGCCCCTACTATTTTATACTTACGGTCTTAACCAAGCTTAAATCGGTACTGACACGATACACTTCTAAAAAGCTCTGCGATGATGAACATCTTAAAATATATGTTTCTGCATGTACAACACTTGGGTCACGTTTCATTCTTGAGTAACGATTTGTAAGGTCATTTCCTGACAGTGCATTTAACGTCAGGGTTTTATAAATGACATTTTAATTGGTTAATTATTTTAACGGAAATAAAGGAAGTGTTCGTTCTGCCTATAATCACAAAAGGTGAACGGTAATTATTCACACTGTGATCGAAATAATAATTTATTAATAACAAGATAAAAAATAATAGTGTTAATTGTTTTTATACCCTACATTTTCAAAAAAAACCAAATAAATATATCCATATATTTCTAAAAAGTAATAATACGCATTGTAATCATGCTTTAAGCTTTAATTGTGGAGAATCAAAACAGTTATTGAACAAATATTTCAAACATAATATATTTGTTTTAAAGAAACAAGTTTGAAATTTTTTTCTGTCTCTTATAGTTTAAAAGATGGGTCATGGAATTATAGAAACGATTTGATCAATTTTGCTCATTCAATTTAATCTCAATTTAATCTTTTTTAAGCTATATATTTTCGTTTTTGAGTTATCTTGATGATGGACACGCAGAAATGGAAAATTAATTTGAATATTTTTTCCGTTATCAATTTGAGACTAAATTTAAATATCCTCAGCCATATGTAGTAAATAAATTATCTTCACTTAAAAGAAGTCATGAATTGACATACTATTAAGCGACACTAGTCTTCATAAAAATATATTATTTTATCGGAAGTAATTAACAAAATAAAAACAATATTTTCGTAGTGATTAATTATTTTAAAAATGTTTACATTAAATTTGATCTTGAAAAAAAAAACAAATACAATTCAATAATTAAAGTGTTAGTAGATACAAGAAGGACACTGTTATTTTAATTTATATCACGAAAATTGTTGAGAATAGATAACAATAATAATTATGTTATGTACCATTGTATTCAAAAATTGCGACTCTACTATAAAAAATAAAATCGTCTCTTTTTTAGATATTCTAAAATTAAATATTATAATTTATTTCATTATAGGTATATGTAGAATCAGTTTTGTAATATTAGTAGAGAAATTAAAATTAATTGTGGATTAGACTTACCTGCAAACAAAAAACATAATTTTGATGAAAAAAGTCATATTTGCCAAGATTACCGTGCATCAAACTTTGATAAAACTCTCAATATTCAGAAATTGAAAACACAGATATTAAACAAATTTTATCAATCTATGTATTTATGAATATACACAAATCGTTGATAGGTTGTTAGAGTAGTAAAGGATAGGTACCTGGTTAGTCCATTGTAATATTTCTCACGACGCCGAAAAAAGAATCCACAACCAGTTTAAGTTGCAAACATTGTTAGTCATAATATATGGCAACGGACCAATGCCGACATCAGTAACATTTTTTCCCATTTTACAGAAGAAGAAACTATTCTTAATAAACAAATCTGTTAAAAAATTTAAATTGAGCCTTGAATACAAATTTTGAAAATCAGTTTCCAAAAAACTCTTACTTCTGTGTTGGTTTAACTTAAATTATTATATTGATTTCAATATTTAAAATAAGTATTTTGGATAGGCTAAAAACATAAATTACATGCTAAACTTCCGCATGTATACAATTTCAACATGTCACGATTTATGATGTGTTCAATTTATCTTATAATCAGCAAATTTATTTAGTATAATTCGATTTTACCGGAAATATTTGAGTTTTTCAAATTTTTAATTAAATAAATAAAAATATACAATACAATTTCACTGATAAATTTTTGGAAGATTATTATTAATTTAAATCGCTACAATATTAGTCAAATCAGTAATAAAATATAATTTAACTAATAAATAAAATATTTGGAAATTTACAATTCATAAAATTTTATTCACCAAACCAGGCAGAAGTTTATTGATTACTTTCGATAAAAAAAAAATTTTAGTCATCTATCAGAATTTATGCTAGTATTTTTTTGTGTAGCCCGAAAACCTACTTTCGCACTTGCATTGGCAGAAAGTGCTAAAAACATAAAATATTAAAACGTTTTCTAATAATGTATGTCTTCTCAACTTTTTTGTCACTTATTTATGATTATCGTTTTCGATATTGAATATAAGTAATATATTTTCGAACTTGTTAGCACAGCTAGAATGTCGTTGGCTGTAGTGTTCGCAGGTAACCTAGTTTGCGGATTCAATTCCTACCGTCGCAACAAAATAGAATTGTTGCGACAGGCTAACGTAATGCACGATTCTACCGCGTATGAAATATGCATGGGATAAGTGAACTCAACTAATTGATAAAAATGAGAAAAAATAATTAGCGGCTCATTATAGCGGTCCGATAAAATGGCTTAGAAAGGCCTACTTTCTTGGTAAAAGCGTTTATTACAAGCAGAAGTATTATCATAATATTTACCATATATGAAACATATAAATGAGTTGTTCTGTCTATTTTTGGAAGCAAATTTGGGGTCTTTCGATTCATATGTATAAAATACCAAAAATGGAATTGACCAATCGAATTCTGGATATATCTAGTACGAATTTTATTAAAATCATTTTTTTGTTTGTTTCAGATATTTCCGTTCTAAATGGGTTCATTACCAAACTATTCAATTTTAAAGGGGGAAAATCGGCCCTATACAAATCAACAGTTATATCGTATTTTTGAGAAAGTTGCTGATGAAGTATGCCCTGAAACTGTTGCAGTTACATTTGAAGGTAAAATCTTTGCGTGTAAAAATAATTTTTTTTCAGAGTTTATATATTTGCTATAAAAGAATACTATAAGTGAAAAACTAGTAACATGAAACGTTTCCCGACTTCTTACGGAACTCAGTAAAATGACTTAAAGAGTTCTTTATTATGGCTTCTTAAAAAAGAAGTCAATACGACGTCATAATTTAGAAGAATATTGTCGTAATTCGACGTCATAATTAAGAAGATATCACAAAGAATTCTAATATTTGCTGGGTTATTTGCTGGGTTATACATTGTTAGAGTATAAAGTGGATTAAAAAACTCAAAATTATTTGGTTTTACGTTGAAGATAATAGATATAAATAAAACCTTAAAGACAAATTGAAATATATAAATGCACTTTTTTTTCTTTTTATTATTCCTATTCTATGTTTTTAAATCTCACAATTAATATTAAAAAAAATTTAATTTACAGATGAATCTCAAAGATATAGCACAAGCATCACGTACAAACAATTAAACTATTTATCAAATCAATTAGCACGGGGTATTGTTAAATGTGTTACAAGTGTTGGTGGCGAATCAAATAGCGATGGAGATTTTATTGTTGCGGTGTGCATGACACCATCTGATAATCTAATTATAACATTATTGGCAATATGGAAAGCTGGTTGTGCGTATTTACCATTAGATCCAACATTTCCAAAAACGAGAATTGAACACATTTTGAATGAATCCAAACCAGTATTAGTGATATATGATAATACACCAGACATCGGTAAGTTTTTGTTAAAATTCTATTTATAGATAATTTTTGAATATCCTCTACTTAGAGATATAACTTAGATTGCGAAAACTACGGTGTCTTGATGTATACAATATTTGTGCTGACTAAAATAGTTAACGAGCTGAAATTTTGGTGGCGTATACTTGACCTAAAAAGTTTTCAGTTGATAAATGTGGAAAATCCACCTATTGGGTCCCTGGATCCATGACCCAACTTTTTCAGTTTTAAAATTTCAGTTCAAAATTTAGCTTTAAAATATATATAATGAATTAATTATATTACATGTTATAATTATTTCTGTTTTATAACTGTATGAACAAATTATTTGTAAAGTTGAATCGTTATCGTTAGTTCACTGATCAAGGATTCTTTTAGTGATCACCTTAAGGCATGTTTTATCGATTCCAATTTTTGTAAATACATATTATCAAAAATATCGCATGCCGTATTGCATACTATATATAATAGTGAACAATTTTATTTATAAATGTACATAATAACCTTCAAACAACCAATCAAATTGTAGAATACAAATGTTCACATAAAACTTTTGTTTACTTAGACTTACGAAGACGATTAATTATTCTAGTTATAGGCTTTACCTTCATTTGTTTTCATTAATTTTTGGTTTTTAGTTTAATAGTAATTTTTATTTTTTCAGATCAATCTGCATTTGAAAATTCATTTTCATTAAACTATAACGAACTCTACAATGAGAGTGAAAAAAATCATGCATCGAATTTACATGAAAGTGAACAATTTCATCATGAAAAAGACGATCTCGGCATTGTGTTATATACATCTGGAAGTACTGGAGTTCCTAAAGGTGGGTTACGTTTATTTATTCCTAATTATCTGATCAATTCACTAGAAACATTAATACGTTAATGGAACTTTTTTTTAAGAAAGAAAAGAAATAAATTCAATTATTTCTCTAGTAAAAATCTACAAATAAATTAATTAACAAAAATATTCAATTTATTTATTATTTTTAGGTGTTCGATTACCATTTTCAATAATGTTAAATCGTTTACAATGGCAATGGCGTCAATTTCCATATTCTTATACAGAAAAATATTGCATTTTTAAAACAGCTTTGACATTCGTTGATTCAATATCTGAAATTTGGGGTCCATTATTAAATGGCTTAGCGATTGTTGTTGTTCCAAAATACATTACCAAAGATCCAGTAAAACTTGTCGCACTTATGGAACGATATCAGGTGTGTTTAAGTAAAATTATTTTAGAGATTATTTCTTATAGTTCCGTAAGAAGTTTTCGACTTTAATGAATTTTTTCGATTGCAGATTGAAAGATTAGTATTGGTACCATCATTGCTACGATCCTTAATATTATATTTAAGCCTTGAAAAACAAGTGAATCCATTGAAATCGTTAAAAATTTGGGTATGTTCTGGTGAATCATTACCCGTACAATTAGCCGAAGAATTTTTCAAATACTTCAAAGGTCAACGAGTATTATGTAACTTTTATGGTAGCACAGAAATTATGGGTGATGTGACTTATCATGTTGTGACCGATGCTAATGAATTACAAGGATTCGATAAAGTTCCAATCGGTGTCCCATTGGATAATACAATTGTGTATCTATTAGATAATGAAATGAAACCGGTTTCAACTGGTAATATCGGTGAATTGTATGTCTCAGGACTTAATGTTGCTGCTGGATACGTTAATGGGCGTGATCCTGATAAATTTATTAATAATCCATTAGTTGTGGATATTGGTAAGTTTTTAATTTATTTGGCTAACAATAAAATCTGAATAATTAATAAAGGATATTTAAAGAGACAATCTCCCATGCTGAATGCATTTTTTTTCTGTTTCTGGTCATTTGCGCAATTAAAAATTCAAATGTATTGAAATTTAGCATGAACATTCTTAACATGTAAACAGGGGAAACGGGCAAGAAGAAATTATTTCTCGAAAAAATTATTTAATTATCTCTCGATCTTGAAGTTCATTTTCTTAAAAAAAGTATGCGTGGATAGGATATTCACTCAGCCGCCTGTTTTCCCCCCTTAATCAGGGATCAAGTATTTGTGTTTTTTTGGATGGGTAAGCACACAGTGCGCATATCCAAGATCATCAACATATAAGAACTTGACAAAAATGTCTTTGCAAAGGGAATCGAGACTGTGGCCATTGGTATAAGAGCTGAGTGCCTCCGTTTCCACTGATAATTATTCTATTTAGGCAGGGTGACCATATGTATATCATATGATTTATAAATACTGGAATTATTTGCTTAATATCTGAGTTTTTTGTGCCTGAAAATAGAAAGAAATATAGTGTAAAAACCAAACAAACCCAAAACATTTAACTTAACTTGTAACTTTAATATGCAATTTATTTTACAGCCCATTGCCGCTTATATAAAACTGGCGATTACGCACGCATTGTAAAGGGTGTTTTACAATATGAGGGACGTACTGATTCACAAGTAAAAGTACGTGGGCATCGTGTTGATTTAGCCGAAGTAGAAAAAGCTGTAGCTGCTACACCATACGTTGAAAAAGCTGTTTGTTTGTGCTATAAACCTGGAGAAATTGATCAGGCACTTGTAGCATTTGTTACATTACAAAATGATGCTCAACATATTACTGGATTACAAATTGAAGATTATTTACAACAGAAGTTAACATCATATATGATTCCACAGGTAACTAATTTTTCCACACAGAATTGTTTGGACAACTATTAAGATATTTTTTATCTGAATGATTGAGAATGCGATAAACGGCTTAGGCTAAAATAACAACATCAGAACGACTCAAACAATAATAACTCCGACCAAAACCATTCGGCTAAAAACAACTGGGTTCCAAAATAACTCCTTCTAAAACAACTCATCACAAAGAAAAAATCGATGAAAAATAACTCTGGGGCGTTTAATCACAGGTTGAACGCAGACCCAAAAAACCTCCATATTCTTATCAACGTAATCGTTTTGATAACAATACATGCTAATTTGTTTTACGGGAAAGTAAATTTTAATAATGAGACACTATCTGTTTTTTGCTACATGTTGCTTACAATTGATAACGCAGAAACTAATTTTTGATAATTTGTGGGGTTTTCTAGATTAACAACCTATAAACTTCCTAAATTTCAACTGGTCCCGGGGTAGCCAAGCAGTTTTAGCTCCATTATAGACGATATTCTTTATCAAAGAAAATAATTATATAATTAAACGATTTTTATTTATTTTCAGATTATTGTGTTGGAAAATATACCACTCTTAGTTAATGGAAAGACTGATCGACAAACTTTATTGAAAATGTATGAAAATACAAACAATAACGGTATGTTTTATTTTGAAATATGTTCTAAGTTTTGAAATATATTATATTTATTAAAAATTTTTAATTTTAACTTTCAGATGATAATGAAATTCAAATCGATATTGACTATACCGATGTACCTGAAGATAAAATGGAAGCCGCAAAAGTATTATTTGAAACTGTTGGATCTGTAATTGGACGCTCCACACGTTTAACATTAAATTTAAAATCGAACTTTTATCAACTTGGTGGAAATTCATTGAATTCCATTTATACAGTAACAAAACTTCGTGATCATGGATATATTATTGGTAAGAAAATATTTTATTATCATTTTTCAGGAAACTTCTTAAAATGTATGAACACCCCTTCCAGATTTCTATATTGAAAAACTCAAAGTATATGATTTTCTTTTACCAAAGCTTCTGAAGTCCGCTTAAAATACTTCCCAGATGTGGAAACATCGTATTCTTTACAATATCTTTCACCATCCGCATATCTGGCTTATATATTCCAGTCTAATGAGTTTATTCGGCTAGTGTGTCTGCTTCTCCGACTGCGATTTATGACTCGACCCATATTTAGTCTGTGTTTCAAAACCCTGATGTTGTGACTGGTCAGTAAAGTATGATGCCATTAAATATGATATTTAACATTGCTAATATACAATATTGATGCCATCATAACTTACTGGCCAGTCACAACATCATGTTTTAAAACACCATCATTTTGCTTTTCCCAGATGTGGATTTTCCGACTTGATACTGACTTATGAAATAGGCGGGCATTAGCTATGATCAATACATTAAAAAAACTTAAGTTTCCTTGCCTTTTTAAGTTTTAAGTTAATAAAAATTGATTTTTACTTGAGTATTTCGGAAAAATATGGAACTTGAATAAAAACTTTCCAGTGTATTTATTCAACTCAAATAATAATTATAACTATTTTACAAATTTAACAAAATACTAGTGAACGTCATGCATGGTTTTTCCCGCGAAGTTCCCGTTTTCGTGGGTATATAGGGATTAAAATGTCACCCGAGGGTAGTGTCGTTTCTCAATAGTGAAAGAATTTTTCGAATCGGTCCAGTAGTTTTTAAATATTATTCGTTCTTACAAAAATACAAATGATTCTTCTTAATAATATTAGATAGAATAAACAAAATGATTTGAAGGTGCCTAGCAATTCAGATTTATTTATTTAAATAAATTTTTTAGGTATAACCGATTTTATTCGATCCACTAATATGAATGAAATTTTAAACAAGATGGTGAAAGAATCGTTGCATAATGGTGTTGATACGAATATAAATGAAATATCCAATGATTATCAATTCGAAATGCTTCGTAACGAACATAAAAACGATGTTTGTAAAATGATTGCGACAAGCTTTTATGAAAAAGCTGATTTAGAACAATGGATAAAACCAGATTTATCAATCGATGATTATGATGAATTAATAAATAAAACATGGGATGCACTAATTGAAAAAGATTTAAGTTTCGTTGTCTGCAATAAGAATGGAGAGTTAATTGGTGTGGCCTTAAATTTCGATGCACATGATGAACCTGAAATTGAAATAAATTCAAAAATAGTTATTATTTTTGAATTTTTAGAATTTATAGAAGGACCTGTGAGGTAAGATTTCAATTTTATATATCAAAGTTATAAAAATTCTTATTGTTCTTTTGTAATTATTCATTCTATACCAATATTATAAATCAAATTACATTGGATATCGTTAATTCAAAAATTGGCCAGTTTGTAATACATTTATTTTCAATTAAATGCTGTGAATTTTTTTAAATGTTTTCTCAAAATGAAAGAAAGAAAGTTAGGCCAAAACAAGATTAGACAGGAAAATAATTTGAAAGCTTCGTAAATGAATAATTTCAATTATTTTAGGATTTTTGAATTACAATTTATATGTTATTAATTAAATATTTTCCTTTCAGGGATAATATGTTACCACCTGGAAAAGGTTCTATTTTACATGGTTTTATGATGGCAACAAAGGATACAATTACATCACAAGAAAATGTTTTACTAATGCAAGCTATGGAAGAGGAAATGATACGTTTAGCAAAACGAAAACAATTTTTGGGTATTTTAACAACAAATACGTCACCCTTAACACAGGTAAAATACATTCAGATCAAACTTTTTATTATATAATTTCAATAATTTTAATTAATGAATTAAAAGTTCAATTCTTAGAAATAACGGAATTAAAATTTTGATTAGCCTAATTTAATTGGGTGATAAAAATAGGAAAATCATTCAACCTTTAGAATTCGCAAATGATAGTTTGACCCATCTGGATGAAAAAAGTAATAAATTTTATAATTAATTCAAAAGATTTGTTCAATAATTCCTGTCAATTCAAACATATTTAGATTTCTTTTTTATTAGTTTTGATATTTTACAAACATTTTTATGATCACTGATTAAATCTCGGTGCGCAAAGAGAACAATAATTGTATAATATGCAATTTTTTTTTCAATAAAATCGAAAATAAAAATAAATTTGTGAGAATTTGAAACTCTTTCTATATAATTCGTAAAATTAATTATTTATCTTTTTATTCGTAAATGGTTTTATTGTATATATTAAAATAGCATTCGATTATTTTTGATCTATTCCAATTTTCAATTTCTGCGTAAAAGTGAAGTAAATGTTGTCTCATTTAAGTTTGAACGCCTTATAGAGATCGTTTTTTTATACGAAAAATATTATTGAAATATACCTATATAGAATATTACAATTTTTATACTTACATACATAAAAATACTTACATTGATACAACAAACACATTGAAAACAATACGATGTTTTTGTCAGGTTTGCTGTATTAAATTTAATTATTTTAAAATTTTGGGGATACTAAAAATTTATTAATAATTTTATAAAAAATATATTAAAATCCATTACAATTCTATTATTATTTCTCTTTTAATAAAAATAAATTTTTTCATTTCCTATAATTTGTATTTGTTTGTTACAGCAATTGGGGAAAGACGTTTATGGATACAAAATCATGAATGATTACCAAGTAAATCAATTTATTGCCAGTGATAAATCAAGACCATTCGGTAAAGCACCCGATTCTCAAAGAGCGATGGTATCATGGAAAAAAGTTTAAAATACAATTAAAAAAAAAAAATGATATTATGGAACAAAAAAAGTATTATTTTTTAATTGTAAAAAAAATTTCAAACAGATCTCGAATATTCGAATATCTCAATAATTCCAAAAAAAAAAAATAAATAATTCTATATTGTAAATAAATTTATATTAAACGTTTTGAATTGTTGATTTGAGTATGTAGGAAATACTTTTTTGGTCACATAAAATTCGAGATATTGGAATATTCTTTAAAACTCTTTTTTCCAAGAGGCTTTTGGTATATTTATCTAAACAGAATAATTAGATTTGTTTTAAGTATAATTAATTTATTATGACATAGATCTTTATGGATTTATGATAGGCTATTATGTGATTTTAATAATGTGTATGAAAAAATGTTGAATATATTATTAGATTTATTCGTAAATTAGTTTTGGTTTTTCCAATAAAATCTGGTAGTCCGTGGGCCCAATGGGTTTTTAGGGATAAGTAGCAACAAGCCAAAAATTTGTATGTGACTTAATTATGATTAGCTTAACAATTTTTTCCTCTTCAGAAATTGTGAAAAGTGAGCCGTTTTTATTTTCGGGAGTCGATAAATTTTCGATTGCATCCACATGCATCGAAATTGATCGATGGATAATCGTTTTTTGTAATTATTAGTGGAATAATATTCAATACAAGAAATGAACACCGTTTTTCTGGCTACCTGATAAAACTCGTTGTCCTTTGCCAGAAAATCGGAAAGTTAAAATTTCAGATCTTCGGGCAAAAGACACTTTGTTTTGCTACAATCGGATAAAACAGTTCTTGAAATTGAATAATCTTACCATTAAAGTAAGAAAAACAAAGATGTCTGTCAATTAGAAGCTTGTGGTTACGAAATTTTTTGGGCTTCGAAAAATAAAACGTGTTCTCAAATTTTTTTACGAAATGGAAAATTTTTTTTCACAAATCATAATTAACGACAAATTGTTTGCTAGATGCTTATCATCCCGGAAATATTCGCTGAACTCACAGACCATTTGTTTTTTCAACAAAAATTTTCGAATCTTAAAAGATTTTATTTATTTTAAAACATTGGAGAATATCATAAACTTTAATTGAAAAAAAGATAAAGTTAATTTCGATAATTATTTATAATGGAATATCTAATAAATTCAATCATACATTGTTATTTGTTCTTTTTTAATTATTTATAAATTTAAGCGATAATAGATTACAGTGAATTCGTGAACGAAGATGAATCTATTCATATGGGATTGTTTTAATAGTTAAAATATAAATCGGCAACTTGTAATTCATTACAACAATAAAATTGTTTGAATTTAATACCAAAGCATTATTTAGGTAGCGTTATAAAAGATTGAGTTAATTCACTGTAATTTGTGATTAATATTGTCACTAATATGTAAAAATTTTCTTAATATGTACATAAATATAAAATAAATATCAATAAAAAGTTAATAGTATTGTTTATTTTATCTTAACAAACTTAAATATTGAGTTAATTACTAGCAGAAATGGATCAATGCCTAACGGTATTCAAAAATATGTCAAAGGAGGGAAAAATAAATCAGGATATCTGAATTTTCAGATCGTGGGTTTAAGGCCTATTCACACAAAGCATGTATGTCACAATTCAGTCATAGCTCAATTGCCGGCCAGTTTTAATAAGAAATAACCAGTTTATACTCGTCGCGTGTCAGTTCAGTATTCGTGCTACCCTTGTTTCTCCAATGGTTTGTGTATTCCCACACTAACATACAACAACAAACGCCGTCAGTCAAATTGTAAAGATGTCGTTGACGACCCTGATACAAAAGGCCTATTCAATTTCTATAGGATTGAATACGCCTTTTTTTTAGGGGACGAATTTAAAAATTATGTAAGTGTGACTGAAGCTGTACTGAATCACTCAGGCATAACTGTGACGGACAAGTGTAGATATCATCTGTTAGATTTATCAGAAGAATATTATTTCTGACTGAGACAGAATGACTAACTGCGACGTGAGTTATATGTGTGAATATACCTTTACGGCAGCAAAATGGGGTGGAAGTGGTTTTTAGATCCTGCCTGCGAAATTAAGCTTTTTATCTTGTTCACCGGGAAGGTTGTAGATTATAAAAAAATCTATTAGCTGAAGTGCTTTATGTACATAAGCTCAAATAACCCTTGAAAAACTGCAAAAACCGCTATTTAGTGTTGTTTATTTTTATTTTTAACAACAAATGTACAATATTAAAATAATTCAGCGTAAATTTAGCGAGACTTATTCCCCAAGTAAGTCATATATTTTTTGGATTGAAATCTTCAGTGGTTAACTTTTATGAAAACACTCCATTTTCAAATGTAAATATAATTTTGGAAATGTACCCATAATTTTCTAAGCCTTCTACTTTCAAAATATAATCATAAAACATGTAGATCCTATTTAAAAAAGGCTTAAAAACTAATGGAATCAGTCTTATTGATTTTTTGGAAAATCGTATTAATTTAATAAAATATAAATCATTCGTTAAGTGAAAATAGATTATACCAATTAACAGAGTTAATTGTTTAGATATTCGACATATTATTGAGTATAAATGAACAGTTTTTAATTAATCAGCATTCATAAAAAATACTCTAAGTATCCAATTTATACGATATAATTTATCCAATATATATACTTTATGTGTTTGAGATAAAAGAGATAATATATTAGCTTTTGATATAAGATTTTGGTGAATCGAAACATTTTACGAATAAAAGTTTCACACAAAAGTTGTTTATTTAATAAAATACGAACATTTTTTTATTTAAAATTTTTCTTTTATATTTTGTGGTTCAATTCTTCGATAACGGATCCATTTGACCAAACCGACAGAGTTTGCTCATTCACGAACTTAAAGAATCTGAACTTTTTAGGCCCAGAACCCTACCAAAATTTCATCTTGCTATCTTTCTTCTTTTTGTTAACTATCTTGATGACAGACAAACGGAATAATACTAAATAGGTGATTCTATGAACGTATTTATCAAAATTTTGTTTGTGCAGCATATAATTTCTAGCGTTACAGACTTTTGACTAAATCCGTCCGTATACGTCGAGTATACAAAAAACATATGGTTAAATTACTCATATTTTCTATTTAGGATAAAAACTTGATTGGAGAGCAATGACGTCAGATAATAAGGTAATAAGATATCCATCCGGTTTTTATACATACTATTAAAGGGGAAACTGTTCAATATTGAACCACTTTTAACTTGCATCGATATTATTTCCGAAGTTGTATTGCTATATTCCAAAAAACAAACTCATTGGAAACCTTGTAGTTTAAATTGATAAAAGGATTCTCTATAATTTGGCATTCGATCTTTAATTTCTCCACAACTTTAATAAGCATGAGAGCTGCTGCCGTGTACTCTTAAGAACATAAACTATCGTTTCACTGTGAACTTTTTGCTCATGGTTCACTGTTGGTTGCTTATGATGCATTCAGTATTTTACGGTTAAAATCGAAGCTGTTTTTTATTTTACTTATTAAATGCCTTTGTTAAATGTTTAACATAAAGTAAGGAACTGGAACAAAAAATTTTTTACTTTTATACTCAAAAATTTCTGTTTTGAAATACACATTGTTTGGCTTCTTTTTCAAATTGCTCCTGGTGGACAATATTCGCGTTTGGTAAATGCTTCTCAAAAAATGTTGCATGTTTCGTTACTACTATGTATAGTTTAATGGTAAATACTGAAGGTTCATCATATATGTAATACTCCTATATGGACAGTTGGTATGGGAAAGAATGTCTCTACGTTACGGTGTCGACAATATTTATTTTCTCTCTCGTTCGAGACACTTTATCTATACTGCGCATGCTTGAGAATTATCTAAAATTACATGAATTCGCACAAAAGATACGCAAAACTGACTGAAACACTCGGAAGAGAGATAGAACGATACACTATCTGTTTCACTTAGTCGGAACACCTTTCACTTATAGGAACTGTCCATATAGAAGTATTACATATATGAGGTTCATAGTGAGTCGGTGGTTCACTGTTGGATAGTTTACCCTACTGTATATCTGTGCAGTTAAACATCAATAAAATTTACTTTTCGAAGGCAATTGTAATCTTCACACTCTAGTTTCCTGTAGGTACAGTAGTATCTATATGTTTAAAATTTAATTTTATACATATTATTGTTTTGAAAAATACCCTTATTTTATACTATTATACATATAATTATGCGTTATAGTTTTCTTTGTATCTAAATTACCCATAATTGGACAGCAATTACGATTATTGCAAATTACGTTCAACGTGAAAATTTATGTTTTAAATTATAAGTTTATTATATTCAATTATTTGTTATTTTTAATTAGGTTATCTTGTATTTTAAAATGGTCGATAGTAAATAAAGACTTTGATTGAATACTCAAATCTTAAAATACCGTACCCCAATCTGGCCACGAATGTTTAACTCCAGCTAATTTTGTAAATGCACCAATTACAAAATCATTGCCAATGAACCAAATTGGATATGCAATCATTTTAAATTCTATTCAAAGCATTATGCCTTGCGTTTTGCAAAAATGATATGCAGATTATTTCTGGTACAATTCGACAAATGTACGTTCCTCTCCAGGAAAAGATACTCCATGCAACATGGTTTATATATTCTTCGTATACTTACAAACTTGTCGTTAAAAAGTTAATCGTTATTTATAAAAGAAATCGTTAAAAAGTTTGCATTAGTAGTTGAAATCGTGTCAATTCGAATATTCTGACGAATAATAATTCGTCAGCATGTTGTCACAGAGAATTTTTGCAAATATAGAAATGTATTTTTTTACCTTATATCCTAATTGAAACTCAATCGGTCGATTCGTTTATTTAAGTAAATATATTGAATAATGGGTTTTTTCAAATAAATGCCTATAAATCATGAACCGTTCATCCAATTTTGATGAAATTTTGTATGTGTTTGCATGATGTAGCTTTATAAAAGAGAACTGAAGTCAATTATTCTGGATATTGAAGGGGAAAAAATTTTTTTAATAGAAAGTTGTAAAAAACTGAAAATTGGAATTGTAGAAAGCATTTTTTTATCGCATAGTCAAATTTCATCTCATTCGTTGATGACCTATCAGATATACAGATATTTATGTAAGCGTATTCGTTCGTCACGAGGAAGTTTTGTGACCATTATTGGCAGTGCTTTCACAATTTTGGAATAGAACTTTTGTATGTCTGTTTTTAGAAGCTTGTTAGAAATTCTTAATAATGTCTATATATTTAAGTTTAAAGTATTTATTAAAGTTAATGAATTAAAACATAATAATAAAAATAGTCTTTAAAACCTTGTATCTAATTATTACTTAAAACATACAATATCATTAAACATCCTTTAAATTTGCTATATATATATTTGAGTGATGACAAATTACTGAATATTGTACGAAAATATTCTATTGTAAAGGTGTGCACGGTGTCGAAATGATGTTCGATCGATCTAAACTAGTTTTTCTAATATGTCTTATTGTTGGAAACAATTTATATTACACATATGCTGTAAGTATATTAAGGCTCAACCAAAATTTGTTAAAATTTATTTATTAATATTTTATTTTATAAAATATGATAGAAACTTTCAACTTGTTTAATTTTCAATTCAAAAATTTTTTGAAAATTACAAATGCACTTTCGATTTATGCAGCCATTATCAAGTAATGAATAATTATGCTTTTATTTTGGAAATATATGGGGAAAGTAGGTAAGATTATTGTGAATGAAGAAACTGTGTGTGGAGTTATTTTTTCGATATTTATAATTTCAAATTTATTAAAGAAGGAGTTATTAAGGTCTATTTGATTTATTAAAATTGTAAAATTTGCAGTTTTGAAGAAGAATGGAGAAGTTAGAAGAAGTTTTATGTATCTGATTAAAAATGATCTACTTGACTGATCAATATAAGCGGCATGGTAATCTATAAACACCACTTTTATTAAGGCTGGGAGTATTTTTTTTGATATTAAAAATTGATTGATTTACCTAAATAACTATTGTGATTATAAGCCAGTTTTAATGTCAAAGAAAAAACCACCATCCTTAATAAGTGGCCTTAATAAAAGCCCGCAATGCAAAGCCGCTTATGTTCGTCAGTCAGGTAGATCCTATTTAAACAGTATAAAGAGCACATAAACGGCAATAAAAATTTTCAGGCTTCTCCATTCATCTTACCAATGCAGGTTATAAAATAGATATTGAATGTAAGCCGGAGATGTTACATACGACAAAAGCCAAAAATAATTAAATTTCATACAGGCTCTTGAGTCCAATAAATTAATTAAAAAACCTATCTTATGACTTTAAATAATCAAATAGACTTTAATTAACTACCCTTTATTAAATTTTAAATCATGAATATTGAAAAAATATTTGTCAACTCCACTCACAGTTTCTTCATTTACAATAATCTTACCTACTTTCCTAATATATTTCATTAATAAAAGAGTAATAATTATTCATTACTTGATAATGTCTTAATAAATCGAAAATGCAAGTCAAAAGTTTCAATTATTATTTTATAAAAATGGATTTTCCCAAAATAAATAATATATTCATTAATTTGCTTTTTTTTAGTTAACTGAAGCACAAATGGCTTCAACAGCCAATTTAATGAGAAAAATGTGTCAACCAAAAACTAAAGTAACTGACGGTAATATATTTTTATTCAATTTCTTTGCAGTAAATTTATTTTCTTAATTAAATATCTTAAATTTATTTTTTTATTTTAGAACAAATTAACAATTTTCATAAGGGCGTTTTTGATGACGATAAAAAAATGATGGTAATTGTTTTATTTAAAATTTCTCAGGAAAAAAAGACTTTTTGTAATAATGTATTTCAACGGACTTCCCCTACAATTGAATGAAAAAATAGCAAGTCTATGAACATCGTTTATAAATTGTGTCGAAAAGCCATTAATCATATCGTAGTACATTGAGAAAACAATTTGAAAACTACTTGATAATCTGCAAATTTTCTTAAATATAAAAATATTTTTGGCGGAAATAGTAACAGTTTTATGCGAAACATTTTCGAAACAACTTCAAAACGTGTATCTACATTTTGACACTGTTACTCCAAATGAAATTACTTAGAGCAAAAAGATAAGCGAAAACATCCAAAATATGATATTAATATTTTTTTACGTGTTTCCATCTTTTGTGTAGGTTTGATTTATAAAATTAAATTCTATATTGCATTTGAGACTTTGGGATGCATAATATGTATATGCGGATTTAGACTATGTGTCGCCCTAGACCTAATCCAATGTGGTACCTATTTTGATATTTGAAAGTGATATTAACAATATTTAATTATAATCAAATTTTGTAACTTATTTTAAAATAATGACAAGCGGTAAGAAATACAAAAATGAAATATTCTGTTATTCACAGCAAAACATTGAATTCTTGGTATTTTTGTTTATTAAAATTTGGTAGACCGTAAAAGAAAGCAGCCCTTGCCCCGAGCTTCAGGGGGCTAAGCGGAAATCCACCACAGATAACGGGTCATGTTTTTATTCGATATAACCATGTTTATTAATTTTGTGTTTTTGAGTTCAAAAATCTTAAATAGTTTAAATAAAAATTATACTGTAATACTCGGAATCACATATTAATTTCGAGTTTAACGGTATTCAGATTAATATGTTTCAATCAGAGTCAAATGGAATTCATTCTATCGAATTATAGATACTAAGTCTTATTTGGAAACCTGTCATTAAAATTATAAATTTTGTCTTTATTTTACAGTGTTACATGAATTGTATTTTGGAAACGATGAAAATTGTAAGTGATTATTTCGAGTCTTAGCAAATAAATTGATTAAATCGAAATTTTTAACTGTCGTTTATGTTTAAGATTAAAAATGGTAAGTTAGATATGAGTGCTGTAGAACAACAATTGCCAACATTACCGAAAAAATACCAAGAATCAACGAAAAAATCCATAGAAGAATGTAAAAGTGCAGGTAAAATTAACTTTAGTATTTGAAAAATTTTAAATTTTAGAGTATTTTGCTTATATTAAAAAAAAATTTCAAACATGCCGACGGACAAAAGGAAATTTACTAATTAGTTGATTCAATGAATACCCAACAAAATTTTGTAACTGCTTTCAATATTTTCCAGCGTTACAATTTTGAACTTAATTTTATATAATTCATATATATTTCATTTATAATTTGGTTTTTGGGTGACATGATGGTCACTGTCACTCATATTTTACTTCAATAATATTGTTATTGATTCAAAATCTTTTATGCAATTAACAATGTCCTTTTGAAAACCATAATATAAAAAGAGATTGCGTTTGTATACAAAACCAGAATTTCGTCAATAATATCATTGTTTGTTTTTATTCTAATTAAACAATAATTACAAAATATAAAAGAAAAGATTTAATAAATTTAAAATGTTTGACAATTAAATAATTTGTGGTGATTTTTTATGAATATTGGTGAAAGATGCCGACATAAGACGAAAATAAAGAATAGCAATTATCGAATTTTCGCTTATTTTGCGAGTTATCGACACTTTTTTAGTCCTTACGCCCAGTCTGTTTTTATACTACCCTTGTGATTTGTGGAGTGGAATTTGTTCGGGTTGAGTTGGGTTTTTGCCCCATGGTTCAACCTATGATTAAACTACTCATGTGATTTGTCGTATTTTTTATATGTTTAAAAATTGCAGATGAAGCGATAAAAAAGTGTCGATAACTGGAAATATAGTAAAAAACTCGGAAATTGGTATTCTTCATTTAAGTTTTATTTTGAATTCTTTTACCAAAATTGATAAAAAAATCTTGTTGTCACGGATATTGTAATCCACTTCAATCTTAGACGTATTATAATTTATTTCAGACACTGGGGACAAATGTGAACCAGCATATAATTTTGCAAAATGCCTTTATTTAAGCAATCCAGAGGTAATATTTTTTGTAATATTTTATAATATGGATTCGATTGATAATAAAAATTTCTTTTGTAAATTTCAGATGTACTTTTTACCATAAGAAACGCCATGATTTTGATTGTAAACGAATTTGCTATAGAAAACTTATTTGAGTGTACATAATAATATTTGTTTATTGTAAATAAAACTTCACACAGCATGTCCAGCATAATTTTTTTTTCTGATCTAAAACATACCTTTTAAATGTAAAAATAAGTAAGAATTATCACATGGGTGCATTCAGCCGATTTATTAAATCATGATCCATCACTTATCATTCAATTTATGGCACAATTGAACCTAAAATATACAAAATGCCTCCTGACCTACCCCTTCCCGTTTTTTTTAAGTAAATCATCAACTTTATACAAATTGATGGGAACCGTTAAATTTGATATATATAAATATGATAAATTAATATAAATAAAGATTGCAGTGTAATAAATAAAAAGACTCAACTTTTTTTTTCATGGCTTATATTTATGATAAATTTTGTCCACCAAATTTTTCTCCACTGATATTTTTGTAATCTCAAAAAAATTTTGTTTACGATTTTGATTATTGTGAGATTAATCATAATCGCAATACATTTGATTAAAAACTAATAGCCAACGTTGCAAAAATCATCGTTTTCCCTCTTGTTGTTGGTCATTTTGATCACAACGTCAGAAATTATCAGTGCAGTTCGCTGAATATGGTTAGGTGAATATTGACCAGGGGAGAGATAAATTCTATTTCGTGATAGTTAATCTAAATATTCAAAAGTATCAACTTCACTTTTAATTTATGCGTAGATTATAGACATACTATATTTAATTTATAATTAATTAATTCTTTTGCGATGGTTTCTGTGTTCACCTGAAAAAGTATCTCCCCTGGCTTCTATACCTTGATTGCGCATGATTTGGCAAAATATTGAGCAGAGGTATAAACTTATTTAAATGAACTATTACATTTTGAATTGTAAGATAACCAGTAAATTTTTCTCTTTTTTGGTCAGGCCAGGGGATATTGACTGGTTACCCTGCAGGCATGCAAAAATCTGTTAAATAACCTCTTCACTGAGAATGACCAATTTATTTTTGATGAACCAATGGAATAAAAATAAAATTTTTTTTGAAAATTAATAGATAAATTCGCCGATTAGTTTCTAAAAGTTTTTACATTGCTTACTTATGATTAGTGTCAAAACTTTTCTGTTTATGACAATTTTAAGAAGTTTGCCGTTTTATTTTTGGAGTTAGAAATTTACATGTGACAAAACGGAATGTTCTTCGACCGTCAATATCAAAGTAGCGATTTTTCCCAATTTTCAGGGATTCCTACAACGGACACCTGGTTTTATTAGCGTGCTGGACAAAATAGATTAACATTTGTTGTTAAATGATCTTCCTACTACAATAACAAAGAAAGGTTTTCTGTCAATTTGAAGCTAGTGGGGATAATAAAAAATTTACGGCCTCCAAAAATGGGAACGGCGACAATTTTTACAAATATTGTAAAGAAAAAAGTTATTACACATATCATAATTGTATGACCCATTTTCAAATTTTTAAGAGTGTATTAAATGTTATGCAATGCTTATGGACACCCAGTTTTTAAGTTGTTTTTTAATAAATTTACAATCAAAAAAAGATAAAAAATAATACTAAAATTATAATACTAAAATAATACTAAAATTAAAGAGGTCTCGTCTTCGTCTTTGTTATAGAAATTTGATATATAAATGACTTTTTCAATAATATAAACGTTTCAAACTAGACTAACTTTAATATATCCTCATATATTTGATCTATGCAGGGTAAAATAAGAGAATCTGATCAATAATATTTTTCAAAAAATTGGAGTAGATAGATTTAGACTTACTCAAAAATATTTTTAACAGATTATTACGTTAAAAAATATGAAATATTCAGACGGACTTGTATTATTGCTAAGTATAAATATTTGGTATAACATACCTGTGAAATTTTTGGCCCATAAGTAACACGATATAATTTATCTGTTTGGTTAGAAAAAATGCTTGTATATAAGCCACTATGTGTCTTTTCGACACATGTTTGTAATATAACCTGACCTCTTGATAAAATTGGTGCTGAATTTTATATTTGAAATTAAATAATTTTCAAATTAATTATTGGTCAGATTCGAATTGCAATAAAATAGTTTGGAATTTAGTACACCATAATTTATAATTGCGTGATTGTATAATTTTTATCCGACTACCAAATGTAAATAATAGTATTAAACGAGAGTGTTTGCATGTAGGTATTATGTAGGTATGGAAATAATGTGATGCATATATGAATGTACGTATGTTTATTTGTTTTTTTAACCAGGCTAATGCATATTAAATTAAGTCTAAAATTTGTAATGCTAGAAAATCCAGAAAGCATTTATAAAATTTTGGAGTAAGTGTACATAGAATCACTTAATAGTTCCACCCGACCGTATTATACTAACTTAAATTCGGAAAGATATAAGACATTGTTAAGAAAATTATTTATATTATTATTATTAATCCGTATATTAGAAAGTAAATCTATTTAAAAAATATTCAAATTATTGTTTGGAGTTTGTTATTTATATAAGGCGTGTCTCAAAATCCATATTTTCAAGATGGCCATCGGAAGTTTTATTTTTATATATTATTATAACGGTATCGTCATTATGCTGGCTAGAATGACCGTATGGAGTTTAATGTTAACGAACTATAGGGATAATCAATTCATCTAATCGTTTCGAACTTGTATAGTAAAAAATCAATTTTTGATTTAATTGAGCATTTTGGATTAAGATATGACAGGTTGATTACGTGCTGAAAAGTGTACATTTTATTAATCTGGCGATTTGAGCTTGAAGCAAGAAAATGGGAGGGTCACAAATCTGCAAAAAAAAAAACGCCACCGGGACATTCTCGAGTGTGGTCCATTTTTGTTTTATTTTGAAGTAAAAATACAATAATAACAGAAAAAATATCGTCTAATAATTTAACCGTGCCGCAGGAGGCAGGAGTGTCACAAAATTTCAAAAAAAAAACATTGCCTCGACATTTTCAAACATGATTGATTTTCGTTTAAATTTGAAGGAAATAATACAAGGATAATGGGAACAATATTTTCTGATGATTTCGTGACGCAAAGGAGTGGGAGGGATATAAACCTGGAAACGTCACCCACATTCTCGAGTATGAGTTTAATTTTTTTTTGAAAGAAAAAGTTTAAGGGGAATGGAAAAAATATACTTTAACGGTTCTCAGCGTGAACAGTCTTGAATAGTCACAAACTTGAAAACAAAAAACATCACCTGAAAAAATATTTCAAATCGTCATAATAAGAAAATTCTTAAAAATAATCGTCAAATTAAGGAATCTTCCTTAAGGCACTTTACCATGACAACCCGCAGATGAATATACCTCCGTCTTCAGAGACACCTGGAAGTTATCCCCTATCACTATATAACACGCTTGAGTACGCTCATGTGGCTGTAATTTTTAAAAATTTTTAAAGGCTGTACTCGCTCCCCCCAACAATAAAATAGTGTACATTGTATCTTCGTTTTTTCTTTATATAATCTTATCTTCAAAATCCAGTAGGTCCAAGCCCTCGAGTAAATTCCCATTTTACATCGTGGGCTCCCCTATCACTATGTAGTCGAGTATTTTTATTTTTTTTTATGGCTTCGTACCTATGAGGACAGTTTTTAATTATAGCTTATTATTGGTGATAATTAAAAACTATATTCGTATTTCTTAGTTTTATTTAATTATAATTTACATCTCACGATATCGTTAAATAATTTTCATATATGCTTTATTTATATATATTTAAGTGATATCCAATTTCTGAACACACTTCGAAAATATTTTCTTGCATAGGGTGCTTAGTATAGACATAATTGATAAGATGTCTGATCGATTTCAAACTGTATTTTTAATATGTCTGATTATTGGAAATAATCTTTACAACATATCTGCAGTGAGTATTTAAGAAAAATATTTAAAAAAACGTTTTGGTAACATATATCTTATTGAAATAATTATTTCAGTTAACAGAAGCACAAATGGCTTCAACTGGCAAATTAATGAGAAAAATGTGTCAACCAAAAACTAAAGCAACTGATGGTAATATCTCACATAATTTTGAGTAAGATATTTTCTTAAAATTATTTAATTTTTTTTTAGCACAAATTGACAACTTTCATAAAGGCATATTCGATGGGGATAAAAAAATGATGGTAATTATTACATTTTTGATTTCTGATTAAACTCTACTAAAAACTACCTAGGCAGTTTTCCAAGATAAATTTCAATGGACAGAGATTCTACCCATATTCTAAAAGCAACAAAATATAGTTAAAAATTATTCTTCAATTAATTCCACCCAGTAAGAAGATAATGCAGTAAAACAAGGATTTAAACTCGCTAAATGCTACTAAGTTAATTAGACCTAAACTTGTATATACCCTTGTTTCGGTTTTGCACCGATTAAAATTGTCTGAGAAATATGTTATTTCCAAAGTCCTAGTCCAAATAAGGTTTCTGTTCATCTGAGTACTAAAAAGAATCATAACTTGATTACTCGTGTACTGAAATTTCGATTATTTTCTGAAATTTGCATAAAGTATGCCCAAAGTGTTCAATAAAATCCTTGTTCAATAAAAATTAGAAAAATTAATTATTTTATTAATATTTTTGTATGAATTTTTATTTTTTAGTGTTATATGAATTGTATTATGGAAACGATGAGAGTTGTAAGTAATTACATAAAATATATTGATAAAAATTAAATATTTTGTCATTAATTACAAATGTAAAATTAAAATTTTATTCTAAAGATGAAGAATGGAAAATTGGATCTTAACTCTGCAGAACAACAATTGCCAACATTACCAAAAAAATATCAAGAGCCAACGAAAAAATCCATGGAAGAGTGTAAAAGTACAGGTAAAATTTAAAAGTTTTACAGTAAAACATATTCGTTAATTGTAAGAAGGCAAAAAAATTAACCTATAATTATTTAAAAATGACATTTTAATTCAAAATTTTTGAATAAATTTTTGCTTATAAAAATTTGAGTGAATTCGAAACGCATTTCGAGTTTCTATGAAATAAATTCTACTGCACATGACTTTACAAATTTCGATTATTTATAACTTCGGATAAGATCACACGATCAATTCAAAATGTTGAAAAATCATTTTCATATGAATTTTATCGGAAATTATGAGATACAAGAGAATGGCAAACATCTTACAGTACGTCAGGGAAGTATGATGTGATGAGATTTTTCGTTTTTTATTCGGACAACTCTCGCAGAGATATCGGGTCGGATTTGTATGAAATTCGGAAAAACTAAAAAGAACTTGAAGTCCGGTAATTTACATTCTATTAGTATTATTGTAGAATTCTTGTGATTTGAATCACAAAACTCAAAGCAAAAGCAAAGCTTTTGCAACAATGAAAGTTGAAAAATAATAACATAGGTATACGATTATTGGAATAATGAATCTGATTTTACTTTAAATAATTATTTTCAGTTACTGGTGAAAAATGTGAAGCTGCATACAATTTTTGTAAATGTCTTTATTTGAGCAATCCTGAGGTAAAAGTTTTTTTATAATTTTTTAATGGTTTATTAACTATATATTTTTTTATAAATTTCAGTTGTATTATTTGCCATGAGTAATGTGTTTTTGAACTCTTTTTTTATTAAAATTTGACGAAGAAATGAATTTTTGTTATTTAACATAAAAAATCATTTACCATGTTTAATACATTTTTTTTTATATTAAACGCAACTGATACTATATTTTTGTATTATAATGAGAAACCTTTTATTTTTTGCTTTTATTTGAATTGTTACAATATCTTATTTCTTAATAATAACAATAACAGAGAATTTCAAAATTTTCAAGCCCTTTTTCTTTAAATAAAAGTATTTTTATGACTATGACTAAAGTCTTTGTATTTTCTCCAACATTCGTTTTGCCTTTCCACATTTTCCATTTACTCGTTTTCAATCAATATTTAAGTATATTGTTTCTTTGTAGTTTAGGACAAAACTTGAAAATTGGATATTAATATTCTATTTTGTTTCTATACTTTTCTATTAGTAGAATAATAAAAGCAAAAAAAACCATTATCTTGGAACTGGACAAAACTACTCCGATTTTGTAAATTTTTTTTTTTAAATCTGAATTTTTTGTATTTTATAGTTACGAAACATATGCTTATATAAAATAAAAATTTAGGTTACCTTGCCGATCAATTAAAAATTACTCTCTAATAGATCGGCAAGCTACCCAAATTTTTGTTTTATTTAATAATATGTTTCGATAACTATAACATACTAAAAATTCGGATCATTACCCACTTATTTATTTTGTATAGTTTACAGCCAAAGAATTTTTTTAAGATTTTTCGAAATGTCAATACTATTTGAGCTATTTGTGATTAAAAATGTTCGTTTTTTAATTTACCTATGTATATGCATATTTTTGAACAATTTTGCGAATCGCTCGAAATTCTTACATTTAAATGAAAAAAGTCTAAGCAAAGAAATTCAATATGTATCAAAGACAACTTTAGGATTGATCGAATACATTTCGATTTTTACCCCTATTCTCACATTGACATTTTTTTTATTTATTTATAAATACTCATTTCCCCAACAAAGTTGTCAGAATGAATAAGCTAATCGTAGTTATTCTCTGTGTTCCCCGTTTCTAATTTGTTTAAATTTTCTTCTCTTGATTAAAAAAAACATGTCGTTTTTTTGATCTATTATGTAGTTATTTTTGATAGAAAATTTACAACTCCCGAGATAAAATGGTATATATTCCCAGATAATTGTCCCGTTCAAAAGCGTTTCTGATTTAAAATAATATAGAAAGATAAAGTTAAAAAAAAAATCAAAATCGGTCCTGTTCTTGAATAGATAGAGGCAAATGTTTTATTAACCTGTACGTAAATCGGTGGGCCAAACATTTTCTTATTTTAATAACTCCAGATAGCGAAAACCTTATTTCAAGGGAATCGTGAAGTTGACATCTTTCTCAGGCCAAAGAAAGAGAAAAGCCAATAATTCCTATCAAGATCAAGTGGTATGTCATGAGGGCCAAGCGAACTGGACAAAAGTGAAATTCATAAATGTAATTTTCAAGGTAAATGAATAAATATTTTTTTTGTGAAAAAAATAAAAAATAAAAGAATTGATTACTAAAATCAAAATAGATTATAAAGTAGAAGGTATAATTAGTTAATTAATGGCTACCTATTTAAATTTAATTATTAAGGAAGTTTATAAAATGAAGTATTATTATATAAATTATATCTATGCAGCTTCTCAGACCATAAATAAGTAAAATAAAAAAATTTTATCATGAATGAAAATTTTTTCAATGAAACGTAATTTAATATATACAGATAGTTAATTAAAAATAATAAATTATAAATAATTTTTAACGTTTTTGATTTTCATACTGTGGATACTCAGAGAAATTATTCGATTTTATTGAAAAAAGGAAGATGTTTTAAATTTTGGTTTCATTGTAATTAAGGTACGGTAAGGTAGAGAGTTGATTATCAGTTCAGATATTCACTCGTTTGACTGGAGTCTATTAGGGCCACTGTAATTCGAATAATATTTGAAGCAGACGCTTTACTCCAGTGTCTATTTAAATTTTTGTGGCAACTACAGAAATCGAACCCGCTACCCAGTTATCAAAATAGTAACTAAATTAGCCATCTGGGTGGACTACATAGAATTTAAAGCGAAGAATCCATTGAGCAAACACAGCATTGTTGTCAGAAAACTTGCCGCAAATTTCTATAGATATAATTGACGTGGGATAACGCACAAGTTTGCTTTTCCACAAAATTTATCAGTTTTGTGCATCGTAAAATTGTTAAAAAAAAACAACAATATAATTTTATTTTAGGATATATTTTCGAATATTTTGATAAAAATTTAAAAAAAAGTTTTATAGAACAATATTGCCACTGATAAATGCAGAAAATATCTTAGTATTTCTTACATTGAAATATTGAATATTGCCTATTTTTGAGATCTTAAACCAGCTATATCAATGACATACTTTGATAAATTAACCTTCTTTAAAAAAGCCATGTTTAACATAACCAATTAAAGATTAACCGATTTCTTCTCTGTATTAAGTATTAAACGAAATTAAGAAATAAAGTAGTAAACGTCAACTCAATTATTTTAACACTATGTATAACTTAATATAAATATATTTTTGGTATCGATTAGTTTATATCGTATGTGTATTAAATTTCTTTGCTAATTGCATTACAAAAGTTCTCCAAATTATTTGATCCAACATAAACATTGAAAAGAAAAATTATTTATTTTGTATATGAATTAATTTGAAACATTATCTTCATGTTTGTTTTTAATATTAAAAAGAAATTTTTGGATGATAAAGGAATAAAAGAAAAATTTAATACTTTTTAAATTTAATAAAAATTTATTTAAAATTAATTTACATTGAATTCTCAATTATAAAAAATCTTATATTCTATGGTTATAATAATTAATTTTACTTTTATTTGGCTTTTAAGCGACTTTAAAACAAATAAAATTCATTATCTATCAATAAAAACTTTTGTACATTTGGGTCTTTTGCTAAATTCAATAAATTTAAAAATAATGACGTACATTACAAATCGTTTATACACCACGATAAAAATTATCATGAAGTTTACTAATTGAAACTTTAATTTAAAATAGAAAAAAAATTACATTGCTATGTGCATCGTGCATAAATTTAATTTCCCGAGTAGCTTTATTAAACGTTATATTAATCTGCGGATGATAAATTATTTTATATTGAAATTTTGTCACTATTTACGAATTATTATAATAAATTTGTGGCAAACTAAATTAAAATAAATATATGAATTACGCTTTCAATAATATTAGATTTATACAACATTCACGTGTAACGTAACACCGTAACGCAACTTTGACGAGTATCAGTAACCTCTGGGTGGACGTGAGTACGTAACACTGTCGTGTAACAAAAGTTGATACGCGACGATATTACATCGCGTCCTACAAACTGTTGGTAAATTTGAATTGCATCAAAAGATGTTGCAAGTTGGGGTTATAAATTGTGTTGATTCAATAGCGTAACATTTGCAAAGACAAAAAAGTTATTAAAAGTTATTAATTTTGCATATAACTATTTCGCTATGGAGTGGAACGAACAAAATACAATATTTATTGAAATTAATCAACATAAACAAATACTTAAAGTGAAGGTACTTTGCTTAGTAAACAGATGGAACGCTATGCAACATTAAGCTACATCGTTACATCCCAACATCATCAGATTTACGTTACGAGGTTACATTACGAACGAATGTTGCACGTGTGTATGTTGCTTCATATTTTAAAATGAAATCCGATGTATATGGCTTCAAGTTTGGATCATAATTTCTACAAAAATATCAAGTACATTTTCGATAAGTATATAAACGATTTATATAACTCGTATATCTATATAGGTAATATTTATCATGTGAATTTTATTTTATTCATGTTTATTAAAGCTTCATTTTTATTTTGTCTTTTCTTTTGCATTATTATCAAAATATAATTATATCTTCTTAGGTGGGTTCGTTTCAATTTGGAATTAAAACTTATCATTGAGTATTAGTTGAGTATTATTTGTTAAAAACATAATATAATTATTTTAAACGTGAATGAGAAAACGTTTCTTTAAAATATTTACCTAATTTAAACTGGTTGTCAATCACAACAGTAGTTACATCGAAGAGAAACGAGTAAAAATAATATAATTCATTTTATTGATTCGCCCATATTGTCAGAATAATACATAATTTATGTATTTTCATGAAAATCTGTGTATTTTCACAGCCATTTATTATTTATTAATCTTCTATATAAGTATTACGTCTACATGAATATGTCAAATAGGGAAGTGGACTGATGATCGTTTGAAAAATTGGTAGATTTGACAATAATATTAATTGTCGGAAGAACGTTGAAAAAATAAAGAAACTGTCCATGTTTTATAAAACCTTTTACATATTTATTTAATATCATTGGTTATCCACAGGCACGTAGCTTGCGTGCTTTGTGTCAAACAGTCTCAACGGTAAGTATAGGTATCTCCGAAAAAATTAAAGGTAAGTAAAATCTCCACAAACATCCTCTATATTCAAACCAATTTCTAGTCGTGCTAGAGTGATACGAGTTTTTATATTTGCCGTTTTGTTTTTACTTGAAATATAATTAATTAGTACATCTGTGAACTGTAGACCTCACTCAGAAGTACAGAAACAGTATATAAATAACCCGTTCAGGTAAAATAAACTTTATGTCAAAAAATTAAATATCATATCAATTAACTAAAATTGTAGGCTAGTGGTGAAAGAATCTGCTTTTATTCTTATAGTCCCGTGGTTGAAACCGGTACATAATTTTAATATTTAGCAAATTTTTTGAAATTGTAAGCGATTTTTTCCGAAGAAGAAAATACAAATTTTCTAAAAACTATGCAGTGAATTTCCTGAGTGTGGTTAGTGTATCTACCGAATTTCGTCAAAATCGAACAAGGTGTTCGAAAAATTCAACAATTAATAGATACAGATACACGAAATGCAAAATCGTCAAGCTATACCATAGATTCAGATATATTCAGATTTCCCACAAAGTGCGTAAGTCATCTTAAAATAACCTCGTTATTTCAGACTTGAATTTAATATAAATTTAAATTCTGTTGTTTATACAAAATTCTGAAATGCTTACATAAAAGCAAACATCATCTATGCATATTGCTTCCTTCCTCTGACACAGCCTTTGAAATAAAAACAGATGATGAAAAAAGGAATCAATTAATTCAGAATTTTACAAGCGAAATATTTAATTAAATAAGCGAAAAATTAAATATATATCCTTACGTCATATGATCACCGAAAAGAGTTCTTGAAATTAAAAATATATTTAAGTAAACAAGAGTCCCGTTACAGCGGTCGAAATTCGACCATAATCGCTCAAAAGTGAATCTCACTGCCTTTAAACAAAACAGTTAATTTTTTTATTGATTCAATGTCTTTTTTATGCATAATTCAAAAAAAAAAAATTATCATTCACCATACATTCTCTATATAAACTATAAGTGTGCCAATTTGCATACTCCTCCGTCCGCCCACTTTTCGTAAAAAGGGGTACACAGTTTTTGCTTCATGTATATAGATATGCGGTTAGTTTGGTATTGCGTCTTCAGTTTTAGACGTCAGAGTCAAGTGTGCTTGGTCGAAAACTTACTATTAAGAAAGAGGTATTCGAGGATATTATTGAAAGAATTGTCTGGTCATGCATTTTTGATATTTTTGAATCTACCAAATATAATCAAACGATAAAATCAAATAAGTCCACTTTCACATTAGACATAACTTTCTTCCATTTTTACACCAAAACGTTTTCCTAACAAACTATTCGATTTACGTACAAACGATGAAGCTCGTCTTAATTCAGTATTATTATCATTAACGATCCCACTAAATCCGACAATTGGTGAACCACCATGTGATACCGACAACGATGAACAATTTGTTGTATCTAAATTTTTTCGTATCGGTGTACCACTACTTACCGTGGTTGTTGTAGTTGCACCACGAAATGATTTTTCAGATGCATTTCGTGAACTATACCGTCGCCAAAATGAATCTGTACAATGTGTATGTGTTGTTGAATTACTAATTGATGTATTTGTATACGTATTTTTACGATCCAATTTACTATGATCGGATCGCCGTATAATAAATCGTTTGATCTTACGTTTTTTCATACCACATAGCTTTAAGAAACCATCACGAAATTTTGAACTCATTAAATTATATAAAATTGGATTGATTGCTGAATTGATATGGAACATTATACGACAAAAGAATAATAAATAATAATAACCTTCTATACCCAAAGAGACTAATTTTTCTGGAGGTACAATTATTATCCACAATGTGAAAGCTCGAAATGGTAATAAACATATAAAAAATGCTAATACAACTGTACCTAACATCAGTACGACTTGTTTACGATATATTAATGTTGTATGCGATGGAACATTATTATTTTTTGATGTATGCAACAATATTGATGGATGTTCCATTAATGTACGTGCTATTATTGTATATAATATCATTAAGATTGCTAATGGTATGAAAAAAAATAATAGAATTATTGTAACGAAGAAGAATGCTGTCCAAAATGATTCCGCTGATGTCCAACATACTGGCACCATTGTACCATCGATGTATTCTTCTAAGCGATATTGTGTGAATGTTAATATTGGACTGAAACAAAAATTAGAAAAAAAGAATGTTAATATTTAAATTTTCACGAGAAGTTAAGAGATATACTAGTCTAGCTAGCGGAGCAAATTATTCAAAATTGAATTAAAATTAGGTACTTTTTAGATGTTACTTAGATGATAAAAAAATATAAAATAAAAAATTTAATCAGGATTTCAAATTTTTAATTAAGAAAATTGATTCATAATGAATTCAGATAAGTGCTACAAAATTAAATGAGGTGTGACAAATTTTAAGTAAGAAAATTTAGTCATCGTGATGCACTGCTGTCGTGATAGCACACTGGCAGAGCAATGAAAAAAAATAACTTTTATAATATAATGTAAGTACCAGAAAAATATACTTTTTAGGTGCTTTTATTGTGTGTCATATGTAAATCAATCAAAGTTACAAAAAAATCCGTCCAATATGAATCACTAAAGAACAGTTTTAAATAAGGTAGCATGTTGCTCGAATTTTATTGAAGACACTGTGTAAAAGCACCTATAAAGTAACTAGTTTTTGTTCTTATTATATTATAGTTTTTATTTTAGTATTGAATAATTATTCAAGACTCAAAAAGCACCTAATTTTAAGTATCTTTATAAATTATTTTGAATAGTTTTTTCTGTTATTAGTGCATCAGTGCTGCAATTTTTATTGTAATTTTAATTAAATTGATTTAATGAAGGCAACTTTGTGAATTTGAAATAAATGTGTAATTCACCAAACTCCTAAATCAATTTTATGTATTATAATTACATATTCATTATTTTGACTAAATTAAAATGTAAATTAGTATAACCAGAATGAATTTTTTACAAAGTGGAACCCCTCTTTGAATACTATTATAGTATTTTCCGTATTGAAAATTGTATAATTTTTACAAGTTAACATTTTAATGTAAAGTGAAAAACCAAATTTCCATGCAAAATTGCATGCGGCATTGCAGTCATGCATTATATGTAAATCATAATTATATGAAGCAAGAACCATTTAGAATTTTATTTATATAATTAATAATAAAATACCCAAAAATTTTAGAGAAAAGTCATAATTTTACAGAAGTCGAAATGGCATTTACACCGCAATAGATGAACGTCTATTTTTGAATAGATAAACAACGGAACTAAAATAAAATATTTTTTACAGAAACCACAATTCTGTAGTTTTATGAAAATCGATGAAAACACTTCCAAAAGAAGTGACAATTCTTACTTTTTATACAGTCGGACAATAAACTCTAAAAAAGTTCTTGAAAAATAGGAAATACGAGACAATTAAAAAGGTTTTCACTAACAAGGGGAGGATACGGATTTTTATTTTGGGATGAGATTGCGTTTAATTATTGTACTGCTATAAATTTTTTTTACCTTTCAATAATAACACGCAACACTTTATCGTTTCGGAGAAAATGACAATCGAAAATTTTTGCTTTAGACTAATATGGTATTCAATATAAATAGTCGAGATAGCCTAGTTGGTAGAAGAACTTCGTTTTGAAAGGGCGTTCAGGGTTCGATTCCTGTGTACGGCTTTCTGTTCCCAACAGACTTCCTCTACCAAGTAGTGAATCTCAACTCTTGATATTTAAATACCATAGTGGTATATAAAAGTATATGAAGCTGAAACAAATATTTTCGAATGTCATTTTCTACGAAACAATTGAGTGTTGCATGTTATTATTGAAAATGGAGCAAACCCTATAAGGGTACAATAATTAAACGCAATCTCAATGTAAAATAAAAATCCCAAGGTAGTGAGTGCACTCCTTTTTTAAGACTCTTTTAAGTCTTTTTGACTTGGATGTTTACTGGGCATATGGTATTATTTATAGATTTGGAGACAAGGAACACAATAACAACCATAATATATATCTAATCTATTGGATATTAACGCTTTCCATCCTTGATTCAATTTCATAGTATTTTTAATAAATAGAATTTTAATGTCGATCAAAATGCATTCAAATCAAACTATAAATAAAACTTTATCGTTCAAATTTTATGTAAACACTTCAAAATTATTAAAACGTTTCAACATAAAAAGAAGACGACAAAAAAATGCATATAATAAAATTGTAAATTTTATTTTAGTAAAAATTGATTATACTTAAAAACTATTAGTTAGTTAAACATTAGATAATGTAATCAAAATGGAAGTTATTTTATCCATTATAAAGAACTATAATGTGTTTGTTGAAATTTAATGTTGATTAAGTAAGATATTAATTAGGGAGGGTGAATTTAACAAAATTAACAAATATTGTAAATGAATGGATATTTAAAATAGGTTTTAGAAAGGAACAATTGCGTTTTTGCATTTTTATTGTTTATTATGTTAGTTTTGCAGTTAAATATGATAAAATCACAAAGTCAGGGGCGCGTTTTAAAGCGGGAAGAGGGAGCTGTAATGCATCTCATTCAGTTATTTCAGAATAACTGAAAAGTAGCTCAAAATTTGAGATGTTTATAACACTTTTTTGAAAAGAATTACATTTTTTTTTATATGAATACGTCTTTTTAAAAAATAATTATCTCTTTTTTTGTTCTCAAAATATTCCAAAAACAAACCAAATTAAAATCTTAAATTAAATTTTCGTTTTCTATTTTTTTAAATAATTCATTCATAACTGTTTTTGGGGTTATCGTAGCTGTCTGTATACATATGGCAAAGAAAAAAAAATAGACTATGAATCAAGAAAAAAATTGACTGCATTTAAATTTCCGTACAATTACTGAGATATAAATTTTTTTCAGTATTTTAATAGTGGCAGCGAAACAAATTTTTTATGCTATAAATTTTTTCCATCTCGATTATATACTTATTCGGCAATAAAATTTTGCATGACGTACAATATTATTTGGGGAGACTTACCTAGTTTTTTGGTGTATTTCAATCCACTTTACAATAAAGTTTTGGAAAATGTTTGCCTGAATTTGTTGTAAAAACTTTGAAGTTTTTATAAAATTTTTTTTAGCAATTTATTGAATTTGAATGTAATCGGTTTTGGACAACCGTTCTGTTCGTTTTAAAGGGTAATTTGGTTTATCGTGACTAGGATGTACAGGAATAAAACGAAAGAGAAGGTTCATGAAATACGGTCTTGAGTATATCTATCTATAGTTGGTCATTGCACTTTATTGGCACCAGAAGTAAATTCTAATAAATTTAATTTTACTTAATCTTCATACTTAATGGGTGAGATTAGCAAAAGCAAATTTGATATAAATATTTTCATAATGCGTTGTAACACTAAAATAACGTTGTCTAAAACAAATAAGTGCTTGTAATCGTTGAGACAAATATATTACAAAATATAATACATTATATTTTAAGACAAAAAAAGAATAGAAATTGATTAATAGATAAATTAATAATAATTTAAAATATCATTAATCTATTTTGTGAATAAAAACATTACTGGCATCACATCAAATTATATTAATCCTAATGTATTATATCTTATTTAAAAAAAAACATGAAAAGTGTTTTTGAGGATATGAATTGAGAACTGTGGAAATTTGAGATTGACAGTTTTTTTTTTCTTGCACAATCTAGATTCCGTAATTGTCTGTGACCTCAAAGCAAATTAGAATTAAAATTTACTCTTAAAATTCCAGAAAGTAAACGTAAAATAAAATCTTTTAATTTTTTAAACGAGAATAAATGACGCAAACAATATCAAGCTTCCATAAGAATCTTTCCAACCTGTACTTGGAGATATACTATGAAACCGATTCTTGCCACTTATTGATTACCTCACTAAGCAAGAAACATTTGTTCGTCTAAATACGTCTCTTGTCTATTTGATCGTTAATAACTTTGTTTTATTTATTCACCTAACATTAATTAATCCTATGGAATACCACAAATTAAAGCTTTAAATTGTTTTATTTAGATTAGTGATGGGCAAAGCTAGACTACCAAGACTAAGACCGGGGCAGTCTTGATTTGGTCTTGTTCTTGCATGCTCAGTCTTTGTCTTGATCTTGCTCAAATAAATAACTTACAATTAATAATTAACTGGTAAAACACTTTACTTCATTGCAATCATAATAAGGTTCATGTCTGCAACTCTGCAGTCATGAATTTGTAATAAGTGCAAATCTTATTACTGTAACTTCCTGATTAAAGAGACAACTAACGCCTTTTACTTAATATGCTACTGACTCTTATGTCTTGTTGCATGTTGCATCTGGCTCTTCCCTCGCTCCATCCGTTATTCATTATTTTGTTATGATTTTGGACTGAGCGCTATGTTTATAGTAGTTTGTTTCTGTATAGCTCGAAGGTGTATTTAATACTCGTATGCAATGTTTACTTATCTATTTAAAGCATAAAAGGCAACAGACAACACAGACAACACCTTGATTGGTATACAATTGGGTTTTCATATTCATACTTTCAACTTCATCATACTATTAGTGAAAAAAAACAATAATTATTGAAAATTTGTTGGTAAAGCCCCTGATGGCCCAGTGAGATTGCAAAACTATACAGTAAATTTCGTGAATGTGTCAAACTTGTGTAGTAAATTTATTAAAAATCGGAAAATGTGTTCAAAAGTCTAGTTGTACGATAGACCTCACATCGTCCGGCCAATAAAACAATGCATGCCTTGACATTTTCAGAAACAGATAGTTATAAACACTCCAGCTTGTATTTGGTTATGGAAGTAAGTTGCTATTTTTTGTTAAGTTTGTTGTATAAAAGTCACATGAGTATCTCCGACCACATTTTAAAATTGTATATTTTAGTTATGGACGAAACAGCACTACGTTGATAAATAGAGTTATGTGATATTTTTCCATGGGAATTAAAGTACTTTTGGGAATGTATAGCATTTGGTGATAAAAGAGGAGACTTGATGCATTCATTTTTTTATTTATTTTGGATATATTTTTATGCAATAAATAACTTTTATTATGCTATAAAGTATGTACAATATTTTTAGGATACCGTAGCGTTATTATAAATGGAGATTTTATTTATTCAGAATTGAAAATAATTAATGGGAATGTAACGATAGTACACTTTCAACTAATTATTACCAAACGGAATTTGAAAGATTTCGGATAAAAATAATATTCAACTGATCAATTTGAATTTGTTGTTACTAAGGTAATTTATGTTTATTTTAATCTCAAGAAATATTATAAATTCTTGTCGATAATTTATGGACTAATTCGATAATTAATTTGGTGAATTAGTCAACAAGTTAGTAAGGAGTAACTATAATGCTTGGATGCCAAGAGCTAAAATAATTAAGATTTACTGGATTAGATCAAATAAGTATATGAATTAATTTCAGCAAGCTACACAATGCAAGAAAATTGGATCAATAAAATGATTTGTGTAACCAATCTGTCTTCTGTGAACTTGTGTTTTTGCTGAATCCTGAATTTTATATCAAAGATTCTCAATTAGGAGTAGAGGGTAACGGAAATTAGATAAATAACACGTACTGCAATATATAACTTCTAAATGTTAAGTTCCATTTGTAAAAACTCCTCTAGATAGTATTTGAATTCAGTTTTTCTATGATTTTTACAGAAAGGTTAAAAAGGTTAATGGTTCAGTTTGCCAGGGTAAGGACATTGTTTTATCGCTGATGGGCAAATTGTTTTTTGCCCAACAGAATGTAATTAATTTGTGTTAACAGTAAAGCGAATGTATGTTTTGTGTTAACAGAAAAGCGAGTATCGTTGTGCTTAGGATTGTTCGTGAAATAGAAAAGTTTTCGAGCTCTCCGTAAAAGAAAAACCTTAATGAGGAAGGTCAATTGACAGTAATAGAAAAAATAAATTAGTCGATAATGATCTGAATTATTAGTATGTTTAAAACCATATTATTATATAAAAAAAATTTGGGTACCTTGCCGATCAATTAAGAGAGTAGATTCATAAAAAATACTCTCTTAATTGATCAGCACGGTACCCAAAATTTTATGAGTAGCGGGACTAGTAGTTGCTATAACATTAAAAATTTCAAATCAAGGTCTGTAACAAATACCGATTTGGATTATGATCGAAAGGAGAAATCGGTTTATGGTCTACTTCAAGTCAGACTAAGCCAAGTTAGTTTTTTTTTAATTGTTTAGTTTTGTGTCGATATCATTTAGTAAGAAATAATATGCCATTCATAGAATTAACATTGGAGAGTGGATCTATCTAGAGGGTGGCTTTGGTTCATGTCTTAGAAAGCGGTGAAAATCACAAACAATTAATCCAACGAATACAATCATATTAAACATTTATATCGATTAAATATATCATAATTAATTAAATGATAGGAATCATTGTTGTGTAAGTATTAGCTCATACTTCACTGATATTTTATTTAACCATTTATCTAAATTAATTCGAAATTTTAAACATTTCTGGGTTGAAATTTAAATTAATATAAATTATCATTTACAAAAAACTAAAACAGTAAAATATAATATGTTGAAGTATGTTAAAATACTGTATATTAAAACATTTTGTACGGTCAGTGAATCAGTCGTAGTAAATTAAATGGAATTCTTTCATGAAATAATATTTAATTTTTTAATCATAATATATGCAGTTGTAAAAAACTGAACAGTTTTGGAATTACAACAGTTAGATTTTGGGAGCCATTTGAAAATTTAATAAAATTTGACTACAAATAGGATCCTTAGAGAATTCCTTTTCCGTATTTGGATTATATAAATTTATAGTCAATATGCACTATTTTATCTAAAATTTTTGATGAAAGTTTACGCATGTTTATTAATTTCAAGGAAGAGGTGGATCGATCATCGCTAATTCATTATAACTGTCAGCTATTTGAAAATTGACAATAAAAAGCTATGAATCTTTAATAATTACGAAAGCGAGAATAAAAATTACAACCAAAAATTAATAATTAAAATGAGAAAATCAGCAAAAAGGGTGATTATTTTATCAGTCTGTGTATGTACGTGTGTTACACCGTAGCAGTTCAATTACTAAATCGAATTCAATTGATTCATTGTTGTAGTTTGGGAAACAGTAGCTATATATTCTAATCTAAGAAAAAAAGAACCGCCTTCAAATAAATGAACTAAAAAAGTAACTAAATAATTTTAAATTTTTCCTCGTGTCCCATTAATAACCAATTAATTTCTCCCATTAATTTCTCAATCGACGCAAACCAATCAATGTTTAAGCTAACGATAAGATTGGTACCGACTTTGAATGGTAATTGTTCAGAAAGAAAAATTAAAAAAAAGGTGTTTACTTTTTAGTTAATTTTTTGAAGACGGTCTTTTTTAAAATATTTATTTTTGTTCCTTATCTCGCCTTAAGGACATCACATCCTGGGCCCCTTATCATGGTACCATTCTAGGGAAATCTCCTTTCCAAACAACAACAGAATCAATGGATAGATAAAGTGATGTTCAGAGTGTTACCGTGGTCGCACAACATCCTACACGTATAAAAAGTATCTGTAGTACAAATAAGTCAAATAGAAAGATTATCTGTCAATTTTGGAGTTAGAAACCAGAGACTATTGTTTCTTGCATTAAAACAAACACTTTTTCTATATCAGATTCAATCCCTCAAAATTGTCGATGAAAATGCAGACTTATTTCAATAAATGCCAAACAAGAAAAAATTAAAAAAAACAATTTGCACGTGATATTTTGGAAACAAACAAAAAAGGTCCATGATTAATGATTTTATTCAAGTGCTTGGAATCAATCAATATTTAGAATTATTTGAATAATTCAGATATATTTAGAATTATTAACAATAATTTGAATAGATTTGATTGATTTAATTTTTTTGGATCAAATGCGTACATTAAATAAAATGAGCATAAATTTATTTGGTTTGCCATTTATTTACTAGATAAACTAATTTTAAAACATTTCCAAAACACATTTGTAAAAACGTTCGTCTCGTGTAGGTAGGTATGTTTGTAGATATTTTTGTATATATGATGTATTCATAGAAAAACATTTTTTAATTTATTTTTCATGTATGTTTCACACTTTTTGTTTATATGTTGTAAAATTGCATACAAATCCGTCAGTCAAATTGCACTTACGTGTCAACACAACTGACATTGCGTTTAACATCATTTACACTACGATAATCATTTATGTCTTGTTTATTTTTAAGTTTTTTTTTATTTTGTTTTTGGTAATTAAACATATTCTTTCTAACTGCAGGAAATTCAGATAATGCATGATTATTATATACAAATAGACTAGAGTAGAAGCCTTAAAAAATGATAAAAAGAAGAAGAAAATTATAGTAGGATAAAACCCATTGGAAACGCAAGATAATATGATACAAGTTAAAGGAAACATAAATTACGGGCGATCTGAGTTCGGGAAGTATGGAAGGGGTGAGTTTTTAAGGATAAAACACGGTTTATTTCGATTTCCGGCAAAACTACAAGTCCTATGGAAAAAAATTAAATAGCAAAGTTGTAGGTATTAAAAAGATCTACAACTTTTGTATTTGCACTTTTTTCACATAATCTCAAAATTTTTCGATTGAAAATTAGGGTGCTTTTTCGATATTTATTCAAAATAAGATGAAAAAATAAATATTTTAAAACAAAAAAATTACAATGTATTTGGAACATAAAAAGGTAAGTTTTCACCAAATTTCGGAGAAAAAAATAAAAAACCAAAAACTTGGTTATTTGAATTTTTCGCATAAATTTTGAGGTTATTTAAAAAAAAAGTGAATATAAAAGCTTTAGATCTTTTTATTACCAACAACTTTGCCATTTGACTTTTTCCATAAGACTTGTAGTTTTGCCGGAAATTCAGATAAACCGAATTTTACCCTTAAAAACTCACCCCTTCCATACTTCCCGAACTCAGATCGTCCGTAATTTATTTTTCCTTTCATTTTTATCATATTATCTTCCGTTTCCAATTGGTTTCATTCTACTGTAATTTTTTTTGTTTTCAAAAATTATCTACCCTGGTATAAAAAGTTATGCTATGTAATATAATTATGTTTAATTATATAAATTAAATTTAAATTTTGAATTATGTTTATGTTAATTAGCTTCGATTTGGGGCTGTGTGGATGACTGATATTTACCCCATATTGTCTCCCAAATATTATTTTTCATCTATTTTTGAAAATGAAATTTTACATATTATGAGTCCAATTTTTGTGCACTCAAAACATTTAGTATGTACCCTGACCACCAATAGCTGATCAATGTCGGTATGTGATTATCAACATTGATCTAGAGACAGCTGTTGAATTGCGGCAGATAAAAGACATCTGTAATCTTTGATAAAAAATATGCCATAATGAATAAGAATTAAGTGATTTTTTAAGTGCTTGTCATTTATTTCTAAATCATTTTGCCCATTATTTGCCGACATTCAACAGTTATGGCTACCACTTGGTAACAATTGCTAATCATATTAAGACAAACATTGACCGGGGTAATCAGGGTGAGTACTAAATATTTTGAATTCACAAAAATTTGACTTATGAGCTTCTATGGACGTTTTTATTCTTTGCTAGTAGTATAAAATATAATAACAAGTTCTTGATAATTAATTATAAGTTTCCACAGATAATTAAACTGAAAAAAAAAACAATAATATTTTCAGTTTTATAGTATCTAATGATATAAATTAAAAAATATTACTCACCAAAATAATAATGAATATTTGATAACAACTGGTTTGCTTTATTGCATTACGTATGTACGTATGTGGCGTATGCATATTATAGTACTTAATATTACCAGGCTGAAGTTAGCCCTTGATACAGCCCTAACTTGTATAATCGATTGTCACTTAATACATAAATTAGATAAAAATGATTATTTGATCGATTCTTTTGTCTTTGTAAATGGTTGCGAGATTTCAACAAACTGAAATAGCCTAGCTGAGAATTAAAATATCTGCGAAAAACAGTAAGAAAAGTCAGAAAGCTCAAGAAAGATGGATGGAAGCTCATTCGACGCAAAATACAATATTCAAAAAGGCTTTTATTCCAAAAAAAAAAATGCAATTGTTATAAACAAAAAACTGAAAAAGAAAATACGGCCTTAAATTTTTGTTTATAACTTAAAAACGATTAAAAATCGAAATAAGGAATTCTTAACGAAGAGATAATTTTCTAAAAAATCATTCCTGGAACACAAGCTCTATAATGCATAACACTAATTAACCAGCGAAAATTGGGTTACAAGGGACCGTATTGATTCAATCGCGTTGCCGCTAGAGAGAGTATAATCAAAAAAAAAAAAAAAAAAAAAAAAAATAGTATAAAATATCTATTCAAACATAACAAAAATGACAGTAGTAATTTTTGTAGTTGACCTTTTGACAATTCGATTCGATATTGTTTAGATATAAGGTTGTTCAGATATTGCTTAAAATCCAATTCTGAGACAGGTACCTATCTTGAATCAATTGCAAGTCATATTTCAGAAAGTAGCAATCCAATTGTTTAATGAGAGTCATTTTTGTTTGATCATCTCAAATATTAATTACCACATTGAAAAAATTATTTTGTTTTTTCATGAACATAAAAACGATATAATTTTATGTTATTGATACTTTGATGTAGACAAGCTTTTGTTGAAGTTAAAATATGAGAAAACAAGATGAATTGGTTTAAAGACATTTTTTTCAGTGCTAAGTTGAGCTAAGTTGGGATAAAAGGATAAAATTTAAAAAAAATTCACATTAAAGTTGTAGATATTGAAATTTTATTAAATCAGAAATGTTTTCAATTGACTAACTATTACTCTTTTGATCCAACTCAAAGCTTACCCCTTTCAAAAAAAACTGATTTCATCCCGAGCTATTTCCTGACAGGAGGTAATTACCGTACTCAGAATGCTTTCTATGAATGACTGACTCATTTCTGAAAAAAGTTTACAGCATGTCTCTTACTCAAAATGCTCTTTGTCTATAATAAATGTTTGAATATTTAGTTTTTGAAAAAACGAGAAGATTTCTTATATTCTTTTAATTAAATTAATAAATTTTTTGAGAACTTGGATTATAAAATTATTTATATGTTAATTTTATTTTTTTGCGACGTTTCGCTGATTTATTTTCCGCTTCCTCAGACAATCTACAAAGTTGTAATAATTATATTACTAATTGTCATATTGGGTACGATTTGAGGTACTTAATTATCCACCAAATACTATTCATCTAATAGAAACTTTTATATTTATCACCTTACTCTGCTATGTATTTTTGTCAAAGTGACAATTGGTTTTTTAATAATAAAATGGGTGTAATCTTATATTGAATAAAAGTATTTAAAGAAATATGCTTTTAAGTTAGTTTTGTAAATAAACGGATTTAGTTTTATTGACTCAAAATTGTTATACAAGAGTTGTTATACAACATCTAAAGTATTTAATTTTTTGTGTCTTAATTTTTACTATGCACATTATTTTCTAAACAAAAATTACTAAAAACCAGAATAAAATTAAAATATATAAGGGGGGGGCATAGGCAATGGTACGGAACCCTTGCGTGATTCCGTCTGGAACTTGGCCGGACTTTTTATTTTATGACATTGTATAATATAATTGTTAAAACTTTTTAGATTGCCTGAGAAAGCTGAAAATAAATCAATGAAACGTCGCAAAATAAGAAAAATCAACATCTGTTTATTTTTACTGTCCCAGTTCTTAAACAAATAAAGTCATATTAAAAAAACTTGATGAAAAGTTGAATATCCAGGTCTAGCTGTTCTCTATGTCAAATATTGAATGTTTATTAGCTCAAATGAAAGGTTTTGAGTCACTGAATGTTCTTAGTGTTTTCATTAGAACTGGAGATATTTTGATACTAAACAATCACAACACTTTGAGAATGAAACGCCCTATAAGATATTAATGTAATATAATTTGGTCTAAGAACACTTAGTGACTCAATACCTATTATTTGAGCTATAATACACTCAAATTGGATGTGCTGGAGATTGTTGAGAGCACTATACACACTCATCACTTCTTTGTGTGATTTGAACACTAAATATTGTATCAGGTCTGTTTGGATAATGTCACAGTTTTTTAAAATTTTAGATTAAAACTTAAGCTATTAAATTATTAAATACAATTAATGTGGACACACAGGCCCACTAGTTTATTTGTAATCATGGACGATATTACTTATTGTTTTAATTATTCCTTGGTATGGCAGGTACATTTCGAAATGCTTCGTATATGAAGGTGCTAACATCATGTAGTTAAAAACATAGCTAATAACTATCTATTTTTACAGGAAGTAAAGCATTGTACGTACTATAGATAATAAATTTATAAAACTCATAACTATTTTGCATGCTATATACATTAAAGTAAATAATAAAATTTCACAAAAAAAAAAAAAAAAATTGAACACATGCAATATTTATGGAATATGAAACTAAATAACACATTTGAGATAAAACAACTTTTTTTTTGTGTGTAATTAATTAATGTGGCTAGGGATTGTAATAACCACTAAATTAGGAATTGGTCAATTGTACGAAGTATATATAAAAATAAACTTTATGGCACCGTGCATCAAATTGTTTTTTATCATTTCTTTGATTATGAAATACAGTCAAACCTGGATAAGAGATAGTTCAAGGGACCATGATTTTATTCTCGCTTGTCAAGGTTTCTCACTAATACAAGTTTCTAGCTTATAGAGGTATAGAAGAGGTTTGTCTCACTTACAGAGGTTTATTCAAAATATTTAGTTGTAAACATGATAAAGAATAATTTATTAGAGTGATTACGAAGTGATTATTGAAATACATAAATATAAAGAAGCAAGTAACAGGTAAATTTTATTTAAACTAAAGTAAGCATGACAAATAAGATAATACAGTTAAATATTATTTCTTTGAAATACAAGAAAATACAAAAGAGGCTCTCAGTTATAGAGGTCAGAATGGGAAAAACGAGTGTCACTTAAAGAGGTTTTTGTTTCTAACATATAGAGGTTTTTGAGGGGTCAAAGCTCGGGACCTGAGAATTATTTTCACTTATAGAGTTTTCTCGCTTACCCAGTTCTCTCTTACTCAGGTTTGACTGTTCTACTAAATCCTAATTTATCAATCAAATGACATATTTAAGTCTGTGAATGGTATACGGTTTAACAAAGGAAATTTTTCAAAATTAATTAACAAATTTAAATTAATAATCAATACTTATTTATATTTGCAATTAAAAATAATGACTGTTTCAATTTTTTCGTTCATTCTAACAGTTTTCAACCCAATAAGTACAACTAAATGTAATTTCTTTGTAATTATTCAATGATTTTTGTTTGACATTTGCTGTACAATTTTCATGTAAACAATTGAACAAATAATTTTATTTTCTAGAATCTGAATGTTTTATTACAAATTTAAGCTACTCGTGGCGCAACATTCGATTGAGAAGTCTCTTCCACGTATTATGCACCGTACGGATAATAGAGTAAAATGTTTAATCAAGTTTTAGGCGTTTCAAAATATACCAAAAACATTGAACTTCGATATTAAAGAAGCTGAAAGAAATTTCTTTGCAAAAATATGTTTTACATAATAATTGATTTTTTTTACAATCGTCAACCGTTTTACAAGATCAAGTAATTGCTTTAAGCAATTATCAGTAATTACTTAAAACTAGTTAAGCTAGCAGAGCAAATTATTCAAAATTGAATTTAAATATGCTCAAAATAAGGAGCTTTTAATTTTTTTAATTAAGAAAATTGAGCCATTACGATGCACTGCTGCCGTGTTATAACGCAATTAAATCTACAACAACATAATATGATTTACTGACGAATTGTCAAGCTAGCCTGTTGCACGGGTTTCTTTGGTAATTTTCTTTAAACTGATGTACTGAAGGCACTCCATAAATGCACCTTAAAAGCAACTAATTATAGTAAATTATATTTATATTGTTTTTATCGAGTTAATATCGCAAACAGATGAATAAAATATTTGAATGAAAACCTTATTTGTGGCAGTTGAATTTTTATATCTGCTAGATAAATTTCTAATGCGGTGTTATAAAATGGATGCCTAAATATGGTCAGTTGAAATTTTCGGTTTGTTTTCAGCATTAATAAGTTAAAATTTTATAAAATTGCATTATACATATTTCATCACATTACGATTTAACATTAATGATTATAGTTTATCGTTAACAATAATTTGTAATTTATTAGTAGTCATAAAATTTTAATATACTTTTCATTACTACTTAAAATATTTAAGTCGTAACAATTAATCGAATCGTGGAGAGCTGTTAAATATTTAAGAGTCAGGGTAAAGAGAGAATTATGAAACTTTCAATAGAACTTAGTTGATATTTATATTAAAAATCAAGATCTGACTGCCAGATTATAACATCAATTGCAATTTTCTACTTGAGATATTTTAGTTGCAAAGAAATACTGAAGGTATTTTGTAATTTAAAATGTTTTCAATTAGTATATAATGAAATCAAAATGCATTAAGGGACGGGAAATTTTATATTAATATTGAAATCTGTAAATAAATAATTTTCTATGTCGCTACGTTAGGTGATAATAATTTTTTAAATTTGCGAGATACGAGTATAAATAAGATTCACACGTATCATAGGTTAATAAGTATAGTAAATAGACTCAAATGGGGAAAGTAAAAATAAACTCAATTGACCCAGATTTTCGGTATCTACTCAAAATGAATATTTTCTAAATTCAAACAATTATTATGTAGCCTCGACAACTACTGTTTTCATTAAAATTTTCAAATTCACTCCAACTGATTTAGATGAACCACTCCAATTAATTTAGATAAATTTTTATAGTAAAATATTAATTTATAATATTAAAATACAAATCAGTCATACGAATCATCAGTATAAATCCGCTTATTGTAATTTTCTATTTCAGGATATTTGAACTGACTTTTTTAAAAAGATTACAGACATTTGAAATGTTTCAATATAGACATATATTACAAAAACACACTTTTCGCAAAAATTCATAGGAAAATAATTATCCAAATGTACTGAAATTTGGCAAACAAAATGTTGACATTCCGAACAAAATATTTAAATAAAAATAAAAATTAATTCTATATTAAGAAATTCTTTTTCTTTGAAAAACTATTTCGATTTACACGTCCTCCGTTTTGTGGAAACTGTTTTACATTTGTGTTAATTTTGGAATAATTTTGCGACAAAATTTGCCTTTGAATTTTCAACATCCTTACTATTGGGTTTAAAAGCTTTTATTACTAAATATACAATATAGATAATTCTTATTTCAATGAAAGAGAATTCGACTAAGATTGTTTTACGATTAATACAACAAGTTTTCATGAATTTTTCTTCATTTTTTAGTTTTGTTGGAATGCAATTACAAAATAAAATAAAATTTTACTCCTTGGAAAATAAAATGTATTGTTTGAATTTTAAGCGCATGTCATATGAAAATATACACTATAATTAGTGGAAAGTCGCTCTATAGAATCCTCCATCATTTAAATAAAAAAATTGAAAACATGATTTTAGATACATGTATTATGAATAAATTTTCTTTAGTTCAAGTTCAAACCAACTTAAATTCGAATAAATTTTTAATAAAATCAATCAAATACAGACGGTGTATGATTCAGTGTTTTATCCAATCCAAAAAAACGAGTTTCATGGATACGCCATGTTTATAATATGACTGTAGGTAAATGAAATTTCCTATTTTGGGAACAAAAATAGCTAAAAAAAAAACAATATGTTTCTATTAAGATGTATTTAATAATAACAATCACATTAAATTTTACATAATAATTTACGTACACAACTTTTGTTTCACACATTTATACATTAAATACTTAAAATTTTAAAGCAATAGTTTTTTATTATTTATAGTTTATTATTTATAATAATAATGTAATGAAAATCAAAAGTTTATTATATATATATTTATAATTTTAAACGTCTTATTATGAAACATTTTAGTATTTATGATATTTTTAATGGCATTTTAATATTCTGTAAAATAATCTTTTGATTTTCAATATGTTTACTTTTTTATACGTCTATACTACAAATAAGACTAGATAAATTCTACAGTTAAAACTTTACAAAAAAAAGTACGATTTTGCTAAAAAGATTGAAATTTTTGAATATCGAAAATGAAAAAACATGACATGCCTTTTATAAAAAAGGCATTGATAATTTAAGTGGATCAATTATATAAATTGGATATCATAAACTTTAAATTAACTTGGGCAAATTATATTTATAATTAAAAGGAAAGATTTGATTGAAGGTAATAATTCTTATGTTATTATAAAAAATTTTGATTTGTTCTAATTGGATAAAACAAATAGTTTTAATAACATATTTAAAGTTTTGGCGTAAAGTTTGAAAATCGAAAAATATCCGAATTTTAATGAGTTTTAATTTCATTTTAGCATTTTTATATCAAAATTATTTAACAGATATTTTCTTTTAAAAATATTAATCATTACGTGTATTCATTTATTGAAATATGGTTAAAGCGTAAGCTATGTTGATTTCGTCAGGTGTTTGAATCAGGGATTTGTAAGTTTTACAGGATTTATGATAATGTGGAAGCGTAAGGAAGCATTAAATTAAGGTTTTCTGCTGACAATATTATTTAACTGCGCTTCCCCAATTTGTACAGTTAATCATTTGTAATCTTTCCCTAGTAAGTGAGATCGTATCTTGATCAATGCCTAATGACAAAATCAAGCACCTGGTTGAAATTTAAAAAGCCCAATAATTCGATGAGGTTATAATTTTAAGTATTTCAAAATAAAAAGTCAAGTGACATAAAATTAATAAATTAAACAAGTGAAGATAACAACTAACAGAGTTAATTGTTTAGATACTCGACATATCATTGAATTTCATTGTTTGGGCTATTTTTAATTAGCATTCATAAAATACTATAAATATCCAGTCTATACAGTTATATATGTATACATGATTAATAAGAATATGTATTGTTATTATTAGTGTTTATTAGACAAATTTGATTTAAAAATTGTAGAAAACTGAAACATTTTAAGCAAAATTTGTAAATAAATAATAATAAACATCAATATTATGTACCGTTACATAATTTAGACTAATATATAATTAATATTCTCTGTGATATTATGAATGTCGAGAATAAAAATATATATTAATAATTAAAGGTTATTTTTGGAACTTCTTATCAATCAGGTGACCGAAAAAAGTTTAAGATAAGCGGTGTGAGAGAGAAGTTCATATTACCCACCACGTCTTTGATTTTGTGTATAAGCGTTGATTGTTAAAGATTTACAAATAATTTCATAAAAGAAAAACATTTTTTATTTAAACATTTTTTAAATAATAAATTTTGTTTTAAAATTAATATTGATTTTTATTTTATAAGTGAATAAATGATTTAAAAAAATTTTAATCCTTTTAAAGTATTTTGGATTACACATTATGAATACGGAATTTAGTCCAAAAATGAACCGACGCATAATAATTGGGGTTATTTCAAACAAGTATCCGTATGGAAATTCAGTAATTTGTATTCTTTTAAATAAAAATTTATAGGATAACTGCATACATCCGTTTTTTACCAAGCACTTTCAGTTTCAAGTTGACATGAGTAGTTAACAAACTCAAGAAACTTTAAATCTTTACATGTTATGAAATATAGTTTGAAGGATTTCAAATCATTAATCCGTGAAGTGTTAGGATAACAAACTAAACAAATTTTTGGGACTAATTTCCGGAGTTTTATATTGATTCTAAAAATAAGTTATAATTTGGTCGAATTTTTGCCGGGGCCATAATTTCATTATAACATACATTACTCAGTTGTTAAAATTCATTAAAAAATAAAAAGTATTTTATTACATTCAGTAATTGATGACTATAAAATAAAATTAATTTTTTAATCTTAATGTATTATTTATTTATGCATGTCAAGAATTCTTGTTATGAAATTTAGCATACACAATCTTTACATAGAAATGCAGGTCTTGTCAGAGTTTTAACAAATTAAAATCATTTTTGGTACTAGCTTCCGGTGTAAGTATATTGATTCCTAAAATAAGTTATAATTCGGTCGAATTTTTGTCTGGCCGATTATTTCATTATACATAAACAAGTTGTTCTTACGTGCAATTTCAATAAAAAATAAAAAGTATATTTTTATATTCAGTAATTGATGATTAACAAAAATTAATAAAATTAATTTTTTTATCTTAATGCATTATTTATTTATGCATGTCAGGAATTCTTATTTGATCTTGTTAAATTGTCTGTATATTATATTTTTCAATGAAGTTTTATTTTTTCTTTAAATAAAACAACAACCAAAAGATTAATATTGTATTTTTTTATTTTTATTTTGTATTTGTTTTGAAAATAAAAAGATTACTATTTAATTTGACACAATTTTATTTATATATGTTTATTTTATTATAATGTGTCAAGTAAATAGCAAGAATATTGTAAGAAGAAAAAAATAATCGCTGGAAGTAATGTAATATTTAAGTAGAGTGTGACATATATGTGTATAAAGTGTACCAAATAAAAATGTATTATATGAGAATATTAACAAATTACTTGGGAAATTGTATACCAAGACATTTATGATGGAATATCATCGAACAAAGAACAAAATAAGAGCCATACTCATAATTCAGAGGAATTGAATAAAATGGAGAAAATTTCGACTATAGTTAAACGACCCAGTGGAAAAGGTAGATTTGGGAATATAAATCAAACTCACAATATGCGCAAAAATAAAAAAAAGGTTGTTTTGGGAAATATGGGCAGATCTTGGCCAGCTTTGGCAGATTTTTCGAATTTTCCGAAAAAAAATCGGTGCATCCTTATAATTCTTAAATTTTCGCAGAATACGATGTTTCCGATTGATTTTTAATGTGTCAAAATTTTCCAATTTTGTTTCGTTACGCCGCTAAAATGAGCTACACTTTATAACTTTCCGTTTATTATTTAAAACGCGCTGCATCATCAAATTTCAACTTTCACTTTCTTCTTACAAAGCACTTTCTCCCAAAATATATCAGCCGTCAAATGCAAAAAAAGACGTAGGATTTTTAAAAGGTTTTGTATTTTTTTAACTTCTAGCGTCTATCTAGCGTGTAAGTAAAAATATTTTGGTTTTTATTAGAATAGTTTCAAAGTAAAAATACCAAAAAGTGAATATTTTTAAATACTTTCATTTAGAGTAGAATGCTCTTAAATAGTAGAAATATATTAAAGAAGCAAAATTGTGAATTAAGGCCATTTAAGATAAGTTATACCAGAATAGAAGCATTTTAGACTGACATTTTTATGGAACAGAAAAGGCATGTATAAAACAGAAAAGCCCAAATTGAAATAAGAGCATACTTCAAATGAGTTATAGCAATCTTATTATGTAACATACAAATGTAATGATATACATTGTAAACGTACACAATCAGTTTTTGCATTTGTTTTCAACTCACTTCTTCACTTGAAACAAGCAAAGGATTATGCCGTCACAAATGCATAATAATGCATCGCGTTGTTCTCCTGCATGTCAACTGTCAACTGTTTTTTCTTGCAATAATTTCATTTGCGTTTGTATGTGTTTGTACATATTACGTTTATATCGAGTGTTATAAATAAAATGTTTCGATTTAACATTAAAGTTTTTTTTTATATTTAGTCTTAGTCGTAGCTTAATTAGCTTAAAGAACACAAAACCTTTTAAGATATATTTACACCTTTGATCTTAACTTTAAAGTTGTAAGTTACATTCTAAATATATTTCATCCTCTTGATCATTAGCCTACGATTTAATGGAAATACCTTCAGCCAATAATGGGCACAAAACTTCCTCATGATATACGAATATACTGAATTAAATGGCTTTACGTACGATGTGTCTTTACCAAATTGATTGAAATTTGGATATGAGTTAAAAAAATGCATTTTTAATATTTTAATCAAATTAAATTATTTGTACCTTTAAGCTCACTTAATATATTTTTGTGATTATTTGTAACATACCCCGCTCTTCTTGAGGATGTATAATAATCAATTTCAAGAAAATTCATACATCTACATGTAAATGCTGTGTGGTTCTCGGTATATCAGCATTTACTTGCAAATACCCATTATATTTCCCTTAAATAACTATATCTTTGGAACAGTTTGACCGACTTAAGTTGCAATTCGGGTAATTCTGACAGTATGTTGACTTTATTTATTTTTCGTTTATTTGTTTCGATGAACATCTATTTTCTAGAATAATCGATTTTGATACAGATTAAAGAAATAATGTAAACATATAACGCGCATGTACATAAAACATTTCATCAAAATATATCTCGGGAACGGTACTAGATAGATCAAATGTTTCTAAAATGGGGCGATCCTAAACATATCCACTATTGTTTATGGAAATTCAAAAATATTCCTTAATTAGTTGCAGAGATTGGCTTAAATTGCACAAAAAATTCCAAAATGAGGACATCTATAGACAATTTTTTAATAGGAAAACAATACTTCCGAACTAGCAAGTAAAAAACTCAACCAATTGCGATTTAACAGGTTATTTTTTGGTATTTCTGAACATTACACTGCCTACTGTCGAATTCCATTTTGCAAAAGATAAACCAGACTACCAGAAACATTGCTGAATATATTCAATTTCAGAAAAGCAATTTTGTTGTTTTATTGGTAGCTGTGGGTGGCATCTGTCTATTTGTAGATTGATTTTTTGAACTCGCACACTGTAATGCAGTTTGTACTTGTTGTAGAGATTTTTATATGTGAGTATTATTTTTTCTTTTCTTTGCTTATTATTTTTAAAGTTATTGAAAATATTTTAATATTGTTTTATTACGTTACATATAGAGTGGCCCACAAAATGCATTTTCGATAAAGTTAATTCGTAGCATATACCAAACACTAATTTACATCAACTCATACTGGTTATGGAGGAAATTGAAAGCTAGAATAACTGTTCAAGAACTAAATTTTGAAAAATAAGCTATTATATTTCACACGGGGGCCTTTTTCTGGTTGATATTGAATCGGCTCTTTTATTACGTAACAAAAGTAATTTTCGTAGGATTGTCTTAAAAAACTGAAAATTATTAATTGAATGTATAACAATAATATTATATCTAAAAAAAATTTTGATCGTTATATATTTAATTATAAAAATGAAAAAAGTTAGGTACTTTTGACAGTTTTCGTTTTTTTCTTGTGGCCGGGCAAGTAATAGATGAACAATTCGAGATATGAAGTCAATCTTTTTCAATGTTTAGTTATCGTAATTTACTTTGGAGTAGACTTTGAATAAATTGAGAACGTATCACCTGTAAGAACGTCCTTTCAGTTAAAAATATAGTTTTAAAACACGAAAAAAATAAAAATAAAATAAATAAAAAATGTTTTCTAATATTCAGAATTTATTATTTTGCATTTTTGTTTTCTGTTTTATTCAAGACTATTGTTTTTTTAAGATGACAGCGAATCATTTTAGATTTTTAAACTATATTTTTCATTCTATATAGCTTCATACATAGAATCGGATCTTTTTCTAAGAGAAGTAGACCACCCTGCTTAATACTTGTGATGATGTACATATTGTAACAAAAGTGTCAAGTTAGTTGGAACATCATTTCTCAATTTTATTATGTATTACATACATATTACAAAAGAAGTTTTGCGGATAGTAGAAGTACATTTGATTTATTATTGTTCTTATATACTTATTTATTAAAGTATTATACAAGTTTTAAATATTGTGCAGCATTACTTGCATTTTTTGTACATCATTTGTACAAAGTTGTTGCTGAGAATTGTAGTTATTTTATACAAAATTTAAAGTTAATTTTTAAATTTAGTTGTTTGATTTGTGATACTATTCTATAACTTTTATTTGAGTTTTAACTGTTAAATGCTTGGATAGAAAAGTTATGGAACTATTTTCATTGAAACAAGAAGAAATTTATACTTAATGGTCGACTTATGACAATTTGAACAAGTCAATGCATTCGAGGATTTTAAAATCTTAAGGAATTAAAATTAAAAAAAATTTTTTATGGGATTATGTACGGGCCTTAGAAAATAATCTTTAATCTTAAATCTTAAATAATGGTAATGTTTTTTGTATCTTTATAATTCTCGAGTTTTTGAATTTTTTTAAATCGCTCTAAAATCTCAGGGGATAAAAATAATATTAAATTTCTAACGGATTATGAAAACTGGCAAGATAAACAAACTTCCTATATAATTTTACTTCTTTGAACTTTTTACTTCCCTCAGCTTAAACTATGAAAATATACAATTTTATTTCAGAGAATGTATCGATGTGAAATTTTCTGAAATGTTTATCCATCTGATCGAATGAAATTGTAATCCACAAAAATAACAAATTTTAAGTACAAACTGTTTTATTATTATTATTATTATTTTATTATAAAAATCAACACTTTTTGTATTTCCAAAAATGTGAAATAAATAATGCATGTTTTAAACAATTTTCCACGAATAGCTTTCATCAAAAAAATCTTCTGAGACCATTAATTTATCGGGATTGTCGGGCAAAAGCTCTCCCTTTGTAATGTATAGTTTTATTAAATAATTATCTTATGAGAGTCACAAAAAATAAATATACGTTAATTTTGGCTTAGTTTTTCCAATATTGTCAGGAAAAGCTTAAATAATCCACATAAAAATTTACCATTTTTATAGTATCAACATGGATTGAACGGAATTCAAAGTGAACACAACAGTTTTTTTCTTCTGATAATAACGATTACTAGTTTTAATTGTTTAGATAATCGACATATGCTTGACCATCAATGTTTGAACTATTTTAATTGATAAGCATTCAGAAAATACTCCAATATTTGGTTAATGAAAAAATTTTTACCGCATTCTTTGTTTTTGAATTTTTAAAGTAGTGGCATGGGTCCATTGGACCCAATGAATCGATTTTGTTCACTTACGAACTTAAATTCACTTTTTATATCTAGAATACGTTACCAAAATTTCAGCTTGCTATCTCTTTACGATTTTAAGTTATTTTAATGATGGACAGACAAACAGACGTCGGAAATGGACTAATTATGTGATTCCATGAACACCTATAACAAAATTTTGTTAGCGTTACGAACTTAAGACTTAAATTAATATACTCTGATATTATATGTCAAGTATAAAAATCACGATACCTTATTTGAGAAATTGTTTTCAAAACGGATATTGTTTGAATTGGGAATAAAATAAAAATAAAATTATATCTGCACATAGAGGTGAATGAAGTACAAGATAATTTTCAAGGAATTTTTTCACTAAATTGTCAGTTGTTGCACATTTAGTTAAGTTAATGTGTATGTGTTTCGTATACCTACGATGTGCTGGCAGTATACAAGTATGTGGTGCATGTTTTTGTTATTGAGCTAATAAGAAAGAACAATTTTTTCTTGGCACTGTCACAAATAATAATATTTGTCAACTATCTACTAGGCACATAAATATTTTCTAAAACACAAACTAGAAAATGATTATAATAATTGTAAAATATTTTTCAAATGTAGTCATTTTTTGTTATTGTTTTGTTTTTGGATGATGACTTTGTTCGTGTTCATTCATTGGAGGTCGTGTCGTGTTTTTGGACAGAATGGTTTCGAAATTACAATTTCAACATTCTAAGTATAGGATTTTAAGATTGTTTCTATTTTATTTTTTTCAATCAGTTAAGATGAATCATGTTAATTGTTTGTATAGGCTGTGTATACATGATTACTAATAGCTTATAATAATTATTAAGATTGTTGAAATACATGTAAGACCTAGAAAGGTTTTGTAGGGATGTTCCATTTGTAGCCTAGACGTGTAAAGCATATTTCGAAATTTTATGTCTATCCGTCGAAAATAAGGAATGAATATATATATGGCACGACTTCCTATATAATAAAAAATAATAAAATTTATTGCTACATTGTTACAATGTATGCATGTAAAAAATGTATACAAGTTTGATATTTAATTACTGTAATTAAATGAATTCACGTGTCGGAATTTTTATAAACGTTGTTTAATATTCTACAGGTGAAAGAGGGGATTCTAAATCTCAAAATCAACACATTGTTAAAGGCCGGTATATCCGCACGTTGGCCATCTGTGTAAATAATGAATAAATAAATTGTCTAATGTAAGATTAAAATTAAGATTAAACGGTAAAATTTGGACTAAAGTCTAATAAAGATTAATTTAGTTCTGTAAGTTGTTCAGAGCACAAGTAATGATTTTGCAAAAATACAAATTGACATTTGACAGTTGTTGCATACAAATTTATTTAAAATTTATACTTGATTTATACTCTCACAATAGTGTGCATAATATTTAATGAATAAACTTTGATTATTTCTTCTTCTTAAAAATGAATAAAAAATAAAATTATAACAACAACGACATCTGGCAAAAAAATTTTGGTATACCTACAAGACGATTTATAATTTTAAAATTTCGCCCAAAAAAAATATTTTAAAGGAAATTTTTTGTATAAAGAACTCAAAAAATACTTCCATTTGCATAATCTTGAAATTAAAACGGAAGGCGTGTCCATTATGGTTTTGGTTTATCAAATTAAACGGTTTGAAATAAATTTCGGTTTTGGTCTCGGTTCGATTAGAATCCCTGATTGTAATTTTTTTTGAGCTGTTATTGTGGAAAATCAGTAGAATTTATAAAATAATCCAAATGAAATTTAACGTTGAGAAACATTATGATAGATTATTTTTATAAAAAATGAGCACGCTATTAAAATTTCTGTTTGATTTACTAACATATAAGAATTTGACACATAGTTATGAAACCGTTATGAACCAAAATTCAAGAAATATTTACGAATCTAGAATGTCAAACAAGCAAACTATACCATTTTTTACCAAAATCATACCATAATTATGGTAAAAAAATGGTATAATTAATTATTTGGTGAGTTTGATCATTTATTTCCAAAAAGAGAAGACTGTAGAATGAGTATTCAGAATATTAATTAGCTGTTAGATTTTACCTGTAACTTTTCTTTAAATATTTTTTATTCTTAATATCATTATAACGTGACCACAAAACGATTAAGAAATTTAAAATATTTCAATCATGTCAATCGTTAAACACATTCATTAAATTGAAAAACGGAAATTCTCCAAAGCAAATGATTTATAAAACACAGCTACACTTTATAAAAAAATTCTAAAAATAATTTTCATCCAAAAAAATTAAGTGTGATCAAGTGATTAATCTTATTTTGTATCAACTAATTTAACATTTTTTACGTTTTACTGATCAAAACAAAATATCCTACCTACTACATATAATAAAAAACATAACATACAAAAATATTTTCACGTTATTTTTTTTTTGTCATAAAAATTGTTTACGTCAATTGAAACTTCCGTGTTTATTTATAATTTTTCGTTGCATTTCCAAAAGTTTGTTTGTTTTAAATAAATAAATATTTTTTGTTGTAGTCCAGTTACTTTAGTCTTTGAGTTTACACTAAATATACTGCAAGTAGTTATTTTAAGTTTTAATTTTCTAATAACCAAAAATTTATTTTTAAATTAAAGTCTATGGCCCATATTTTTTGATTGATTCTCATTTCTAATCTCTCCTTAAGGTCTTACTTTAGGTGACATTTCGTTTCGCAGTCATAACTTAACCATTATCTTGAGTATAATTTCATGTATGGACTTAATCAAGATAGACTTATTATATAGTATTTAGATTCATTCTTAAGCAAATATTAATATTTGTATTCTCAGTCATATAATACGGTCTTATTTATTCAATAAGACCGTACCTGTCTCAAAGAGAGATAATATTTTTAACTCATTTTCAGAGAGGAATCTAAAATCATCGAATAAAACTTCAGGCATGTTTTTATATTTATGATTTTTTTAAAATTACGATAAAAATGATTTTATCATCGTGGTATTGGAGATATTAGTGATATTGATAATAAAGTGAAGAAGAATCACTTTTTATCAAGCCTATTAAAATTAATTATCATGGCGAATAAAATATTGTAAACGTTTATAAAAAGAAAGTCAACAAAAAATATTTTTTTATTGAAATAATTACATAATTTTTAATTTTTAATGATAATTTGATAAAATCAATTTAAAAATTTGGTATTATTTTTAGTAATTTTTATATTACTATCAAGCAAATTCTTTAATTTTTTTAAGGAATTACCAGACCCCCACTGACGTAACGTAATTAACGATCTAAGCCAGTCAACAAAGTTAAGCAACATTATTCACAGTTAGTACTTGGATGGGTGACCGCATAGAATTGCTGTTTGCTGTTGTCATATAGAATATCCCCAATGTAGTCATTACATGACCTTAGTTATTGAAAAGTGACTCAAAATAAAAAATTTAAAAAAAAAAGAATTACCATAAATTTTACCAGTTTTAAAGTAATTAGAAAAGAACTAAAATTTTAAAAAATGAGCTGAATTTTATCATCTTTAGCTAATTAATCAGCAAAAACGTCTCCGAACTTAATTTTAACAAAAGTCCCTGAGGCATTCCCAAAATCATTTCTGAATGACTTATTAAATATAAAATATACGGAAGTATACGAAGATAATTTAAAGAATACTTAAGCATTTTTTTCAATACGAAATTGTCAAACACCAATTACTTAGAAAGGTTATTCTTCAGACATGGTTGTGAAAAAATGATATCTTAAGTACAACTCATTCAAATAAAATGGTATTCTCTGAGCAATTCTTATATCCATTTTGAAGTAACGACCAATATTTTGGACCTTAGATTACCATGAATAAAAAGTCTTCGATAGGATGGAAAACATGATTTTTATGAGCTGATATTTGACAAAATCTACAGCAAGTAAATTAAAAAAAGCCAAAATAAGATGCATAATAATATGAAATTAATAAGTATTATTTCTTTTTAAGTTTTTTGAAGCATTCTATAATGTTGGAATGTGGATACCAGTATTCGTATATTTCAACAAGTACTTTTTGCTTCGTGGTAATGAGTATATTCTAAAATTTTCAGAAATATCACAAAGTTTTCGAAACCTTTCGAAAGGATTTTCGATTTTTCCAAACGAAACCAGTTTGGTAAGAAGGAATTTCACTCCTATCTATGCACAGAAAGTTGTTTTGGAAGCATCCAAACGTGAAGCATTACGGATATTTTCTTGTATTTAAGGAAGCCTCAAATCAAACAAATTTTGTGGCTCACGCATACTTAAATCTTTTATTAGAGATGGGAGACCAATAACTTTCTTTAAGTCTCGCAAGGGACAGGCTATAGCGGTAATGTAAAATAGGATATATATAACGTTTCTTACATGGATCATTAATATGAATAGGGATCATATTTTTGATTCCAGGATTTTTATAATTTTAATTTTAATTATACCTGTTTTATTATAACTATCCCAATAATTCAGTTAAGTAACTATTTAACATCGAAATGCACAATAAACTTTTATGATACCTCTGTTTTGATATTCAGTTACATCCAACGTCTCATAAAATCTACTGTTCACAAAATATTCAGCTTAAAATTCAGGAGAAAAAAATTCACTATTTAGAAAATAAATAATAACACAAAATATTTATCTAATTTCTACTTTTTTTTATTATTAAAATAAAACAAAAAATTATTGTAACAATATATTGTTTCGGTTAATATATGATTACAATTATTTTTTGTAAATTTTAAGTATACAAAGAAGTGGAAATGAGTTAAATAAATTAACTTTCCATAAATTAACTCTCAGTTGAATTAATTAGTTTAGAAAATATATTGTAAAATTGAAATTGGACAATAAGATAATATAAAATAAATTTTTAATCGCTCAATTTTAATCATTCCAAACATGTTCTGTATGATTTTTACATTAAACTTCCCAGTTTTTCGATTGAGACAATTTTTATTCTTGATTATTTAATTCTTTAACCTCTGTTATTTTATGACGCGGACACAAGATTTTATACGAATTTTGAGTTAATTGTTAAAACGTACAAAATAAAGGTACTAACATAGTAGCCAATTATCTGGCATTCCGAGATTAACACCTTTTTTTCTATCTAATTTAATTGGATTATAAATAGATCATTGCTTTTGGTAGATATATATTTTCGTATGAAAATTTATCCTTTTTTTATGTACCATGTTTATTAAAGTAATTTATATTATATAAAATAAACGGTACAAGTTTAATAAAATCAAAGTTAAATAAAAAATGTTATATTACTGTTATTTGTCATGCTAAACTTATTTCAAATACATTTTATTTTCATATGCATTCTTTTTAAAATTGCATTTGCGTGTTTCACATTCTTTACTAAATTTATTTATTTATATTCTTTTTTTGGAATGTTCTTCAAAAATCAGAGTTCAGGCTGTAGAAAGTAAAGAACATTTTATGTAATTTATGAGCTTTATTACATTTTTTGACAATACTTGTATTTAAGTAGTTAACATCAAATATCAAATCTATTGTATTAAATATTATTTGATCCTCTTTTTCTTCGAAATTTTTATTAGACGTATTTTGTGTTAATTTCGATTATTAGACTAGAGTAGAAGCCTTAAAAATGATAAAAAGAAGAAGAAAATTATAGTAGGATTAAACCCATTGGAAACGCAAGATAATATGATACAAGTTAAAGGAAACATAAATTACGGGCGTTCTTAGTTCGGGAAGTATGGAAGAGGTGAGTTTTTAAGGATAAAACTCGGTTTATTTTTATTTCCGGCAAAACTACAAGTCCTGTGGAAAAAAGTTAAATAGCTAAGTTGTAGGTAATAAAAAGATGTATACAACTTTTGTATTTACACTTTTTTCACATAATCTCAAAATTTTTCGATTGAAAATTAGGGTGCTTTTTCGATATTTATTCAAAATAAGATGAAAAAATAAATATTTTAAATCAAAAAAATTACAATGTATTTGGAACATACAAGGTAAGTTTTCACCAAATTTCGGAGAAAAAAAATAAAAAACAAAAAACTTATTTGAATTTTTCGCATAAATTTTGTGGTTATTTAAAAAAATTGTGAATATAAAAGCTTTAGATATTTTTATTACCTACAACTTTTCTATTTAACTTTTTTCTATAAGACTTGTAGTTTTCCCGGAAATTCAGATAAACCGAATTTAACCCTTAAAAACTCACCCCTTCCATACTTCCCGAACTCAGATCGCCCGTAATTTATTTTCCTTTCATTTTTATCATATTATCTTCCGTTTCCAATTGGTTTCATTCTACTGTAATTTTTTGTGTTTTCAAAAATTATCTACCCTGGTATATATGATGTAACCTGTACTTTACAATAAAATCTTAAAGTATATTTGTTATTTCACGTAATTATTATACTCAAAACTTAGGAGAATTATTTGTTAATGTTTCTATTTGCATGATTTGATCTTTTTAAGAGTTTATATTGTTACAGGATCAAACAAATTAATAAACATTTAGAAAGGCTTATTGGACCTGGCCATTTTGTTTACATAATTGAAAATTTCTGCAGAAATGTGAATATGTTTCTTAGAAAAAATATTCATTATGATCATATTACCAAATATATCATATGCAAAACATTATGAGCGTGTTTTTACATTGTTTATTCTGTACTGGTATTTATATAATTTTATGCAATGAAGTGAAATTCGATATGTAAAATAATTAAAACAAAATAAATTCAAAATACAATACGCAGTACGCAATGGTAATATGCTGTGCGTGTTTATCATTTATTTTGAATTTTATTGACAGAATGGCAGATTTTTAAGGAATAATGTTAATTTAAACTTATTTTTCTTAAAATAACGTGATGACTGGGTGCTTTATTAATGCTTTTTAAATTAATTTTTATTTATTTAATACAATGAAATTATGTTTATAGACTATGGTTTAATGTATCTAAAGTTGTTAATCGTTTAAACATAACTTTTTATTAATTTACAACGTATCAAAATCTTTCTTTGCATATTATAGTTTTAATAAAAGCAATAATTAATAGTCAATATTAAATACCCAAGATGAAATCAAAAGATATTATAGTCTATTATATTATTATATAGTCTATTTTTGTGTTTGTTTAATTGACCGATGTAAGTTAGGTCTATGGTATAACAGCGATAATGTATTTCGTTTTTCTGTGTCTACCTATCTATAATTGTTCCGCTGAAACTTTCGAACGCCTGGTTCGATTTTGATGAAATTTGGTAGGTCTATTGATCACTCTCAGAAAATTCACTTTTTTGGGAAATTTGCTTTTTTTCCTTAGGGAAAAATGGCTTTTTTCTAAAAAATATATTGATAATCGGTGACATTATGTGTTAGAAAGCATTACACCTCATCACTACTATTTTTCATTTTATTTACTGTATATTATAGTCAATTTTTTGCCATAATTTGTCTTACTAAGATCATGTTTTGGATTGTCTCAGAAATCATTTAAATTTTATGTACGTATTATTTATATATTTTTTATTTACTTCTGGGTGAGGTATACAATTTACAGAACTTCTAGTACGTTTTATTCATATATTTGGAGCTTCTGAAAAAAATTGTTTTTTTAAACGAATAAAGAAATTTTATTAAAAACATAATTTCATGACTAAAAATATACAAAATTTTTTGTCCATGATCTATTTTTGATGAATTTTTTCACTAATGTATTGTTTTAATTTGTTTAAATTAAAAATATAAAAAAGATTAAAAGCAAATTACCTTTGAATAATATTTTCTTGGCACATGTAAAAACATTAGAATAGTATGTATATAGACAAATTTATATAAATATTATTAATAAATTATAACTATGATAAATAGTTTAATGAATATGTTATGTATGTTTATAAATATTAGGATCAATAGCCGAAAATGTTCACATTGCAAAAACAACACATAGATTTTTGTGACTTCATAAATAAAACCGTTTAAAATTTACATTTTAAGTCAACAAATTACATGATTCTCAGGGGCTGTAATTTTAATTATTTATTACTGTTTCTATTTCACAATGAGTATATTTCAATCACAATACTGCTTTCTTCGTGTGAATCTAAACATGAACAGAAGGGGATTTGGTCCCAAATGATCTATTCTGGATCAATTTTTATAGAAATCGGAGTCACAGACAGAAAATTTAAATTATTAATGGTTTTCTAAATATGTTTGATGTTATTTTGCATGTGTTTATTATACGTACAGTATTTAGTTATAAAATAACAAATAATTATTATTAGTATATTTATTATGAAGAAAAAATAAATTATTAACTTAAAAAAATTAATTAAATAGTCTATTTTTTAATATATATAAATATTCTTTATTTTTTAAGTAGGATAAAGCTAAATCATCAATACATTTTAAATACTGCCGCCGCAATTATAAAACGAAGATCATAACAGATTCAGATCATAACAAACATTTCTATGATGATTTTAAATAAGTGAAGCTAATTGCACATAAATTTGTGTAGCCAGAATATAGTTGAACATACATTTGGGACCAGACTGAACATAGATGAGCATGAAAATTTCATCTATATGGTTCTGTAAGCTATGTACGAGCTTATACCCAGCTATGTTTAATTCAGCGTGCATCATGAAGAAAAAGAGTAATAATTCAAATTTTTCACATTTTATACATTATTATTTTTAGGTTTAATGAAACATGAATACATTTTTCTAAATTTACTGATGGTCGATATTCATTCTTTGGTTAGGTCAAATAATTGATTTATTTTAAATTTTGCTATCTTAGTTCGCTTGTTCCACAAGAACATCTTTAGCAATTCAGATATATTGCCACAAATTCCCTGACCAAAATAAGAAAACAAAATAAATTATTTAACCCTTAATCGGATTATTTTATGAGAATCGTATGAATGATTTTTCAAAATTATTTCAACAATCCACCATTATTTATTAATGCTATATTATCTTTAAGAAATTGATTTAATTGTGAATGTGATTCATTCGCGTTTATTTTGGTAAGCTCGACGAACAAATCCATATTCAAGTAGGTAAACTTGGTGATGGCATGGATTTCAAAGATGTGATGTTAAGAATAACAATTAAATTCACGAATTCACAAAATATATTTTCTTTATTATTAATATTATTATTTTGGATTCAATAAATTTGAATCCAAATTCTACGGTTCTACGGTTATTTTTTTCTTCAAAACGAAGGTAGATGTTGCGACACAGTAATTCTTATTAATCAAAAATCGTATGTACAATTGATATATATGCTGGTTGTTATATCTTTTCATCTTCTTATTTACATTACATGTGCTTTTAATAACACGGAAATAAAGTATTAATAATAAATACATTTTATTTAAATTTGCTAATAAGACTGTATTTTTTTCAAGTCTTGGCATATATATTGCCTGCTCATTTTAAAAAAAAGGTGGTATTAGCGTAGAAATATAGCTTAAAATTTAACAAAAATTTTTCAATAATTTCAGGCAGAATTTCGTAATATGGTGGTCGTATTAATTCAGTGATTGTTTACTTTCATGTAATGAACATAACTACATATACAATAAAGGAATTATAAATTTATAAATAATACTAAATAAATAATATAGCCTTAAAAATTATTATTTATATATGTTATTCAGTGTTCATTGTATTTATAATTACGTGTGAAATGGCGTTAAATTAAATTTGTACATTTAATACGAACAGTGAGTGAGTGATATGATGTTTTGTCAATCATAAATGTATTCAAATTATTTATTCGAAACAGATGTTTTGTTTATTTGCATGATAAGTTGGTATAATTATTATTGTATAATTATATGGAATTGTATAGCTCATACATGTGACATGTGTGAAAATTATGTAAAACCTTTAAATAATTTTTTCCACTACGAGCGACGTACTGTACATAATTACTTTATTTTTAGTGCCTATTTATCGAGCTTTTTTTACTTTGGTTAACAAGTTTTCATAATTAAATTAAAGGTATTTCCAATTTTTAGAATAATTAAAGCAATTGGTAAATTGAAAGTCTACGTATAGGCCAAAGATTTAATAGACAAAAGACAAAATTAACCTTTAAATTGAAGACAATACTGATTTATTACCTAGACTACACTGATTGATAAAGTTCAAATAATCAATAAAAAATTATTAACATACTGCCTATAATGGACTTTCCTTTTCCGGATAAGTATCTCAGTGAATAAAATTATGTGGATTAATAAAATAAAAAAAATTATAATAAAATAAAAAATACAAAGAAATCATTCATCTTACAATGTGTCAACACACTTAATGGAATATATACTTTTTAGACAAATAGTAAAAATTTTAACTGAGAGAATAACAACAAAAGATAAAATCTTATGACAAAAATTACATTATTAGTTTATCAATCATATAAGAAAAATAATTTGTTTAACTATTTTTTTTTTTTTAAATAAATAAAAATCTGACCCGAAGTTTATTAAATTTCATTATTTTTCACTCCGTTAATAAATTTTCTCCTATCTCTTACGGTTTAAAAATTGAGTTATCAGGTGGACAAGTGGTTATTCTTTGAATAACCAAAATTATTCGAAAGTTATTCGTTAGCGTTTTCATCATTTAGATTAAAATGAATATACTTTGACTTGTTTAATTTATCTCGAGTAAAAAGATTAGAATGATTTATCCACATACCCATATACACAGACATAACTACTTTTTACTCTATCGTTTACACAGAGGTAGACAAACGTGACCCTTTCCATTGACTATGAAAAGATAGTGAATTTTGTATATATTAATTTATTATAGGATAACTTTTATTTATAACTTTTGATGAACTTGATGTAAATTATCCAGATGTTTTGTAAATATTTTATATTTTATTTATTGACTTATGAAAATCAAATTCTAATCTTTATCTTTATTTTACTTCCGAGTTATATTTATGACATTTTTTATTCGTATTTCATCAAAGAATACAAAAATAAATTTTCCCGTTTGAAAACAAATGCCTTGAAACTGTTTAAACAATTCCGGCCTAGATATGGCACTCAGTTTCCCTCCTGAAAAATTTGAATTTTAATCATCAGTAGGAAAATTTATAGAGAAGGACGTAAAATATTTGAGGTGGAGTGAAATAGTAGTTTTTGGTATCTACTCATTCCAACTAGACCATTATTAAACTCGATTTTATATATAATGCAACTTGGCGATGTAAAAATAAAATTTTGTTTTTTATGTCGTATGAATTATCAAATACAAAATGTCACAAAAAAAAAAAAAAAAAAAACAGCAAAAATTGAAATATATTTCTTCTTTAACCTTCTATGTTTCTAATAAGACGTTTATAAAGTACAAGGTAAAATTTAATGTATTTATGTATACTAAAATATGAAGAAAACGAAAGAAAACTGTGCTATGGGCACCACACAACGACCATACAAACATTTTAAATCTTTGTATTCGAATCAGGAATATTGAATGTAGGTTACTGAGTCTATCGAAGCGCCGCAACTAGCTGGTATTCCCAATAATCGCCAAAATATCTAATTGTCCGTTACACCTATTTTGGTATAAAGATAGATTGATCCTTGAAGAAATGCATAGGCCGATATACCCGATCGCTTGACCGGCTGAGTGACCAAATGAGTATAGGCGCTATTGCCTTTAACAATTTAACTACTTAGACAGGAGATTGCGGGTTCGAATCCAGTGGCAGTTTGATCAAATATGTATAATTAAAAAAAACGGGGTGATAAATTGATCACACTGTCGTCGCTTGGATAAGAACGAAGTAACCGGCTCCACCAATATAATTGTCACCTTGTGCTAGATGGCATTTTTAATTAACTAATTGACATAAAAAAAAAAACAAGTCAGAATTAAAAGCTATAACTACAAATTTATATTTCAAAGGCATTTGCTCTTTCTGGGCGCTTAAATATTAAACCGAGAAACATCGACTGTCCCTGGTAGTATATACTATACCACTCATAGTATAGAGAATATGGTTATTTTGCACTTGTTTGCATGTAAATTATATAGCAAATTCACATAATGTAACCAAATTTTCTGTTACATTCTGATTACATTTTTTGGAGATATTCTGTTTTTTCTTAGTAGTATTTTTTGTAAATAATTGATTTTAACGAACCGCAAGTAAAGACATATTAAATCAGATGAAAGATTCAAAAGATCTCGGTAAGTGTAACGCTCGATCGCTGTATCATTAAATCACAAATTATTTGATAATATATTTATGAATGGGATCTTAAACACCCTACTTCAGCAAATATTTTGAAATATTCGTTTAGTAGTTTTGGAGTTAAATGATTTTAACAGAGTGTCATAGCGAAATGCAGAGGGTCACAAAATGTAAAGCTCCAAAAATAAATCAAAATCTGAGAAATTAATTGAATCATAATTTAATTGTTGCTCTAAAAATTATAATTTTAAAGGAAACAAGAGAAGATAACAACTAACAGATTTAATTTTTTTGACTATTTTTAATTAGCATTCATAAAATACTATAAATATCCAGTCTATACAGTTGTATATACTTGTATAATAATATATATGTTATTTGTAGTTCATATGTATTGTAATTGAACTCCCGTTCTATGTTAAGAATACGTTACCAAAATTTCAGCTCGTAAATGGACTAATTAGGTGTTTCTATGAAGCGTTACAAACTTTTCTATATTCTGATGTTAATATACCCTGACGTATTATGTATATCGAGTATAAAAACAGGAATGGTATGATTTTTTAAAACTTGCATAAATATAATAGTACATTCACTATTTATATAAATTGTACCAAATTTTTATCATAAAATAATGTATTATCTCATCATCATAGGGTTCCATATCCTATTACAGGATTTTGGAGACCACTCGATTCCATTGAATTCGGTCCATTGCGGCCGACTTTAAACTGTGGAACGATTTAAAGTTTGAATATTTTTTAATATTCGAGATCCACGTTATCCGCTTTCTGCCCCTTGATACAAAGCCATCCATTTTACCGCACATAATCAGTCTTTGAAGTTCGTATCTATTTCCTCTATAAATATGGCCGAAGTATCCCAATATTCTCCTTTTAATCAATGCAACCAAACACCTGTCATATTTAACCTTACGGAATACTTCAACGTTACTTAATTTCTCCGTCCACTTTATTTTTAGCATTCTTCTAATGCACCACGTTTCAAATGCATTCAGTCTGGCTTCACATTCACTTTTTAATGTCCAAGTTTCGCATAAATACAGTAACGCGGACCACACATAGCACCTTAACATTTTAAGCCGATTATTAAAACACAATTTTCTGTTAATTAAATAAGCTTTAAGTTTTATAAAATTATTTTTAGCGATGGCTATACGTTTTTTAATTTCGTTTATTTGGTCATTATTGCAGGTGAATAGTTTTCCCAAGTAGTTCATTTGGTTAACTTGCTTTAATTTTATGCCATTACATTTTATATTAAGTGTAGGATGTATTATCTACAAGGTGTATAAAATTTGATTAAAATAATCATCTTTGCTGTTTTGTTTCTCAAAGACAAAATACTTTTTTTTTCTCAAAAACTTACACCGCAGGAAAGTTTTGGTTTGAATAATATCCAAACATAGAAGTAAAGATATAAAGTTTGCTCAATATCGAACAGTAGCCAAGTATTCGTGACATCTCCATTTTATAATCTACGTATATAGAGGTAATAAAATAAGAATGAAAAATTAATGATATGACAGACATGATAACTTCATGTTCATACTTTTAACAAGTAAGCTATGCTCATACATGTAAATTGAAAGAATGCCAATAATGTAATAAAAATGATAGTTTTATTAAATACAATTTGTTAAATAAGCATTAAATTCAATTAAATTTTTATTACTAGGTGTTATATGGAGAACAAATCAAATGAAATAATAATTATATTTGTGTTAATTAAATTATGATAATTACTCGTACAATTTTTTTCTTTTTTTTTAGTTAAAAAATGTTGATTGTTCTACTTTTGGAGAATTGAAGTATGAACAGGTTGTTTTTAAATGAAACAACTTTTTCTATGTGTACTATTGATGAATTTTTTAAAGCGTTACAAAAAAATTAAATTTATGGATTACATAAGTCTGAAAATAGGAGTTAATACGTATATATTTTTAAAATTGGCCGTCATTGACTTACAGATTTAAATTAATTCTCATATTTATTTATGGAATTTCTGCCTTGATTTTTAAACTTTCACAATTTTACAAACTTTATTATCTATTTTTAAAACAATTGAAAGAGAATTATATTTGAAATTTTGCAGCTAAATTTTTACTTTACCAATACACCAAAAATTTCTTTTAGAATTTTGACTATTTAGAAGCCGAAACATTATACAAAATATGCAGATAAAGCTATACGCTCTCGAATGAACTAAATAGTAAAACATTTATTAACACCCCCCCAACCCACGCTTCATACGCCTCATACAGATTAAAAAACCCATACAGATTCATAAACCTCTGAAAAATTTCATGAAAATCTGTATTACAAATTTTAAAGTCATGTAAATAATGATATATAAAATAAATATTGAACGCATACAATATAGCAACAGTAACAACTGTAAACAATAGCTGTTATAAAACAATGAAATAGTTATAATATCCACGTTTTTGTTTTTAAGACTTATTAAATTTTTATGACTATCGCAATAGAAAACTTTCAGGGAAAGTTTGGAGAGGTTAGGGGATTTGTAAGAGATTTTTTAAATATCAATGAGGCGAATGTAAATTTTGTAGCAGCCTTTTACATTTCTAATGAAAATAAAATTAACTTAGAATAATATATTCTTATTGTCGTTGTGAAATTTTGATTTAATTATGTCGATATTATATCATAATTAAAATATTTCCATAATTATTTAAAATAATGTTCGTCTCAAGGGTATAATTTCATTATCTGTAATTTTGAATAGTAACTATGCCGTTACAGTTTTTATTAAATTATATCTTTAATAATGAAAATGAATGTTGTGAAAATTTTGAATGAATTCATTGATTGCATTTTAATCCCTAGTTGTTTACTCAAATATTTAAATGTGTATCATAATTTTCTTGTACTACTTTGACTAACATAAAAAATTTCGTTTTCTGGATTCAACAAAAGATCTGACTCTGTTTTGTCTAGTTAAAAACTGTATAAGGATCAAGTAATGAAGTGTTCAAATCAGATTATTTTAAATTAAAAAATAATAGATTTTACAACGTTTTACAAGTCAAGGATAATACTTTGGTAGAAATAAATACTAAAAGGATTTGTTAGAATCTAATTTTTCTACTTTAATTACCAACTAAGATAACCAATTAAAGTTAATTAATAAAAAATTTATAAAATACAGTATTAAACGTATATAGTATATTTGTCACTGTTGAAATGAAAAATCGATAAGTAAGAAATAACCAGTTGGTGATAGTGAATACTTTTTTTGAATACATTTCTTATTGTTGGTAATTTGTGATAATCCCTTTAGGAAACTACTTTTTGAGACTTTACTTCTTATTAATTTTTTTAAGGTATTTTTTGACTTTACCTTTAGGGGAGGATACTATATAAAATTCTTTCTTTTCTAGAAAAAAAGTCTTCGTATTTTCTCTAATTATGTCGTGTCACGTCGATTGAAATAAAATGCCTAACAAGTTTTATAAAAGTCGGGAAATACGTACGAATTTATAAGCGGTACAAGTTTATACTCGAACTATAAAAAATGCGACATCAGAACATTTGCAACCTCTCCAAAATGTAAAATACACGATCTGTTAATTAATGTAAAAATAAATTATAAAATATCCTATACAAATCATGTCTTTATTATATTACAAAGTAATGAAAGATTCAGATGGTCGCGTTTTTTGTTGTTGTAACAAAATAAAAAGTTTAAACCAGAAACATTTTTCCATTCTCTTTTTCAAATGTTTTTATATTAAGTAAATGATAATCCAAGCATGATATTTTTAGTTTGGCTAAGAATAGAAGTTTTCCGTTAATTTAGGATCAATTCATAAATAACTTAGTGAATAAATAAATAAAATACGTGAATATTACTAATTTAGGTATATTAATCATTTTTACAGTAACATTTATTTTAAACTGCAATATAATGTTAACATGAACTTTTCACATAATCTGATAATGGAATATAAATAGAAGTTGCAACACAACAACATTAATAAAACTTTAATTATGAATGAGAGGAAAAGACATATTAGATAGCTCAAACAAAACGACATCCAATAACTATTTAAAAAATAATCAAGCTTTGCATTGCGTTTTCATTTTTGCTATAATTTCATTTTTGTCTGCTAGATAACTCTTCAGATAGTAGATCCCTTCTATAATTTTGAGATAGTAGACGGAAATTTTGTATTTTAGGCATTAAAAATAAGTTTAAATTTTTAAATGAGAATGATTCATTTATAAAATCATTCAAGAAGAAAGAAATGATGTTTTTAAAGAAGTAACTTTTGTTTGAAACATTTGTTAATGGACTATTTAGATAAGCCATATTCAATATAATTTAGATTACATTCGATGATATAGCAAACTTTTCATAAGTATATGGTATTTTGTGTATTTAATTAATGTTAATTATTATATATAATTTTAAAATGGACATTTTTCGGGTGTTTAAACAATTAACACAATTACTTGTTTTACGTCATATTCAATTATTTTCTATATCGATCATTGAGAACATTTAATCATTGAGAAATTATTAAATCTTCCATGTAATTCAAAACGACAGGTTTTACATTAATACATTACATTACGGTCACATGGGGTTTAGATGGGGTCTAGCATTTTCTTTTTAATTTAACATTCCCTTTAAGTAATCGAATATTTTTTTTCAAAATAGATATTGAAACAGTTAAAAAAGTTAAAAAGCTCGGAAAATTCGATTTAAAAAAAATCGTGTTTATTTTAATTTTAGCAATATTAAACAAAATAAAAATATTAATCAATTTTGAAAAAAAAGTATAATTATTTTGAAATAATAACCTCAAAATTTTGTAGGGGGCCTTTGGACCGTAAAGAGACCGTAATGGATTCAGATGTTTCGAATTAAAAATAATTATGTTAGATGTTTGTTATCAACGATTTTTGAATAAACTAAAGAAATAGTGTAAACATTTGACGATCCAATCGGTACTTCCATGATTTGACTATTTTACCAATAGATATATTTACCATATTTTATAACTACTGCACAATGCTTTGACATCTTATACAACTATATGTATTTAAACGTACAAGAATACTAATTACAAAACTGTTACCTTTGTTATTAACTTGTAATGATGATGTTTTTAGAGACGCATACAATGTTAATTAATTGGATATTCAATCATGAATGTTTACTTTACCATGTCGATTGCATCCTTTTAGTTTACCTCTACATAAATAAAAAGTGTCAAATCTTTGATAAAAAATAATGGTAAATAAAAGCCTTTTCAATATACTTATGCAAAATCGAGTTTCGTATGCATATTAGCCGCACCATATCCTCTTCACTGGACAATTCTAATTTTTAAATCTTTGTAATAACTTATGGTATAACATAGACCTGCTTATTGTCTTCAATAATTTTCCTATTAGTATTGAATTAAATAATGAGAAAGGTCTCTAATTCAAAGAAGTGAAAACAACTTTTGCAAGAAACCATCGATTTCGCTGATAATATATAGGGTAAGTTCGGGGGAGATAGCTACACGGAAGGGATGGCCAGTCCAATTATTTTCTGAACCTATACGTAGAGAGTAATATTTTATGCAATCAAGATATTTTATTTGTATAGTTCTTTATATAGTTGATAGAACGTAGGCTATTAGCTTCACATACAAAGTGATATTGAAATTAAATAAAAAAGTAATTAAATATCGGTTAACGGGTGGTCCTTTCCTAAAAAAAAAAATTTTATACAGTCAAAGAGTATTTAGGTGTTACTTAAAGTAACAGTAGATGAAGACGTGAAGCATAGCGTTTTAAAAGATCTTCTTGAACCACTTCTGGAAACCACCTCTGTTAAGTTTCCTGAAGCGTCGAAAAAATTAATAAAATCTTTAAATGAAAGCCTGAAAACCTTTTCGTCGGATTAGAATTAATAACGTCAGAGGACCTCAAAAAAAAAAAAGCTGAAAACCTTTTTGATTAGAATTAATAACATCAGAGGACCTCAAAAATAAAAAGAAAAACACAGATTTATGAAAAAGGTGTAATCAAGACGAAATGAAAATAGCCATCAGAGGAAGAGTGTACGAATGGACATATTGGTCAAAAATCTCCGAGAGTAGGCAGATCAAGAAGAATATGGTGACAAATAGAAGAGAAGGAAAGTCAGCCTTGTAATGGGGTAAAATAAAAGTTATAAGCTAAAATCGTACAAGATAGATATCCTTTTTCCTATGTAATATCCTTTTCCTTTGTATAAAAATTAGCACGAATACACTTTTATGTAATAATGCTGTTCCGTGAGTATGGCTTGAAATTAAAAACTAATAATAGTTTTTACGGCCTTTTTTTTGGCTTTTTCAAATTTTTAAATCAAGCAATGAATGTATCGATTTTCTACGAAACGATATTCATTTACAAACATTTTCTTATATGCTAGAATCACTTCGATCCTCTATTTTATTTACTTATGAGAGAAAACTTTATTTGGTACACATATAAAATTTCTACTAACTAAGGAACTCAAAACGACAAGATTCTATGTATTAAGATCAGCTTTGTAATTGATATAATATTGGAGAGTAAGTATGAAAAAAAAAATAAGGCTTCGTTTCTTTGCTAAGATGTGTCATCAAAATGACAAACCAGATAATATCTAGAACAAAACTTTTTGTTAGAATTATATCTAGGTAGATAAGCTATGATAAAGCTTCTTGGAAAAAAAAACAAAATTCAATTTTTAACCAACGATCTCCTGTATTTATTTATTTATGTATGGCCATGCACAAGGTTTATCACAAGTGTTCAATTTGAAGAATATCAATTTATTGAATTGAGTATACTTTGAATAATTTGAAATTTAATACTTCTATAAATAATTTTCTGGTGACCTTTTGAAGTCGGTTCATATTATAATCTTAGCTAAAAATTGATTCGTAGACATCGAAATCAGAATGTAATTGTTCACAATGATATTATTTATAGAAATGTTTAATTTAAAACCATTTATTAGCTTTTAGTTGGTTTTTTATTTTTTCAGCCGGATTTGTTTTATTTTTTATTACTTTTTCCACACACATTTTTTATTTTTATAATGAGTTCTGAATAACTTTATAAGAATATATTGTATGTGATTTTTTTGTTATTCTATATAGGAATAGACGACACTGGTATACAATTTTATATTTTCAATTTTTTAATAAATTTTCGAATAAATATATGAAGCAGTTTAAAATAAAAAAATTTAAATTAAAACCTTAATTTACATTTTAACATTAATTTAGTATTTTAAAACAGAATTTCTTTAATTACATTTTTCTTCGCCTATAAAGACATCGAAACATTGTGAAATTTTGGAATTGAATAAAAATATTTTTGGGTTGTGAATAACACGGCATTTGAAATGACGTTGGAATGGTCGAATTTCATTGGAAATATAATAATTATCTTTGCTCTAAAACGAATCTTTATTTATTTAGTAAAACAAGATTTTATTTATAAAAAGGTTTCGTCATTAAAGCATCTGCTATCATGACCATTTGTCAACACATAATTACTTTTGTTTGTATCATGCGAGGATGATTTTGTTGATGTCGACAGGTGAAATTCAATATCATCTTCCTGTTCATCCTCTTGTATTGAATTCTCATTTTTAAATCCATTACACAATTTATAACTATTATTTGGAATATTATTAATTTCAACTAAACATTTTAAATTATTAACTGCTGACGTTGCTAACGCCGATGTTGAATTTAATGGTTCATCACTAAAATATTGTTGCTCTTCATCAATTAAACGTAGATTACGAAAACTAATTTGAGTTTCCGTTGAATTATTACGTCCATTTCGATAAAATAATGGACTATTATTATCATTTGCCGTCGAACATAAACGACTACGTAATTCTTGTTGATCTAAACGATTATGAAATTTTGGTGATGAATCTAAACTATTCATACGAAAATTATTAATTTTTAATGAACTGTTTTGTCGTATCATACTATTTCGATACGATGTTAAACTTGTTCGTAATGTTCCGCTACGATCACGCGAACGAAAATGTATAGAATTTTTTTGTCGTAAACAAACTAACATAAAACCATGACGAAATTTTGAACTCATCAAATTATATAAAATTGGATTGATAGCTGAATTTAAATAAACCATAACACGACAAAAATACAATATATTATAATATTTTTCCACTCCCAATTTAAAAACGGTTTCATCCGGTGATACAATTATCCATAATATGAATACACGGAATGGTATTAAACATACAAAAAATATAAATATTACAGTGCCTAACATAAGAACAACTTGTTTACGACCACGAATACTATATTGATCCGGATGTTTATTACATACAATGTGCTTGGCATCATGGATCAATGTTTTGGCAATTATTAAATATAATACTAATAATATAATTAATGGTATTATGAAAAAAACAAATATTGTCATTAAAAAGTAAAATGCTGGCCAAAATGAATTTGCTAATGTTTGACATGCTGGTACTGTTGAACCATCAAAATATTCCACATAACGATAATCGGCAATGCAGAGTATTGGACTGAAATTTGAAATTTTATTGTATTTTTATTTGTGTATTATTTGTTTTCAAATTTATTATTATAAGATAAGTCGATATTTGTTTCTACATTTTGAAGGCAAACATTTGACCGTTCTTTTTGAGTTAAATATAAATTTAAAAATAAAATTGGATCACAAAACAAAATAGTTTTGTTCCTGAATTTGTCTATTTTAATTGGGATAATGGAAATGTGTTTTTCTGTTTAAATCGTTTTATGAGTACAAAAATATCCTTTCAAATTGACATTTTTTGTTTTCGAGCCAGTTAGTTAGTACGTTGGCGAACGTTGAAAAATGCAAATAAACAGATTCTTGAAAGGCATTTATTTCGAAATTTCTTATTAACATTTTTAGTAATTTTGATGACGGTCAGGCAGACGGACAGAGAGACATACAAAAATGGACGAATAAATAATTCAAACACTCTAATACCGGAAATTCATCAAAATATTATGTGTAAACATTATGTGTATTTGACGAAACTCGGTATTAGAGAATTGTAAAAATATAATTTTTTTTTAATGAATTTACCTAAAGTTTTAAGTTTTTAAATTTAATATTAAATGAAGCCATTAAATACTCCAGATTCATTTTGAAAAAAGCCTTCGAGTGTATAAATTAATTAAACCGATCGTTTTGATCCAAAATGTGCAATATGTTACTTTTGAAGCATGAATTATCCGTAAAACGCGTTTAATTAGTTACAAAATTAATCTGGAATCGGAACGAAATATCACTAAAGATCATAAATATTTCTAACGTCATATTTATTATGCGTTCGCTAGTTTGAAAATTTAGATAAAAGCTTAGCTCTATTACCATGCATGACGAATGAAAAATAACGCGGGTTCACGAATTTTATTCTTATGAATGCGGATTTTTTAGTAGATACAATGTTGGGAATGTACTTGAATACTTCTTATTGGTAGCTTTGCAATTATTCGGTATGTATGTCATACAAATTTTCGTGCATCGATAGTACTCAAATGTTGTATAGTAACAGAGACGTGCGTGGTATCAGAGAATAAGTAATATAAAGAATACAGAGTGCACTGTGTTAGAGATTGTGTTGATCTCTTGCAAGATTCAATGCAACAAAAATGTGATTCAATAATAAAGTAGTCCATAAGTAAAGATCATGATTTCGAAAAGAACAATTTAAATTTATGTTACTTTGTTTTCTCCTGGCCCTAAAGTACAAAGTGTCATTTTATTTTTGATTGATGTAAACAGAAAACCAATTCTCATTCTTGATTGTAAATCTAGTCAAAGAATCGACAACAAAAAAGCAAATCTATACAATTTTTGGGATGTGATCACTTAGAAAAATAACTGTTCATATCATAGAAAAAGTTTAAAATATCGACTTACCTTTTATGAAAATTTTTTTTTATATAAATTATTATTAATTGTAAGTAAAATAAATATAATAAAAATTTGTAAATTTCAATCTATTTAACTGTTGAAACAACAAAACCCCGATTTTTGTGTGTAAATATAAGTTAATACCGCCACCAATAAATTATATGGAAATTTTTGTAGTTTAATAAGGAAAGCAAAAGCAAATGTTAGATTTGGGAAAAAGTTTCTATTAGTAAATTATATTGTTCTCTTATGGGATTAATTTCAGAAATTGTGGAGTAAATTAAACGCTACAAGTATAAAAAGCGCTAAGAAATTTAGTTTACGTTTAAGTTTAAAAAAAAAAACAAAACACAAGCTGTTTCAATGTTATTTGAAAGGTTAATTTTCATTAGAATCTTTGTAGTTGAGTAGCACAAAATTTAAAAAGTATTTTTTTAAATTTCGGTAAAAATGTAGTCGGGGCAATTTAATTGAAGGTAAAAACCATCCCATCTTAGGGAGTGGGTATTATAAATGAAAAAATATCTGGAATCAACAGATAATAGAATTCTAAACAAATCGTGTTCTAAAGGAGCTTTTAGAAAGATCAATACTTTCCGTGTTAATCGTGTTTGAAAACGTCATTTTTCTTCCAAACAACTCACATTTTTTAAATGATTTTTCACAAATATCTAAAAAATTATTGATTTTATTAAATAAAGAAACTATTGGGACTAAAATCAGTAGTTCATAAAAAAATGAAGAAATTCGTTTTTTAATGTAGGTCCAATGTAAACCAAGTAATAGCGACATACGTCTGATTTTTCTAACGTACACCAAGATCTTTAAAATGCTACAATTTTTAAAGTGCGTAATATTACAATACTCCTCAAGGTCGACATTCTTTCTATATTGTCCAATTTTTCCCGTGTATATTTTACTTCCAGTTTCTTACACCACTCCAACACCGTCTTAATTTAGATTAATATTAACCAAATTTGTATAAAAGAAAGGTTTCGACGAGTGGAATAGAAGTGTCTATCGTTGATAAGTTCCAATTTTTCTATAAAGGTCAACACATAATGGCGAAAAATTGGAGCAGGCCGACAATTGACACTTTTATTCACTGATCGAAACCTTCTTTTGACATAAATTTGGTGCACATATATCTTCATGTAAAATAAGATAGGGATCGAAATTAGATCTGGAAGGAACATGCTTGCTGACAAAATTAGACAATTTCAGGGGAGCCCACCTTTATGTGGATCTCGTGCCAAAACAATATTCTTATTCAATTAATTACAATAATTATTAAATATATTTCAATTATAACAAGAGTCACAGTTGGACAGAATATACACAGTCCAACATTCCAAAAATAAGACATATCTTGCCATTTGGCTTACATTTTGTTATAACAACAATAACATGTTCATTCTATAGCATTTTGATATAGAATGAACTTTTTTTTAACTTTAAAACAGGCTGATATCTCTGGATATTTCAATTTCAATTACAACACAATCATCGTCAGAAGAAATTTTGATTAAAAAGCATGTGAAATGTATTATAGGCACATAATTATTCTTAATAAGGATATTCTTAACAATAACATGTTCATTCTATAGCATTTTGATATAGAATGAACTTTTTTTTTAAATTTAAAACAGGCTGATATCTCTGGATATTTCAATTTCAATTACAACACAATCATCGTCAGAAGAAATTTTGATTAAAAAACATGTGAAATGTATTATAGGCACATAATTATTCTTAATAAGGATGATTGCAATGTAATTGAGATATTCATATTTTGCGAGATATAAAAATGTGTTAGATATATTTTGTTTCGATTATCGATTGTTATTTGTTTCGCAGTTGTATTTAGTTTTGTTGGCTTCGAGTAGACATAATTTTGTAGATTCAAAAATTATACTTTTGAGAAAATGATGTCAAATATCATAGATCATTCAAAATATTTCAAATTTTTGGAAAAAATGATTTATTTATTTATGATTTAGTAACTCATTATTATATTGAGACAATAAATGAAAGTTTTTATGTTTAAAACATTTTTTGTAGAATCCCCTAATTTGAGTTCAGCTAAAAATTGCCAATCAAATAAAACGCAGTTCATATGTTATATTGTGTTTTTTATCAATCTTTTGTAAATATTATAAACAGTTCAAATGTTGATGATCGAAACTATTCAAACTTGTTATCTTCGACTGTTTTCATTATGTTTATTTTCTGAATACGACTAATTGTGATTATTAAAAACATTATTTGACGTGTCTTTCTCATAAGAGAATTGTCTGTATTAAGTACGGTCAAATAATAAAATTAAAAGTAATTATTTCATTTAACAACGCTTTTTTGGTTGAACAAAGCCTCTTATATATTTTTACAAAGAATTTTTAATTAAAAGCATGTAAAGTGTGAATATGAAAAAGAACGAATTAAGAACGAATGTAAAACGAAATAATCTCTAAGAACCTTTTAAGGCTTAACGGTACCTTTTTATAGCGTAGATAAATTAACCGACGTTTAGAATTGAATTAAAATACTTTGGTTAGAGTTTGTTAGTTTTGACACAGGCGATTAAAATGTATAGGAGGGAAGTCCAAGCGGATATTTTTAGATTTATTAGAGCGCGTAAGATGAAGATATGGGAGATATTTTCCCCATGTTGAAAACCTCCACTATATGGTTCTCTATATGGTATTAGGTAGCCGATCAAAATATTAAAATGAAAAATCGATAGTTGGATAAAATTGAGAGCGTCTGATTAAGATATAGGTAGGTTATTTACGTGCTAAAAAGTGTACATTTTACTAATCTGACGATTTATATCCCTATTGAGGACATAATCTCATTATCGTCTAGTGTCGTGTTATTCTTCATCTGCCTTTTTCTACTATTTCTACCTCTAACTTATTTTGTTCCAAGTGACAAAAACATTCTTAGAATGAATTTTATTTTAATTAATAATTTTTAAAAAAATTCATTGAAATAATTTTTTAGTTAAAAAAAAATTTTTAACAACAATTATAATATTGAAAAATTGTTCTCATTCGATATCTAATTCGAAAGTAAATAAGTTTACATATACGAATTGCAGCAACAATATATCGACGTATAGTTATAACCAAATCTTATTTAAATGATTTTAATCAGGTTTTTTCACAACAGAAATATATTCAATTTGAAAATGAGTTTCATGGTAATTTATGCTTATATTAACGAATATTTTTAACTTATATCTGTATAGACTGGATATTTATAGTATTTTATGAATGCTAATTATAAATAGTCCAAACAATGAAATTCAATCATACGTCGAGTATCTAAACAATTAACTCTGTATGTTGTTATCTTCACTTGCTTATGTTATTTTCTTGAGAGTAAAGTTTACAGAGTAACTAGTGTCATTTTAAACCAAACATTTAAGTAAAGATTTTAACTATAGTGGTTTTATATAATATAGCCAATAAAATTCGGTATGGTTTTAACATTTAATTGATCAATATAATAAATGAAAATAAATGCATGCATCAAAATGTGCAATAATTGTTATTGCATTCGATGTTCGATGATGATGATGATAATGGTGATCATCATCAGATGGTGGTGATACGAATGATGCTGGGTTGTACTCTATACAACTACTACTTTACTGTAATGGTTAAGATCAACAAAACATAAAATGAATATGATTACTACATATACAATGCCATTGTTGTTGTGTTTATAATATAATGTCTAACTATCATTTATGTACCATACAGTCAGTATAGATAGGGGATCAAATAAATGTATTCATTGTTATTATCCATTAAAAGTTATGTGCGTTTATTGTTATAGTGTTTTGTTTTTATGTGTATACCATGGTGTTTGTTCATTTAAAAAAAATACACTGCAAATAATGCCACGTTACATATGAAAATGCTCATTTAAATAGCTTTATGTCTGGTGCGTCTTCACCGAATAACATGCAATTTTGTAGAGGGCTGGGTAATGAACATAGAATTTTGCGTACCATAAGCTAATGAACCGAACTTAATTTTTTCCCCAGAATAGGCAGAATATACAATTTCAAAAAAATTCAAATCACTGATTTAAAACTAGATCATGCATCTACGATCAAAATTAGATCAATGGATCGTGAGACGTATCGTTATTTATGTGAAAATACCAATTATCAAATACATCTAATTTAGGTTTATTAAATTCACTTTACTTAGTGATGAACATAATTGGTCTTGGTCTTGTAGTTTTGCTGGCTTGGTCTTGCAGTCTAGCTGACTTGGTCTTGCAATCTTGATCTTGCAGTCTTGGTCATGTAGTCTTGCATAAAAACAAGAGCAAGACCAGGATCAATATTATCTATGCACCATCAAGATCAAGACCAAGACCGATCAAGCAAGAGCATCACCAAAACCAAGACAAAATATGCAAGATCAAGGTATGAGAATCGCTAAATTCATGAGCCAAAATGAATTGAGCAACTTCAGAAAAATGCTTTTTACACAAAAAAAAAAAAAAAAACAAATGTGAACATAACGTTCAGTCCAAAATCATAACAAACGAACGGTTGGAGCGAGAGAAGGTCACCCATACAACATGCAACAAGACATCAGTAACACATCGGACAAGTCAGTACTACATTGAGTGAAACACTCGTTATTTTTCACTTTAATCAAGAAGTTACAGCAATAGGGTTTGCACTAATTACAAAATTTCGACTCAGTAGATGCAGCTTATTAGATTGAATTGAAATAGTTTTTTATGCGTTAATTATTAATTATGAGTTCTTTATAATTTATACCTTTAATAATCTTCTTTAAAATTAAAAAAAAAAATACTTTAGTATCAGACCAAATGTACCAAGACCAATACTATACAAGCAAGACTAAGACCATGACTTGCAGTATTTGACCAAGATTGAGTATAGTATGCAAGTTGAAGATACAGGCCAAGACTGTCCCGGTCTTGATATTGGTCTTCCTTTGCTCATCACTAACTTTACTTATTTTGTTCACGTTAATTAATTCCGATTTTCATTGGTCTTTAATAGTGCTGCTCTTAAATAGCATATTTGGGCACAAATACTGTGTTCACCAATACAACATATATAAGTACGGAATTTCATCGAAATTCCGTCTATTAATGGCTTAAGCCATCTATTAATGGCTCACAAGATCCACTATTGTTTATCACAATTTTATAAATATTTAATGATTCATTGTGGAGGTATCTATGTACGTTTACTTGAATGAGTGCCGCAGACTGACGGAGACGAAACGAAACTTACTCAGAAAGGTCCAAAACGTCGATTTACAAATATATATTTTTCAAATCTGAGAAAAAATAACCTTTTTTTATTCAGGAAAGCAATAATTTCCAGCTCGAAAGTTAAAAAAGGATAAAATTTTATCTGACTAATTCTTATTCATTAAATTAGTTTTAAACCTTAACAAATCCATGAGAGATACACTAAATCATTAAGTCTTCAAATTATTCCATTAATATATTGAGGATAAAAACGGTTTCTTCTAATCGGGACGTGTGGAAACAAAGAACTGCAGGCACATAATTAGATGTGTCTTAGAGACCATAAATAGTCCGAATCAGAAGCAAAAGAAATATTTGGGAAGTGACAAACTTGAATAGAACAATCAAACTAAGAATTTTTACAACAAGCGTTCTATCAATCCTCAGATCAAAGCATATTTATTTAAAAAAAAATCCCAAAGAAATTGAAATTTTCTGTAGACTAGAATTTAAACGCGATTCTCTTATTGCAGCTTTATTTTCAGTTCGTTATACCACATAAAGAAAAACGTAAAACGTAAATAAACGCCGAAAGTACTGAGCCATTACCACCAATTCGGAAGGGTAACTAACCCTAGAAGAACATAGCTCTATACGCCTTATAGGTAACTAGATAGCAACGATGTTTTTTTCTTCCAAATTTTACCGAATTACACAGTGATCATGCGGTATGATTAGAAAATTAATTTTCATGAAAAGCATTGTTTGTGTATATAATATTTGTTTTGAATAAATTGAATGTGAATGAATTGGTTAGTAGTGGAAATGTAAAAGTAATAAAATTGATTTAAAAGATCGTTTTAATAAATTGTTATTTGGGAGAATCCATACTTTATTTAAAATAACGACTCTGGTACAAAAGGGTCACTGTGAAAACAAAAAGTATTCATATTTTTAAATTCAACGAATGATGTTTGTTAAAAGTCATAGTTTAAATAAACTATAAAAAGCTTATATAAAGATGTGAACTGGTTACTTAATTAAACAATAAAATATTTTTTAAGTCTATGTATTCCCTAAATATAACTTCAGTCAATACATGATTACCTCTAAAACCGCTTACACTCGTGTAACGTAACTTAGACACGTAACAGAAATCTTTGTGTGGACTTAAACGCGTGACATCGTCGTGTTACAAAGTTGACACACGATGATGTAACATGGTGTCCCACAAATTGTCGGTAAATTTGAATCTCATTAAGATGTTGCTCGGTGGGTTTACGAATTGTGTGGACTCAAAAGCATTTGCAAAGACAAGACGTAAACATTATTTATTTTAATTGTAATTTAATATTTCGATATAGAGTAGGACAAAGTACATACAATATAATTTATTATAATTTATCATCATAAACAAATACTTATAGTGGAGGTACTCTGGTTGATAAACAGATTGAACACTATACAACACATAGCATCGCAACATCGAAATGCGAAACGCGAATTTCAAATGGCTTAAAGTATAATCTATTATAATCTATATTATTTATTACTTGATGTATTTCATCCTTTAAGACACTTTATATACATATTTTGTTATTAGTAAACAAACTATGTATTACCCCTTCTTCAAAAAACGTTACAAAGTCGGAGCAACTCCTGTTGATCCGTGTGCGACTAAAATGCTGTGATATCGCAGATATCGGCGATATTGCCGATTTCACCCAAATCACCTCATGTGCGATGTGCCTAACACTACAGATTTATGATAAGGTGTTTCATTACGAACGAATGTTGCACGTGTGCACTCTGCTTAAAGAGTTAGATTTCTTAAGTTTGAACAAGACTGGATAACTCCCTTAGATTTCCCTCGTAAACCATGAAAATTACCATCCAGTAAATTCCACATGAAATGAGTAAAAATATAGCACACAGTTTATGTTTCATTAATGATCGAAAATTTTTGAATTATAAATGGGAAAGTTCTCAAAATTTATATAATCTCGGGAAATATCACTAGAAATTGGTCCGAAATAATGAATTCCGAATCGGATTTCAAGTATATCCCAAAAAGTACACATCCAATTGTTAAATTCATGTTCGCTTTGAAATCTATATGTTAAACTATATTTATAAATATAATTTTGAAATCAGAGACAAAATTTTTTTCGAATTTTTGAAATTCGAGTTTCTGTAATTTTCCCCTTGAGAGAGTAATGAAAATTGAGAAACGTTTTTGGGTTCAAATTTCGATACAATTATATTTTTATTTGAAAAATAACATCCATTTAACGATTGGGTATGTAATTTTCGATATATGTTAATATCTGAAATCCAAATATCAATAAAGCAGGTAAAGTTTCTTATTTTTACACTCATCTACAAAAAACGCATCTTACATTACAATCTAGATATATTTATTTTAATTAGTAGAAAATGTGTTACCTCAAACACTCCTGGTACGAACCGTGTTGTACGGAATTTTTGGTCAAATTGACTTTAAAAATGCGATACTATTTTTATATCTTTAAATTGATTGTAAGACACTTTATTTCCAAAAACCCGAAAATGTGAAATAATAAAATTCAAGAAAATAGGAACCAGACTTTCTTCCATTATGAACTATAGTTGAACTATTTTTGTTGTGAACACAGTTAAAATCACAAAAGCTTTATCTTGATGTGTTTGTTATGTCTTGAAATGTATGACAAAAGACGGTGACAAACAAAGCAAAGTACATGGATAGAGGGTTATATTTATGCTACAATAAAAATAATCAGAGTAAAATGAAGAATATAAAATGTTAATGATGCAATGTCGAAATGTTTATTAGTGTATTGCACGCAGTTAATTTAAATAGTACGAAACATTTGCACAGATGTGTATTACGGATTATTTCAAACGGAAACTAATTTATGATTCGCACAAAAGATTAAAAAAAAAAATGTATTTATTTGCTTCAAACGCATGTTTAATATCATCGTCAAGGACGTTACCAAGAATATCTGTTTTCTAAAAAATTATTAAAAATTTCATTTCATCAATTTCCAATTCTTACAGTTCTCATTTTTTAAAAATTATCTGTACATATAGCATATTTAACACGCGGTTCAAATTCTGGTAAAGCAATTTTCTTACGATTGAAAATTATGACAAATGGTATTCATTTAATTATAAAAATAAAAAAGCTCTAGCTAATTTTGATTGTTTTCAATTATTTTATCTTGACCGGACAAATAAAAGATAATGAATCCGAAAAATAGCGCAATGAAATTACTTTTGTATAACTGCGCTTGGAAAAATAATTGACAGTGGTCAGTGAATGTCATTTTATTGCAATTGTAGTCATGTTATCATTAAAATTGAGATACTGTCTTCATCAGTGGAACACAAATCACCATTAAAATCGTCCTAATCACTGTGTAAAGTATTATCTTATATGATAATACGTCTTATACAAAATATAGTGATAATATAGATTTATAGTTGAAATAATTTTTAAAATCAGCCAAATTTATCTGTATAATTTAACAAAAATAAGTAGCATTTATTAACATCATAAAAAGTTTTAATTCCAAACATAATGGGTAATAGAAATTTATTTTCAACATCAATTTGGGAACGTCCTTAAACAATAGCTAATAAAGAGGCATAAATAGCTCATATTTCTTATATCTGTATTTAAACGGATTTTGATGAATGATATGCAGTAAGAATATTCTTTATTGTGCGAGCATTAATGGGTATATTATTATTTAAAAAAATCAAAATGGTGCATTTTTGCAAAATATATGTTTTCGTAATTATTTTAGTGATATATCAAATAGTTATAAGAGGGTTTTAAAGGTGATAAAAATAGTGGGTGTTATATATAAGGTAAATTTAAGTAAACAGTTGTGTTTTCTTTTTTAAATTTTCAACTTGTTATCTTTCCATTCTGTTTTGTTTTTATTCTGCCTCAATCCTTTTCACGCAGATCACATATTTAAAGTTCTTATTTCTTCGTAATTATGTAACACATTTAAGAACCATGACTACTTCACCATTAACCAAGTTAAGTTAATCTCGTTAAACATATTAGAGAAGAAATTTCTAATTTTTTGAAGATTCTATTTCTATAATTTATTCAATTTTCAATTTACTTACATTTATCTTTCAGTTAAATATGAACCCAATACGTATACTTAGAATACCCGGAATAATTAATAATATGAACTGTCATGTAACCAAATGACACATACACACATGTATATGACATAATAATCGATGAAGTATACGAATCTAAATAAGGATTAATTTTATTGGTATTATTGGATTAGTTCAAACTGCATTCATTCACCATGCAATAAAACTAATTGAAATGAAATAAGCAATGATGCTATTATAAACTTTACTAATGCAGTGACCAATAATAATGATTAAACAATAATTTAAGTTCACATTCACAAATTAATGGTCCGCAAACTAACCACCGTTTTGTGGGATAACAAAAATTAAGAATTGTAATTTATTTGCCTAATCATAAAAAATGCCAATTTGGCAAGTTATCAAATACCAAAGCTATGGGTGACGAGTCGACTCTTATCATTACAAAGTAACATAAGACAAATTTATTGAAATCGACGTTTTAGAAATTCTAGAAAATAAGAAATTATGAGGTTTCAAATGAGCCTGAGCTATTGATTTACATTTTTTTCGCATGGAATTCAAGCTTCGAAGTACTGAATTTTTTTAAATAACGGATAGATCTATGGAAACAGCGTAGTCTGTCAAAGACAAAAAATTCTTAGATTTTAATAAAAGATCCTAAAGGTTTTTTTCTTAAATTTTTAAGTTCTTGGTTATTTTTTATTTTGAAAAAATAAAAGCTTCACTGTATTCAACAAATTTCAATAAATTATCATAGATGTGTTGTTAATGTCAAAGCCAATTTGTCTACTTAAGATTTAAAAAAACAAAACTCGTATAAAAAATTTCAGCTAAATTTGAGCTGAAATTATGCTCGCGCCAATGATATTTCCTAGCGTTCTCTGACATAATCTATAAAAATAAAATGCAATAAAGAATATTCTAAGCAATTTTCTTTTTCCTAAAAATTAAAACCCAATTTTCATTACTAAAAAAACTTGATTTCTGAATTATAAAATAAAATCCTTTAAACTTCCAGGTCACATTTTGCAATAATTTATATATTCACTGCCAGTTCGGTCTATTTAGCAGCGATTTTGTAATCTTAACACGTATTGGAATCTATGACATTCCTTACTTTTTGATGAAAATACTTTTAAAATACTATGTAGGTAGACTTGAAATTTAACGATGTACTAAATTGTATTATATTTATAAGCCTACTGCAGTTAAAAAAATAATTTGTGGAATATGGATAAAATAGTGGTGCATACTGTTACGAATTAAAAAAAAAAAAAAAACCAAGTATATAATTTATATTGCTGGAGCAGTTTCAATTGGAAGTATTACTACCGAAAAATATTAGTAGTTATTTTACCAGTCGATGAGGCCGATTTTGCATGTTTGTTACTAGAATTACAGTATAATGAGCGGCTCAGTATCCAAATGAGTACAAACACTAATAACTTCATCCATTCGATTACTATGACTGGTCGTTGCGGGTTCGAATGAAGGCAGTGGCGGTGTGATAAATTATAATTAAAATTGGATGGGATTGATTGATCGCTAAATCGTTGCTTAAATAATAACGAAGTAACCGACTCCACTAACAACATAATATCAATATAATTATCACCTTTTGCTAGAAGGCGTCTTTGCTTTCAGGTGTTCTAAAAAAGGGTACAATGTACCAAAGTACTCTTAATATATGTAACTATTCTCTACAGTATAGTTCAATTAACCAAAGAAAAAAAAACAACCAAACTTCAACATCCAAAGTAAAAGCTTCCCATTCCCACGCTTATACTAAACCGGTTCTCGTTTTCAGTATTTTTACATTTCTTACCCTCTATGGTGCCTCGTAGCCTCTTTTGGACTACAACAAGATTGTAAAATATTAATTTTTAATAGAAATGTTTAATTATTATACTCGACATACATAATATATCAGTGTATATTAATTTCAGTCTTAAGCTTGTAACGTTACCTAACTACACCTGTCCGTCATCACGATAACTCAAAAACAAAAAGAGATAGCGAGCTGAAAGTTTGGTGACATATTCTAAGCATAAAAAGTCAGTTTAAATTCGTGAATGAGCAAAATCGGTCCTCTGAGACCAATTGATCATTGACCCGGTTTTTAAACTATAAAAGAGAAGTTCAAATACGAATAATGTTAATGTTTTTTTTTTTAAAACAAACATTTCTTTCATTCTTCTGTTTGAAACATTTTTTCGTAAAAATTCTTAACCAAAAGCGCAATAAAAAATAATCGAAAATTCAAAGGTTTTCACACAATTTGTAATGACATGTGAAAACACACATACATTATGAGACTTATATTCAAATAATTAATTGTAGAAGATAAAGTAAATATTATATTGTATTTACACTTTCTCAAATCCATTTTGTTTTCATATTTATATTTATTAGATGTATTATCGTACAATATGTAAAGTTCAATTCCCTTTGATTCAGAACAAAAAACATTTCAAATGACTTACTCAAAAGTTTATTATAATATTTAGGCATAAACGAGTATCGCATACTATTTATTTCAAACTTTAGAGAATGCAAATTTTTAGAAAAATACCTTCCTTTTTCTTTAGAAAAGTCATTTCCTTTTTTAGGCGTGATGTGTTTTTGACAAAGCGATTATATTTAGTGGATTCGAGAGCTTTTTAAAAAACTTAACGGTCAACGCTGAGACACACGATGAAATATTTTGGGCAAGCATGCCTGCATAAATTGCTTTAACGTATATCCTTTAATGTATACAAGCTTTAATGTATGCAAACGTATGGCACATGCGATAAAATGTGATATATATCAAATTTTTGAAATTTCAGGAATGGTAGATGAAGCGAATTGATTTTGAACATAACAACATAATTCATTGAATATTTCTCAAGTCGAAGGTTCTATAGTTTTTGGGAAAATAAATTGAAACATTATTACTAAGAATATTTGAGATTTTTTCGTAAGGATATACTATTTGTACGTTTAAAAGGGCTTTGATCCAAGGAAAAAAACACCAAATTAAAATTTTTCCGAGAGTACCTACTTAACAAAATTTAGAAATATACCAGATGTTTAGTTGCCACGATTTTGTTAAAATGAAAATGCTTAAAATTTTGGGAAAAGTAATTTTTTCTTTTGGTTTTATTACAAAAGTTTAACATAAATATAAATTAAAATAATAAACATAACAAGATAATATCATTTTGTTGTTGAATGTAAATAATATCGAAAGTGGTATTTACTCAACATTCATATCGCATTTCTAAATTTTCAAATTAAAATGCCTTTTATGTTGGCTATAGTGTCACTGACTTTCGGTTTAATGAGAAATGGATTTCCATTTTTGGAAATAATAGATTACGGCATATACAATGAAATTGTATATAAAGAAATATCTTTAAACTATAAGGAATGTAAATCGCTTCAAAAAATAACAGGCTGGATTAATGTTTAATTGATCGTTGTAAAAACAAGGTTTTTGTATGTACGAACACGAATAACTTATTACAGAGTAGTCTGATTTTGTTAATTCTTTATTCATTGGAAAGATTATACCTGAAAGTTGGTTCTAAGGCTAAACAGGGAATGACTTTTCCCATACAAATTTGGAAAAAAAGTTCACACACAGATTTTAATGCTGAGTAGTGTTAATCAAAAACTAAGCCTGTAGTAATTTCATAGATTATAGCCATAAATAATTATAAAATAAAAACTTTTCAACAAAAAGAAACTGAAAAACAAAAAAATTATAAAGACTTTTTTATTTTACCTTAATAAATAAATAATTCTTATATCAAAATTACTTATACTCATGTAATTTTGAGTGGGCATATACTTACCTCAGGTAAAAAACTAAGTTATTAAGGTTAATTTAAAACTCAAAATAATTACCAAATACTTCGATATACTGACATTAGTTTAAGAACATAGTTATTAAGGTTAAATAAAAAGTTTATAATTTTTTTTTTCAGTTTTTTTACGGTTTAATTTTTTGTTAAACAGATTCTATTTTTTTTTTATTAAGTGCTTTCAACGATAATATGGGAAAATTATCAACCAGATAATGGAAACTTCTTAGAGTCAACTAGGCAAGGCCTGGGAAATTTTCGCCAGTTACGTTCACTGCGTGATTAAAACATATAGGTAATAATTAGAGTTAACAAACCATGGTTCTACGAGTATTTTGAACTTAGTGATTAATACTTCAGGCGGTATTTAAGATTTGGCAGGGGTGTTGGGCTTTCACCTTGTGATTAAAAAAACCAGACGATATATTGAAGCTAGTTAGAATAGAATTGGAATTCAAATTCTGTGATAAAAATATTATGTAATATATTACTTGGCATGGGAGTTTCACATGTTAAATGTACTTTTGCTATTTAAACTATCCGTAACGAAGTAGTTATATTCTTCATAATAACCGAAAACTTTGATCAATAATAATTTATCGCGATACCCGATTTGACTATTTTTCGAACTGTCCTGGCATTGAAATAATATCGTTATTATTTTCAAGGCAGTTCAAAAAATAGTCAAATCGAGTCTAGCAATAAATTATTATTGAACAAGGTGTTCGGTTATTATGAATACAGTATTGACACTAGGCAAATAAATAAAATTTTATTATCAATTTTGTGTTATTTTAATTTTATCAGGACTCAATGTAATAGAGAAAATTGTGACCTTTCAGAAACACCCGGTTTAGCCAGAATTTTCAATTACACGCATCAAATGTAATGTGTTATTTTGATTAAGTATTTGAAAAAAAAAATGCAATAAAAATAAAAAAGAAAGAGAAAGAGAAAAAAAAGCGTTCAAATATATCAAATTCGTAAAAAGATTTTAAACATATTATTTACTCAACAAAACCAAATATTTGTCATCTCGAATGGTATGCATGCATGAATTAAATAAGGAAGAATGTAGATATTTTGTGTGATTGAAGAATTTTTTTTTAGCATTTAAATTATTTGATGGGATCTGGTTGAGTACACAAATATTAAATTGATTTTAACTATTACAAATAATGATATTATATGAGATTGATTTTAATTGTGTTCTTTATATCCGATAAATATAGGAAATGTCGGAGTATATTAATTGTAGTTCAAGGGCCATATTCTTGGTCGATTTTTATTTCTAAGGCTCGCCTTAAGGCACAGATTATAATACCTAAGAAAGATCTTTTACTTCTGAAAAAAAAACTCGTCTTTGAATGAAAGTAACACTTAATGCTATTTATCATCTTTTTGAATACTTTAGTAGAAAAATATTTTAAGCCTTACTATAGCAATGATTATTCAATTATTTATATTTTTATTATTCTAAAATTCAGAAATTTAATAACAAACTTAAAATTTAAATCTTCTATGTTGTAATTTCCTTTTCCGCTAATTAATTGTGCTTTAAATTATATTATAGTGTTTATTAGTAACTTATTTAAGTGTCATTAAATGTTTTTCTGTTTGTTAATATTGTATGATCGATTTATCAAATAATTATTTTGTGATTTCATTTTTATATTATTTATTACTATTTTTATTAATTTTTATATTACAATCAAGCAAATATCTTTAATTTTTCATTTTTCAAAGTATAATTACCATCAATGATATGTTTTTGAAAACACACTTTTGTTTGAAACATTTTTTCATAAGCTTAAACATACAAATTTGGAGCTTGTGGTTATCATTCCGAAAAAAACCAGCTGATCCAACTGACATTAATATAATTTATTTATAAAAATATAATATAGATTCAACTAAAATCTCTAGTTTAAGTTCAAGATTAGAAAAAAGTTTAATGTTTTCCAAACAATCTGCTAGTATATTTCTAGAGAGTTCGAAACATTTAAAACAAACCACAGTAATTGCATGTATATTATAAATTTTACCAGCACAAATAAATTAATTCAACAATTTAATCGTGTAAATTGATTACATTATATGGCATTTCGACACTCACACAATGTATCAGAAATGACGCACACAGCTGAGCATCAAAGTTTACACTAATAATTATAAACATAATTAGAATATACGAATTACGTAATCCGTCATAGCTATATATTTTAATTATTTAATTTGTTAATTAGTTGAATTTGAACTGGAATTGTGGTGAATTTAAACATTTTATGAACAAAAAAATTTTATTTTTAAGAAATATTTTTTAATTTTAATTTTTTAAAAAAAAATATGGATAACGAATTTCTGAAGCTTCAGTTAGTGAAAGAAGATTTTTGTTTTGCATTCTGAATAAAATAACTTCCGATAAAGATACTTCCTTTATTTAAATCTATAAACTTAGTAAACTAGCATCTTTCTACGTAGCTATTTCCTTTAGAATGGTACTTTGTACACAGTTTGAAAGACACGCCAAGGTAAAAAGAAATCTTCATCATTTGTAGTATATAACTAACTTGGTATAATGTATATGTTTTTACAGTCACATTTTATTGTTTCTATTGGTTATTGACGTTCAAATTAATTACGTTATAATATGGGCACTACTACTGCTACTCAAAGTAATAAAATTGAATTAAATACTTGGCAATAATTGATTCCGTTTCTAGCCTTAATTAGATTTTGTTTTATTTACTTATGTATCCCAGGCAAAAGTTGTATATATGTTGACGATTAACAAAGTCAACTTTTGAATTAACTGTGCCTACCGATGTATATAGTTGAGAAGTGCTTCAAGTAAATGATAATCTGGACGGTTTTTCACTACATGAATTTCGTAATTGATTCTGTACTAAAACGAATTCATATATTGAAAATTCAAACACACAAGTAGTATTCATCACGTAAATGAAAATTATTCACATAAGCGACGACACATTCATATCTATCTAATAATAACATACTCAACAATACATTATACACAAGACGAAAGTGTTTCCAACAAAACATTGCATGTATAAGTAAGTACCGACTGGGTGTTTAAAGGATTTCGCGGCGGATTGTTATATATTTGAACTAAATAAATTAATAAAATTTATCTTAAACATTGCTATATCAAAACTTAAATCTTATCTTATATATTTAAATGAGCAATTCTTGTATATATATAAATATATATATTTATATATATATATAATTGGAATCTCGGAATCGGCTCCAACGATTTTCATGAAATTCAGTATATAGTGGGTTTCGGGGGCGATAAATCGATCTAGCTAGGAATCAGTTTTAGAAAATGTCATTTTATTTGTGTTTTATCGATAATTTTTTATAATGTAATGATATATTTGTTTAATATTTATAGTCATATAGTCATTGGAGTGGCTTAGTGTAAACGAGTAAAATTAATTTTCTTTTAATTTTATTAATTTTAAACCCAACTTAACCCAACAAAACAACACAATAAAGTGAATAATATTTTTCAAATAAGATTTTGTTATTATAATTGTATAATTTTTTATAATGTAATGATATATTTGTTTAATATTTAAAGTCATTGGAGTGGCTAAGTGTTTGCGTCTCGTCTTCCGCCTCGACGTAATATAATTTCCAAAAAACACAATTTATAAAAATAAAAAAAAATACCGAGCAAAGCTCGGTCATCCAGATATTTAAGATTAAACATGAGTACTTGTCTAAACACAAAATTTTTGAAGAGTTTTGATACTTTTCAAACCCCCAATTTTAGAGCTTATAATTAAGTTGCAATGTATGTTTGAGAGGAGTCTTGCAACTTAATTTTGAAGCAAATGTCTTCAACAATAACTAAATATTATGATACGTTGTATAAATAAATAATAAAAAAAATAAAAAATAAAAGTAAAAAACATTTTAATAACAAGCATTTATTTAAATGCCCTAAAAAGATATATCGCAATAATTTTATAGAAAAGTTTTCTGATAATTTCTGATTAATTTGACTTAAAATACAGTAATCAATCAGAAATAGTCTTATAAACATGTTTATGAATTATAATCACATTGTGAAATGTGATTCTTCATATATAGATAGACCTTTTCATTTTCATTTTCGATTCGATTCTGTTTCGGACGGCATGTCAAAAAACTAATGTAATAAATTGAAATGCAAATTTTTTCTATCCATGTCAAACTTTTTATTAACAGTGTTAAACACAAGGGAAGATCTATTGTAGCCAAAAACTCTTTAACACACTCGGTACACTATATAATGTATGATGTTTTTTATACACTGTATAAATTTTGCATACGTGTGTTTACCACTATTATAATAGATGATGTAGACTCACGCCTATTGCAATTTTCCAACATTTTGTTTGTTTATTTGTTTGTTTGTTGATATTTTATATTCTATACATATTTGTTTGTATGTTTAAATGTATGTTTTAAATGACGTCATCAAGACATTATTTCATATTGTATTTATATTGTATATATGGTGAAACCACTTGAATAACTATTACTGTTGTATTTTTATTGTCTACGTATATAATAATATTGATGATGATTATATGTCTATAAAATTGAACATATAAGTATGTTTATGATTAATCAGTTATAGTCCCGGAGCCAATCAGCATATCATATTATTCAAAATCCTTAGAATATTGTATGTAGCATAATTGTCTAAACTTTTTCCTCTACGAAAATTCTTTAATGTTGCAGTCATCATCAGAAGTTGGTCGTTGTTCTCAAAATTTTTGAATATCATTATACTCGACGTATAACATCAGAGTATATTAGTTTTAATCTCAGTTAGCAAATATTGACCGCACAAATACCATTTTGGTATAAATGTTCATAGAATTACCTAATTTGTTCATTTCCGTTACCCATCTGTCATCAAGATAACCCAAAAAACGGAAAAAGAAAACAGGCGAAAATTTTGCCAGTTGTGTATTTTCGACATAAAAAGTTTATTTAAATTTATGAATGAGTAAAATTGGTCTAATGGGCCCAATGAACTCATCGAAGTTTTGAACCACAAAAGAAAAATTAAAATAAAAAAATTGTTTGTTTTCTTTTTTTTAACAAATTTTGTTTGAAATATTCTTAATAGAATGTTCCGACCAGTTAGAAATAGTCATGAAGCTATTGACAGAAACATTTAAGTATAGTTTTTCCGAATCATAGTATCGTTTAATGAAATAGTAAACTTTATATTTTTTTAGTCAATTCAATTTTGTTTCAAACAAATTGCAGTGAAATTAGAAGGTACGGTTTGTTTATGTGTTAGAACTCAAGTGAATAAAATTTTAAATTACTGTTTTCTTCTAAAAACTATGTCACTAAGATATTCGTTGCATATATTATTCATGTCAATTATATAAGAAATGCCTTCATTGCCGACGTCGACAACAAATATACTTTTAGATATTTCTTCTGATGTTAAAAATTAATGACAATATAATTATCGGTATATTTTCAATTACACAAGCAATTATGAGATATTTATACTTTTGATAGGTTAATATTACTAACAGAAGACTATAATTCCTAAATTAAAGAAATCCCATACATTATGCATGTATTAATTAAGCATGAATATAGAACAGTTAACCAATAGGCATAAAATTAAATTATTAACCAAAATAACTAGTCGAGTTATACGTATTGAAGTGTTCGTTGTTAAATTAAAAAAAAATAATTTTTTTCCACAAAATATTTATAAGAAAAGAAACGAATAAAGAAAGCAACAAATGTCGCCAAATACTTGCAAACAGGAACGGATCTACGCTTTCTGTGTCTCGGGGCTTAAAAAGCGTCCAACGCCCTTCTTCTACAAATCACAATACTCCTATGATCTAACTAATGCGTCAGAAAGCTAATTCTTTACTGGCGACCCCTAATGGGTGTCGTCCGGGGTAATCTGGCCCCTCTATCACCCTAAATCCGTCGCTGGTTCCAAAATGAAAAATATAGATACATAATCGACATTAGAATTCTCGTATTATAAAGTAATGAAATAAATAAAATTAAAAACAATAAAACTTTAAAAGCATTTATTCCGGGCAAGATAGTAAGAACTATTCCATGTTTTACAATCGCATTGATTTCTTGGTTTTTTAAAATTAATTTTAATTGTATGACTTTGTATCAATTATCGATATAAATTACGAAACAAATTAGAATTCAAAAAAATAAAATGGTAAAAATAAAAAAAAAAACAGTATTTTGCTATACAATATTACATTATAACGTTAGGAAATATTGAACCCTTTATCAAAACTTTTGTATGGGTGTTCATAGAGTCAGCTAATTAGTCCATTTCTGTATATTGGTCGTTTGTCTGTCAGTAAGATTACTCAAAAAAGAAAAGACCAAGTTGATATTTTAGTGACATTAGACATAAAAAGTGAGTTTTAGTTCTTGAATGAGCAAAATCGGTTGATTGGATTCAATGGATCTATTACTCAATTTATAAAACATAAAAGATCACTCAATTTATAAACAGATTACTCAATTTATAAACACAATTGCGGTTCAAAATTAACTATTAAATAAGAACTCATACGAACATACATTTGCAATACACGTTATTATTTCACATATATTTATGACTGTTTAGATTGGATATTTATAGTAATTTATTAATTCTAATCATAAAAATAGTTCAAGCATTGATACTGAATCATATGTCGAGTGTCTAAACAATGAACTCTGTTAAAAGTTATTTTCACGTGTTTAGTTTTATTTTTCTGAATATTTAATTTTGCTGGCAAATACAAAAAAAATTTTACCAATGAAGCAGCGGTCAATGAAGCACTTTCCAATTATATAATGTGGTATAATTTTCTATGTCAAGTGCATGTAAGATTTTTACATACCTATAATTTGATTCGAAACATACAAATATAGAATAAGAAGAAGAACTCTTATAAATATTCAAATGTTGTAACTTGATTCATCATTTATTGTTCGAGACCAAATAGTATGGTTTACATTCGAGTTATATATTACGGTGATAGATTTTATACAGATTGGAGCAAAGCAGTTATTTAAAAATACTCTATGTATGTTTTATACAATGGTCGATAATGTATATTATTCGTTATACGAAAACACACATGGAAGTAATCAAAATGAACAGGACCAATGCATGAAGTTAAATATTGAAAAACAATGAAAAAATTATTGAAACTTTGCAATTTAAATATAAAAAAATGTTTTATTTAAAAACAATTTATATTTAAATAAATAGCCACTACGATGCGTCAAAGGATAATTTACTATTATATATTTCAAGCAATAAATTATATCGAGCGGTAAATTGTGGTAAAGTGCTTTATAGTTTTTATTTAGTTTTTTTCTTTTTAGATTTAGAAAACGACCGAAAGAAGGTTGATTTACTTTAAATGAAAATTCGAATACCAGCTGATAAAATTATTGAATAGCAGAACCCAATTTCAAATAATAACCGAAATAAATTTTTGAAAGCGGCTTGCTAAAAAACTTATTATTATTACGGGTATTTAACTTCACCTTTAAATTTTAATTTTAATTTAATCAATCTTGTTTCGGACGTTTTAATGCGTTACGTTTAAATTTTCTTTTTTTAATCTGCTTTTCATTTCTTTCATTTTGATATCCTACTTGATATATTTGGTTAATTTTTTTTTTAATAACGTATTACAATTTCGTGCCTAAAACTTTAACTGGCGAAATCCATCCAGACGATTGGCAGAGACTAAATTAAGAAATTTACATAAAGGCGCGAAAAATATAACCTGAGTAATTAGGTTATTAGCCGCCAGCGTAAAGGCACCATAACTATCGTGGGCTATTGTACACATATAATTGTAAACGCATCATAAGAACCGTGGTGTATTGTACACATGTTTACACATTTGTAAAGGCATCATTACAACATTGTTGTTGTATGTACACGTGCATTGTTTACATAAATATTTCATTATTTTAATAAAAACATTTATCGAAAATTCAATCTGTGGAGACTGGATAAGTGTAATGTATGTAATATATATCTGGATAATGATTTTAAACTTGGTATCGATATCATCACAAATAAACTTTACAATTATTCTACTCCTGAATTTCTATGTCTGATCTCCTTATCAAAATATTAGCACACGATTTTTTTGATTTAATATTAATAGTTAATGAATATACCAAATTTACATAAAGAAATTAGATAAGAACATTGTTTGTGAGGTTTCGGTATTTGAGCTATTGCGGTATTCGGTATTTAACATAATGTTATGTGTATACACCTAGTTACTATTCAATTCAACTCGTATAGATATGTAGGTCCAGAATGGATTTAAAGTGTACTTCGACTATTCTAGATTATAACATTTGAAAACTGATGATAGATTATACAATACCAAAGTATAGTGACATTTGTACAATACAGCAGTAATGGAATGAGAATTATATTATAGTACAAGTATATATACATATATAGAAATTAAATCTACAATTTAATATATTCTATGTGGTAAATTTGTAAAATAATTTTCAATGATTAAAATCAATATTAGATTTCATTATGCCTAAAAACTACATTTCATTTTTTTATTCGAAGATAAACGGAAGTCGTGTCTAAGCCACTGGACAAATTGTGATTTATGGGGTGTCAATCGATTCGATATTATAATCCGGCTGACATAGGCTATAAATATCCAGAATTAAATTAATATACTGTATGATATAACGAAAAAAGTGCGTGATTCAAAAAAATATTATGTGGGTGTGTGATTGTGTGTGTCAGTGAGATATGGTATCGCGCGCTTTATCCTAAATTCACCAAACTTGGCATTCTACACTTTATTCGTGTGATTTATAGATTTTTTACATTTTTCTCGAAAATTACTTCAACGATTTCCTTCAAACTATGTTCGTTGACAGATCATTTTAAGATCTATAACTTTTATTTGAAACATTTTTCTGCCAAAATTCAAGTAAGGGATAAATGGTAGGGGGTCTAATAAATAGCAAAATTTTTTTGGCGGTGAAAACTTTTTTGTAAAATGTTAAACTATATTGCAATTAAATTTCGATTTTTTCCCCAATTTCCTAGATCAAATTATTTTGTATTTTATGATATAAGCAGTATGAATTAGCTATTAACGAATTAGCTAGCAACGAGTAACATCTCCTCAGAAAATCATTACAACTAGCTAATTCATACTGACGATGACTACTTTGTAGTTGAAATACGTATTTATAAAATACAAAATAATTTGATCTAGGAAATTGGGGAAAAAATCGAAATTTATTCGAAAAATCCTAGAGTTTTCATTAATAATTATAAAAAAAAAAAATATATATATTGCAATTTCAAATTGGATGTGGGGTTTATTTAATACGCATGATTACCAAAAACTATTTTACCTCATTTTTAATGCGATTTTCTTCAAACTGCAGTACTGATGATATAAAACCAAGGTGAACTCGGTGCCATACTGCTTAAATTTTAAATTGTTTAAACAAATCTCAGGAATTGTTATTTTCGAAAGGGAAAATTTTTTATATTTTTTTCGATAAAGTTAATACTTTTTGAGACATGAATTTGTAAAGGTTTGAAAAAATTACGTATTCGGATTCCTTTGTTGTATTAAAAATATATAAAGTAAAAGAAAAAATGAAATATATTTATTTATTAATTTATTAATATATTTATTTAAAAATTATTTCTTATAGCAGTTTTTTAATTATTTGTAACTAGTATGAAGTTATGTGACGAATACTGTGTAATAAATAATTAAAAAACAGTTATAAGAAATTGAACTTTATCATAAAACGTCATAAGAACTTTTTTATTCGCATCTCTTATTCGTAAAAAATATTTAAAAAAATCTCATTTGGAAAAAAAACAATTCCTTGCATTTGTTGAAAAAATTTCGGCTTAAACAATGTGACACCGAGTTTCCTCCATTTATATCATCAGTAGGACAATTTGCAGAGAATCGCGTAAGAAGGTGGTATAGTGTTTGATACTCCGATTCGTTCTACACTATTTGTATATTAAAATTATTGTAGATTGAATTTGAGAGAATTTGAAATTCTCTAAGAATCACATAAATAAAATTATAATACTTTTTTTTTTCGAAATTTAATAGGGCCTATTCTTGGTGGGAGCCTGTAGACAATGCATACTGTGCCTATCCTTAAAATCAGGGTCTGCTATAATAGTTTAAGAAAATTCTGTGACCGGTAATGTTGTAAGTAAAATTTAAGACTCGTGTAGTTATACTAATAGAATATATAATTTATAAACTTCGTTTTAATTCCATTTTGAAAAATTTCTTCGGTTCTTTGATTTAATAGTTCTATTCACGAGTCGAAAATCTGTAGGCGTATACAAAATACTACATAACCTAACTTAAACAACTATTAATTTTTGTACACTTTGTACCAAATACAAGAAACACGTTTTTACGTGGTTGAAAAGGTTGAAAAAAATAATAATCCTTGATAAATAATAATAATATATAATTTAGCTTCTCTATTTATTCTCTATTGCCAATAATAAATAAACTAAAAATAAAAATACAAAACGTGTTGTGTATTTTATATTATTTTTCTTTTAGTATTTTTATGTATTTATTGTTGTTTGTTCATCTTTATATTATTAATAAATAAATTTTCTATAGAGTTAATAATATTATTACCTATTACGTATTTGAGCCCGGCAGTAGGTAGGTCGATGGCGAGGGAGAGAAACTAACTTTTGTTATGGAAGACGTAGGTTTGATAATTACTATATCATGTTTAATGTTTTACCAATAAAATAATCATTATTAGATATTATTATTATTATCTTTTTTTAATATCATTTGTATCATCAAAAAATAAATAAATAAATAATAAATACACTGCCGATAATGGTCACAAAACTTCCTCGTGATGTATGATTACTTAAATAACTATATGTTCCGAACTGCTTTACAAATTTAGTTGTAATGAGGGATCTGGATAAAATTTATTTTTATTACTTCATTTTTGTAGTATCTTTACTTCACGAACATAGATCTTAATTTTTTTTAAATCTTTACACTTTTATCTTGATTTCACAACCATGCGACGTGTAAAATTAAGATTGGTGAATAAAAAGTCTATGCTACCGAATTCATACAATTTAGTCGATCATAACACATTCATCGCGATATTGTTCATTGCGCGTCTCTTTTTTATGAATTCATCATTATAGTCCCAGTATTTGTCTACTAAGCAGCTGTTGGAAAACGGATTTCCTTTTCATTGAATGACGCATATGGAGATTTTGTCACTACATTATTAAATCTCATTCTTATTGGAATGACACAATATAAATGGATATACCTCAGTTATAAGCCTGTCTAGATATTCTGTCTTTATCTAATAAAGTATTCATATATGGAAACATAGATTAAAAAATTAATTAATTTTTAGGAAAAATAAATTGATAAAATAAAAAATCCAGATATTTATAATATTAGTAAACAATATCAAACAAGTATACTTTATACATATTATGTGGTTCAATGCCGTATTTTAAATGATATAAGCAGTCGAAATTATTCAATCGTTTTCTTGGAAACTGAATGACAATTTGGAACTCTCAAATTGCATATTTTTCTTTTGAGGATTGAATTCTAAAGGTTTATAATTACACTGCTTTTTTTTAATATTTTTATTGGAATTTTTGAGAGTTAATTCTATAGTAAAATAAAATCGACATGTCAAAAATATATCCAAAGGCAATATAATTGTAAAACAAAGAATTTCTGTTATGAGTTGCTTGTGGTTGCAGTACTACGATTTCGTCAACACTTCTTCCAATGCAATAGGAAATATAAATTTTTCCATTTTTCTTTAAAAATAGATTTCAGCAATATAACAGAATAGTTTGAACGATGTGTAATCTGGGAGTCCAAATTTTAATCAAACAATCGAATATCTAATGCTATATATTGGAAAGAAAACGGCGAGACTTTGATCCAAATAGTGTTAGAAATATTCAACAAAGAGTAAAAGATGCTAATAGCAAGAATTGTTTGCATACAATTTGTATAGAATTTTTCGAAAATTACTAAATATTAAATAAAAACATAATTAATTGTACTTTTTGAATTGGTAATTTTAATAATAATAGAAGAAATTACATAAGAAATATTTAAAAAAATTTAATAATTATAATAATGCATTTAAAGTTTGTTAATAAATAGTGATAAATTTTCAATATAAAAACATGTATCATCCATTGACTTCTATAAAAATTTGATTGATACAGGAGTAATATATTTCCGTAGCAGTTAATAAAGCTCTGAAAACAAAAGCTGTGAGCAGTGAAAATGGGCAAAAAAATATTACCAAACGTATATTTTTGCGTGTAATTTTTTTTAAGGTTGATACTATTTCTGTAATTTTGTTAAGGAATTTCTCTTATTAAGGAATTATACTATATACAAACAAAATTATACTTTATTTTTGATACATCTTGTATGTTCGATTATATAGATTATTGTATATACAAAGTAACTGCTGATTATCTGATAAAAATGCTGAGTATTGAAATTGAATAATAGTAATCGTAATCAGAGGTTATATGCACTACTATATACACTACTTACAATGATTGGAGACTACTTTTAATAGAAAACTATAATAGAAAATGAGACTATTTGTCTATCCGATTGGTTTATATTTTATTGCTGTCATATCAGTTGCATTGACAATGGAATAATTTAATCAATTTTAAATTCTTTCTAAATTTAATAATTTAGATGGTTATTATTTGATTTTTGAACCAAAAAGAATCTTAATATCGTGTATAGAGTATAATCTATATAAATAAAAATATCATAAAAAGCTCTATGCTTAATCACAAACTTACTGACTAGATGGCATTTAACACCATTATATCAATATCAAATATCAAAGGTATAACTTTGATATTAAGAAATTGAAATGGAAATGGGTCGGATATATTACCAGAATTTAAATAGATGGACGACCAGATGTACTTTATGGCTATAATTAAGTTTCAAATGTAAAAAGGGTCAACCACCAACAAGGTGAAGAGATGAGATTGATGGTCTTGTGAATGGTCTGTGGACTAGAGAGGCTATTACTTGGAAACTTTAGAATACACTGGCGGGAAGACCTTTGCCCCATGGGGCTAATTCTGACTATAATCTAATATAAAATTGTAGTATCCAAATCGGCTAACCAGTTTTAACGAAATTTCGCAAGTATGAGATTTTAGTACGCGGTCACTCGCCTAAAAAGGGAGTGGAGGAGTCAAATTGTTTGAAATATTTCAATGATTAATTTTAGTTGAATTGAAAAACGTTCAGGGTGTAGTCGCGGTAGCTGTACTCGTATGCAATAAATATTGGTTTGATTATCCCGTAGCCTCTTTGTATGGTGTTATACCACATGAAGTCAAATTCTATTTTCTAGAAATGTACAAGGAAGACAAATGTAGTTGAACTTAGAAATTATAATAGTTCAGAGTTGAATGAAATTTTTCAAACACAATAAAATTTTCGTTAAACATTGTATATTGTTACCAATTTTGTATGACCTAATTACTCAAAGCTTTATCAATATACAATTTCTAACAAATAATGACTTAATTTTAAGTAAAAACTATAATACTTACTGAAAACTTTCAAAAAATTGCATGTTATATATTCTTTCCATTTTGTTTTTGTTTTAGTGAAACTCTACCAAACTATATTTTCTATTACACAATTCAAATAAAATGAGAAAAAATACTCTACAAAAATAACAAATTTGATTTAAAAACTTTTTGATTACATAGAATCTATTTACTTTGCTAAAAATAAGTACTACTACCATATATATTTAATTGATTTTACATACATTTATACTTCACAGTTCATACGCTGGATCTCTTGATATAAAAATTATTTACATGTTTAGTGAATCTAATTTTATACCCACCAAAATACAAAATATATAAGCGTATATTAAATTTAGGTTTATTATATTGTTATACACGACATACACAAAATGTATAATGGTATACTAAATTTAGCATAAAGTTAGTAACGCTAAAAAAAATATTTAACAAAATTTTGCGATATGAATTCAAAGAATCACCTACTTTGTCAATTTTGGATTATCAAGATACCTCACAAATAAAAATATATAACGACTTGAAATTTCTATTAAATGATGAACATAAATGGTCCCGGTCTTGCAACAAAACAAGACCAAGATTCTGATTATCTATACACCAGCATAACCAAACCCCCAAGACCAAAAATGCAAAACCAAAACCGAATACGCAAGACTAAGCTTAAAATAACTTCCAATAAACATAGAAAAAATGTTCTTTTCGTTGAACAAAACGTTTTTTTGTACTTGAAATTTTTCGTTTTCTTTATTAGACTTTAATACTAAAAATAAAACTACAAAGACGCTTTATGTCTAACTTTTATTATGCATTGTATACGAGTATTATATAGCGAAATTACAGTAAGAAGGTTTGCACAAATTAACGACTTTGCAGAGTTGTGGCAATGCAGCTTATTATAATAGCAATGAACTAGAATGTTTAATGAGTTAATTATTCATTGTGAATTATTTATAATTTATACCTTTATTATCTTCATAATGATAATGCATAGAAAATTAATAAAAAAACAAGCAAGTATCAGATGAAATATGCAAATCCAAGACCACTATATTAGCAAGATCAAGATCAAGATTAAGGCTCGAAGTGTTTGAGCAAGACCATGGCCAAGACAACAAGAGTATGCAATATCCAAACAAAGACTAAGACTGTCCTGGCCTTGGTCTTGGTCTAGCTTTGCTCATCACTATTTCGATTGCATATTCTATCCCTAAACAGTCAGTGTAAGTTCTTGAGTGAGCAAAAATCAATTAATTGAGCTCATTATCCAATTTTTAAACAAAATATAAACTAAAGAAAAAATAAATATGAGCAAAATATGAAAAAATAAATTTTTTTAATAAACTGTTTACATTTGCGTTTGCACTATTACTAATTATATATTCTTTCGTTTATTAGCTGTCTGTCTAATACAATAGCTTTGATTTTCATCCGGAAAAACAAAATCAATTTTGTTCTCTGTATGCCTTTGCATACTGGTATCCAAACGTAATCAACGTCTTTCACGTACGGTGGAGGGAAGCTATTCTGTTTTTCTAAAGTATTTATTCACATATATTGAAAATAAACCATGCGGAAAATAATTTTTCAACAACAAAGTTGCAATAAATTAAATTTAAAAAGTTGATCGTAAACCGATAATCGTCTCTGGATGTTTTTAAAAGTTTATGAAATTTTTAAGATAACGTTTAGAATAATCAAGAAAAGAGATGTCTGCAAACTTAATATTTACATGAAACTCAAAAAGCATAAATTAAAAAAAAAAAAAAATTATTTCAAATTATTGGCTGATTGTAATTTGTATTTGGTGTTTTCAAAGCAATATGAATAATATGCAAAGATGTACATAAAAAATTTGTCCATTATTGAATATATTTTCCTGTTCAATAAGAATTGGGGTTTGATAAGAAAAACACAATTTTAGGGTTTGAAGTACACATTATTAGTCAGTATAGCCTTCCTGAACATCACTACACTTGTTCCAACGAGATTCCAATTTATGAATTCCATCCCTGAAGTGAGAATCTGGAAGGGTTGAAAACTGTAACAACCTCATCAAACGTTTTCCACGCATGTATTTTTTTTTTGGTTTGGATATAAATAGGATTCCAATACGTACTTTTTCTACGATTTCTCGTATTCTTGCTGTGTTTGCTGTATCGTCGTTGACGTGGATCGTCTTCATGGCTTGTACAATCATTAAATTCACTAACCCATTTTTCATTTTTTTCAACATTCTTTTATAAATTTCCGATGCTTTTAAACCTTCCAAAACAAAAATTAAATACTACTACACGATATTTGATTTTTTTTCATTGTTAAAAAATACTGTGGTACGTCGATACTACGATATTAAATGGATTGTAAACAAAGCATGAATTTACAGATTGCAATAAAACTTCACATACTTTCATATAAAGAGTGTACCAACATAAAAAAATAAATACAAAATTTAGGTTAGTAGCAACTTATCGAACCGCAAAACTTATTGAACAACCCATATACCAACTTAATCATATTGGTCTGGTTCCTAATGCCTATATCCACTATGATTTGTTATAATACGTATACCGCTTGATTGTATGAATGAGTGAATAAAGAAAATAATTTTCTATTTTCTGAATAGAATATACACATAATTTCATTATCATTTATTGTTATGGTTTCTCTATTCTATTTATGGAATCAACAGTCTTATTGTTCCAATACATATTATTTTATATCTATGTATATATAGATATTTCTAATCAATATTATTATTCTATTTAAATGAAGATATTATCATTGAGCTATTTATCTACTTAATTTATGTAGCTCCAACAAAGTATTTCAAAATATGATACAATTCATTAGTTTAAGTTTTAGAAAATAATTAAAATGATCAAATTTCTTAAAATCCTAGAATAGTTTAAAATCAATTATTTTTAACCCAATTGTCTTGGTGAAGTACCCATGATATTTAATGTTAATTGATTGGACCAGTCATAGATCATTCTTGCAACAAAATAATATTAACTTATTGTAATAATAGAACTACATATGTATACAGCCATAATGTACTCCATGTCTATTCTCTTCAACGGTTTTATGCTGCACGTGCTCTTACAATATTTACAATATAAGTCAAAAACCATCTCACTCACATTCAAATGTCCACAACACCAATGTTGTAGTGACGCGTTTACTATCCAATATGGATACAAGCAACTGAGCGTCAACATATTGTTATCTATGACCAAACTCATCTGCAACACAAGCATTCAATAATAGGTGTGCATACCTATACAAATAAACATCAATTAAAGGCATCGTTCTCTTCCTGCTCATATATACATATTTCAATAGAACTTCTTTTACAACCATTTACATTTCAAAGTCACACTTAATTAAAAATGATAAACACAAAATATCAGCCAATAGCTCATCAACAATTTTTAAATGAATGTTGCAATTTTTTATTTATGGTCAATAATATAGATCTAGATATAGATCTTTTGCTAAATATAAATGCGCTTACTTTGTAAAAGTTAACTTGTGTTATTTAATTTTTGTACTATACAATTTTTAATCAAGTAATACATAAATTTTTAATGCAAAATGTTTGTATCTAACTGTTTTTAAAAACAGTTTATTAAAAGTTGACTGGATTTCGAAGAAATCAATACATACCAACCAAATACATGTTTGTAACAACGAATATCACTTTACGATTACGGACGTGAGTTCATTTTTAAACGAAACTGCAATTCAATATTTACGTCTACCTCAACCCATTTCTTGAGCAATTTTGCTAAAATTATTTTTGGAATCAACAAGTATTTTATAATATTTTATGCTTAGCTTACGTCTTTCAACTTCGGGTACTAGCACCGCGTGCAAAGTGATATTGAAATTAAATCAAAAAGTAACTAAACACCGGTTGGTTAATGGGTTTTCCAAAGATTTTTAATGTGTACAAATCTAATTTCACACTGATAAATAATTTGAATAAAAATTGGTACTTTTATGTTTTAACCTGCTTGGTATCTTAGATGTGTTGCATTAAAGTCTCAAGATTGTCATCAATTCCATGTCATTCATTTTTACATCGATGTCGCCATGTGTTATCCCAGTTGGTTATGGGGAGATGGCCACTTTTAGTCTGGTAAATATGGTCACAGCATAGTATGCTTTTCAAAGCAGTGAAAAATAATCTAATTGCATGTCAAAACTCAGTAACAGTTTTATTTTAATTCGAGCCAATCGCTGTTATAGATATAATCTCCTATATAGTAATAGAGGTATTTATTAAACTTCTCAATCGCACATAGCCAAAGAATAGTAAAAAAATGAATAGGATAAGTTAAGAATTAAAAAAGACAAATAAAAATTATAAAAAGATTAAGGCTGATAAAACATGGTCATCTCTCCATTACCACTTAGGATAGATGGCCAGTCGAGACATATAGATTTTTTTTTAAATAATTATTTTAATATTAGATTTTGTCTATTACTTTGTCTTATATTAAAAGCTAAATGATTAACGATTGGCTTAAAATAATTATTCTGTTATTTATTTTACATAGATATTTATTTTAAAATTATTCATCATTAATAAAATATTGGATAAAATCGAAATAAATCGCAAACCTATGTATAAACTTCTTCAAACAATTTAAAAAAATATGTTTTTGTAAAATTTATTTTGTATTAACAAAAACAAATTATTTGTAACTTATTTGTTATTGTTTGTGTAAAACATTTTTGAAAAATATGCAAAATATCAACAATCTTTTGATGAAGTAATAATATTTACATTAAAACAATAAGGCGTATATATAAATAGAAATTTTTGAACTGATGAAAAGAGAATGAAAAAAAAAAATACACAGCGTAAGAGTTCAAAAATCAAAAATCAATTATAACAAATTACATAATATAATTTTCAATTGATTAATGGATGATGCCAAATTTAGTCTTTCATTGACAACAAAAAAACTATTCATCCGACCGCAATTTTCTGGTTGAAGATGCTTTATAAATTCATCCTAGAAATCCAGCTTCCCTTTTTATACAAGAATTACAATTTAAACTCCTTTAAACTGCAATAATATAATTAAAAATAAAGTAAAAAATGTGGGTAAACAAAAAACTGCACAATCGAATTTGCCATAAAGTTTTTTATCTGTTCACAGCATATTTTATTTCTGGAAAAAGTCCTAAATGAACGCAATAACAAAAATAAAATTGTTTTCCGTTTTCAATCTTTATCTTGAGGTTTTTCAAAAATCCTATAGACAAAAAAACACGAAACACTTCTAAATTAAACATTTTTTCTAAATTTCCTGGATTTTACGATTTTTCCTTCTGTATCAATGGATACAACTGAATCCAGGTAGTGGATAATACATTTTGAAAATGTTTTTTTTGGAAAAGAAAAAGAATACATTAATTCTACAAAGAATATGTATACAAAATATATTTACCGGTCTAAGTAATAGATTTGGGACATTCTACATAAAGTTTAATTTTAATATTAAAGATTTATTTCTTTTACAGATTATTTTAAAATGAAAATGTCACGTATTTCATAGAAATAATTTGTCACAAACATATAACCTCTAGTTTGTAATTTATATCAGAATGTAAGCAGTCGAAACATACATTTCAAACAGCGATCGTTTTCATACCTTAATTATTATTGTTGCATAGTAAATTGTAATTCGTTCGGTTTTTTAATATATAGTGTGTTTTATTGCAAAGTGAAATCACCCAGATAGCAAAAATGCTTCCGGAAGAATACCTTAGTTATTATTATTTATGATTTGCAAATTAACCAACCTTTATGTTTGCCAACAACATAAACACAATATAATTCTCACTTTAGAAGGCATCTTTGCCTTCAGGTGATGAAGGGTTCTAAAAGAGGGTACAGAGTACCAAAAGGTCTAGGTACAAGGGCCGCGGTTGTAGTTTGCCTCTTAATATACTCTAGATATGTAGGACTACGTACAATAAAATTACATAGAATTAACGGTAAAAGTTGCGTTTTGAGGTAATTTAAATTAGGTTTTTAAAAATGTCTGTGTTTGATTACGCTAGATTGTAAAGTAGTTATTATGATTTTATTAGTACGCTTTGAATATTCCATTTTATAACGAATCATAAAAAGTAATATACTTACATTCGTTAAAATAAATTCGTAATTCCTGAATTGTTCGTGAAAGGATTAAGGATGCCTTAAGAATTATTTTCTCTGCCTTCAAAAATAAAAACCATTAAAGAATTGTTTTGTAAAACTTCATAAATAAGGATACCATAGTAAACAAAAAATTTATTTTTTATAAGAAATTAAAAAATTTTTCATGGGTAGATACACCATGGCTGGAATGCTGATACTTTGGTTAGCAAATCCATTTAAAAAAATAATATAAAAAAACAGCTTTATTAAATAAATAGTTAAATTAATAAATTTACAAAGTAAATAATATTTGGTTGCTTTTTATTGTTAAGAGGCTAATAGCACATATGGCCTTCATCCTCTGTTGGATAAAATTTATTATCAAAGATAATTGTAGAATATTCATTTTTCAGGAGATTCTATTACACATGTTTTATGTTCTAACATTCAAGAAAACATAAGATATGGTAAGGGATACTAGAAAAGCAAAGGAAAACCTATTTATTATATTGGGATTAGTATAGGATTATTCAATTATTAGAGGATTATTTAATTAATTTATTTTGAATTTAGCATATGGGAGTTTTGTTTGAACTTTTATTTAATATTTTTAACCAGTTAGTTGATGCAAATATTGTTCAGTAAAAAAAATATATTCGATATAAACTTTAAGTAAGCAGAATAGTATTTATGAAAACGAAAGTCAAACAATAATATGAGAATGAAACCCATACCTCTCGTATTGCAAGCAAACGAGCTAGCCACTGGGTGGTCAGAAAATCCGAATATCCGTGTACCCTGTACACCTCTCTATCAATATATTTTATGTTAAAATTTTTCTGAAACTTTCTTTTTAAGATTTTTCTGAAACCGTGGCTCAAAGATGCCACACAGATAAATGTGGAAAGTAATTCACTATCTTAAAAAAATATTTTAATCAAGATTAATTCATTAGTTTCTCATATGAATCATCTATTTTTTGGATTTTCGATAAGCCTCCAAAGAGCGCAAGCATTCGTTACTTATCTTCATTTAACTAACTACCCTATAATGAATACTATTTTTCGGTACCATAGGTAATATATATATATATATAAAAGAAAAAACTGGTACACTCCAGGAGTCAGTATAGGAGTGAAAACTTGAACAATCACATGTGTTTAACAAAAAGTGCTATCTATTCCTTTTAATTTTTCATTTTTATAACATTGTTGTGTCAGATGTTTGTTTCATTAAAAATTAGTTAATGAGAAGAAATAATCTGAAATTGTGCAATAATTTTTGGATAAATATAAAAAAATAAAAATAATTTAAATTAATGCAGTAGAATTCGAACTGAGGTCCGTTGAATACAAATGCAACTATGCTATTCATAGGGATGTTTCTTCTATATATTTGTAATACATGCAGTATCGTAACAGTGTTGCAAGCAGGAAGGTTTTTTCGTATCTCAAAAAATGCGCAACGTGCCTTAAAAATTTGTACTTCAAAAATTTACTACACAAAATCTTATTCTAAAAATTTACTACACAAAATTTGCAAATCGATTTTAATCGATATCTCGGAATCGAACCATTAAAACGTTAAATAAATTGTTAAAAGTGATTTGTCTTGTACGTGGGATACAATATTTTAAAACATGTAGCACAGGAAGCATGATACCTTTCGAAACATCTCTCAATTTTCTATTGCGATTAACTTTCAGTTAAAAAATTACAGCTATACAGATAGACCGTTATTCATTTCTTTCACGGACTTTTCATCTACAATTACCTACAAGTGAAGAAAAATTTTTACATTTGGATGGCTATAGAAAATACCTATATTGAATACATTTTCAACGGAACACACTGTATATCTAAGCTAGTAAAATATATTATGATTTTAATAAGCTTTATTGTTAGTTTACATATAATTTTCTTTTACTGCAGTATGTAAGCAGAATGAAAATATATTTTCCATTGATATTCATTATAATTAATACGTGTATTCTATATGATTCTAATTGTTTTATTTATATAAATATAATACGTCTGTCTTTCGAAATTATGCTCATTTCGAGAAAATGATGATGATATGATTTTACATTTATTTATACTAGTAATCTATTTAGAAGCAGTAATTAATTTTATACCTTTCCTCATTTACGTCTAAATCCAATCCTTTAAATCCATTTAAGATGTGTAAATTATCGACAAATTTGAACATTTCTTGCAGATTTCAGAGATACTAAATTTTACTTTAAGAATGTTCGGAAGGTATATAAAAATGGAACGAGATGAATTAAAATTTAGTAGAACGTTCATAATTCCATTGTTAATCATCTGTATAAATTAAATGACTGACTAAACTGTTTAAAAGTTATTACAATTTAAATAAACTGTAACTTTATGGAGATTCGTTAGCCAAAAAGATTAAATTTATTTTATTAAATGATAAAAAGCAAACAGGAATTTTAATTTTTTTTCAATAATAAGTAACTTGAACTCTAAAGAACTAATTGAACAAAAATTCATTAAAATTCACTAAACGGTTTTCGAGAACAAAACCAAAATCAAATCTGATTTTGTCGTTTTTATTGGAAAAAGTAATAAGTGCATAAGAAAGTCCGGAAACACTGTCACCAACTGAGATGTTTAGTCAGTAGCAATTGTTCGGTTTAATTCATTTTGAAATCCTTTTTGTATACATAAACTTTGTGGAATATTATTTTGTTCTGCCATCAATACAGGCATGATTTAAGCAATTCAAGAATTGAAATATTTATTATTTTTAAATGCTATGGTTTTAATTTGATAGATTATAGATAAAAAATGTATGCTTTAAAAAACACATATATTGAAAAGAACGCAATATATTATCTTCGACGATTGTACCAACATTATAATTATATAACAATTTACAGTGATGACTAGATTGCATACAATAAAATAATATAAGATAATTAAATAAAATCTTAAAATGTATGAAACTAAATTCAAATTATATATGAAAAAATAAAACTATTCGTAATGTATTCAAAAATAATTTAACCATAAGTTACATCTAGAAAAACAATATATTTTTCTGTTAGAAGTTAAATTGTAGTGTGAGACAAAAGCTTTTTATAAAAAATTTATTTCACTTTAAAAGGCTTTGGAAAATGCATTATAATTTTTAGACTAGAGTAGAAGCCTTAAAAAATGATAAAAAGAAGAAGAAAATTATAGTAGGATAAAACCCATTGGAAACGCAGGATAATATGATACAAGTTAAAGGAAACATAAATTACGGGCGATCTGAGTTCGGGAAGTATGGAAGGGGTGAGTTTTTAAGGATAAAACACGGTTTATTTCGATTTCCGGCAAAACTACAAGTCCTATGGAAAAAAGTTAAATTGCAAAGTTGTAGGTAATAAAAAGATCTACAACTTTTGTATTTACACTTTTTTTACATAATCTCAAAATTTTTCGATTGAAAATTAGGGCGCTTTTTCGATATTTATTCAAAATAAGATGAAAAAATAAATATTTTAAATCAAAAAAATTACAATGTATTTGGAACATAAAAAGGTAAGTTTTCACCAAATTTCGGAGAAAAAAAATAAAAAACTTGGTTATTTGAATTTTTCGCATAAATTTTGAGGTTATTTAAAAAAGTGTAAATATAAAAGCTTTAGAACTTTTTATTACCTACAACATTGCCATTTAACTTTTTTCCATAAGACTTGTAGTTTTGCCGGAACTGAATTGGAACATATTTATTTTTGTATAACCATAATCGTCATTTGAAATAATGATTTCATTCCATAAACTTTTTCCACCACTTGTATCTCCCCAAAATCCTTAATTGGCTACCAGCTATATGTCGTTGAAAACTATCTGTTTGAACAATTTCTTGCTATACTACTTTTATTTAGAAATATATTTAGGAATACCTCAATGGTGTAGTGTGCATCATTTTATGTGCAAGAAAACAATCGACTACTTTGTACGAAAAATCTGTATGATAACAAACAAACACTTCCAATTAACTGAACAATTAAATAGATATTTTTCAATAAAAGAGATTCAACCAACCAACAAATTGTTTAATAAGTTGAGAATTGTATATAGAATAAACATTCCATATAAACAATATATATATATATTAATTAATGACTACTAATCAATGACATTCAAATTTAATTAAAATTTTAATTGTTTACAATTTGTATAGTGATTTCCCCATCATGCTCAAACAAATGCTGAGAACCCAACTCAATCGCTAATGTTCAAATAATAGCCGATACATCTATTCAGTTTATGTGTGTGGGTGTTATGTTATTCAATCACATTATTCATCATGGTTCGAATGTTGTGTTTACGTTAATGAAATACACATCGACATCAAAGATTGATTGGTATTGTTATCGATAACATACACCAATTAAAAAAAAAAATAAAAATTGTTTTGATCAATAAATACACTTAAGAGGATAGAAAATAAATTCCATATTTGTTTCTTTTTGAATACAATTCATTAATTTTAATAAGAATGACATTCAAAAAGACGGAAACGATGAAATAATATTTCTCTGAGAAGACATTTTTTTGAATTGAGATAAAATGAGAGTCAACATTAATCCGTTTTCACAGAAATTAATTTTAATATTATATTTTTCCTTTATAGGAGTATTTTTATCAATATTGGCAGCGTATATACTGAAGAGTGGGGAAAACTCAATCTATTGACGCAAAGATTCGTTTAGTTCTTGAACGTGATATAAATCCTATGAAAATGTAATATAAACTGTCGTTAATTGTAAAATGAATTGGTACCACACAGGTATAAGATACCTGTGTTATTATGTCAATAAACTATGCATGAAATGTTAAAATAACATTTATTTGTTTAATTTTTGAAAGTCACAATTTAAAAATTTGCAATACATGTATAAATAATTTTTCGATGTTACTATATTTGAAATAATATATTCTTCATGGTTCTTAATAAACATCGTGGACCCTATAACGTGGCGATTATATTTTTGTTGATCATTTTGTTGGAGGAAAAGCGTCCGAAAAAGTTAAATTACCAGTTAAATATAACAATATAAATTTATTGATTTTACTATCATGATCAAATTTCCCCAAATCACTTAAAACAAAGCACAGCGCCCTACTTATATGCTCTTTTTAAGTATAACAAATAACAAGCAATAAGAAATGAGTAAAGATGGACACAACAGACTATGCTTTTTTAAGCAGCCGATAGAAATCACACCTGATCTAACTGTACGTAAAAGCTCAGTAACAGTTTCATTTTAATTCGAACCAGCGGCTATTATTGCTCTAATACCTTATACAGTCAAAGTTTATTAAGATATTACTTCTCAAACGTACATAGGCAAAGAACAACAAAGAAAACCCAACCAAGATAAATTAAGAACTAAAACAGACAAATAAAATGAAAATATTGAGGATACAACTAACATGGACATCTCCACCGGACACCACAGGTTAGATGGCCAGCCGAGATATATAGAAAAGTTTTTTAGTAATTGTTTTCATCTTAAATTTTGTTGATTATTGTGTGTTACTTTATAGTTAAATCATTAAAGATTGGTTTAATATATGTATTTTGGAAAAGAAACGTTTATGATTTGTATATTATCTCCTAACAATTACGGCCATCTCCCCTGCATTTACGCTAAGTGTAACAATAGTTTATAATGGAATTTATCAGCTTATCACGGTTTAATAATACAATTATGGAATGTTTTGGGAACAGCTAATATAGAATAATGAATAACTAACTGGTCAAAGTAATAAATTTACTTGAAAAACATTATAGAATATTTTCGATTATTTTCAAAAATTTTAACGTACACGAGCAACGCCGGGTATTATATTTAGTACAAATATAAGAATAAAATCATGATGGTGATGATTTCATTTGTTTTATTATCAAACAACTCTAAGTATGTAGGAGGTGCCGCTCTGATTCGCATTCGAATTTCTTTTTGATTGTACACGACACATAAACATTCAAATGTATGTAATTTTAAGTAACATTCGTATAATACCACATTATACATAAGATTTTGCTCTATAAAAACATTCAATTTAATATTATGATAATGCATAAGTCATTCGCTCGCTACACATGAATTCTAGTGTCTCGTTAGGTTTTCTTCAAAATGCATTGAGATTGTTGCCAAAAAACCGTTAATAAATGTTACGAGCAAAGCAGTAGATCAGTAAATGCAAGTTTGATTTTAATTTTTATATTATTTTAAATAATTTACTTTAGAATAAATCTTAATAATAATATTAATACTTATATAATAATAGTTTAATTGGTTCTAATAAAAATGTAAATTATTATAAAAAACTTGTTAACAAAAAATAATTAACCTTTTTTTAATTAATCTTTATAACTAAGTTCGTTTACTAATATAAGTATTCCTGACTATATATATTCGTAATTATTTTGAGCTTTTAATTAACCTTAATAGCAAAGAAAAATTTCTTTAACTAATGTTAGTATACCTAAGTAATTCATATATCTGCGGCAATTCACTCTTTACTTTAATTTTGAGAGTGTTAATTTGTGGAAGTAATTAACATTAATTAAACACTTTTTGTTCTGACGATGATAAATAAGTCGAAATCTACATAAATAAATTTGATAGACAAATTTTATAAATAAAGTGGATTTATGCAAATTAAAAATGTGATTAATTAATAATTAATTTGCTTGTTTGCTTGCGCTGACTAAAAGTTGCATATACTTATATAAGTTACAGAACTTAGCTATTAAGATTAATTAAGTACTAAAAATAATTTCAAAAATATATACTTAGGTATAATAATATTAGTTTAAGAACTTACTAATTAAGGTTAAATATAAAAGTTTATTATGCTTTTCGGTTTTTGCCGTGGTTTAATTTTTTGTTAAAACGTTTTTATTTTATAATTTTTTGTGGCTATAATCTACTGATTACTTCATGCTTAATTTTTGATTGACACAACTCAGCATTCAAATCTGCGAGCGAACCGTAAATTACCCATTTTTTTTCCAAATTTATATCACTTCGGGGTATACTCTTTCCAATAAAACAATCGGATTACTATGTAAAAAGTTATGCTTGGTCATACATTAAAAAAAATATATGCGTCGACTTGAGAACCAGGGTTTTTCGTTGGTTAAAAATAGGAGATCGGGTAAAATTTAATTTTATGACTTCGTTATTGAAGCTTCTTAACTTCACGAACTGGAGTTATTTTTTCTGGAGTTACATGTAAACTATTAAAATGTTTTTTTTTTGTCTTTGGATTTTGCTTGTGTCTTTAAGGGTACAAAGGTTGGATTACGGTTCGTCTTCGATTCATTGGATCCAATGGACCGATTTTGCTTATACATGAGCTTGATCTTACTATTTATATTAAAGTTCGTCACCCAAATTTCAACTCGCTATCTATTTTCGACTAATTAGATGATTCTATGAACATTTATACCCAAATTGTGTTTGTGCAATCAATATTTTCTAGCGTAACGAAGTTTAGACTAAAATTAATATACTCTGAATTATTGTATATATGTCGTGTATAAAAATAATCGCTTAAACCAAACCTCAGGTTCAATTCTAAGTACTGTTGAAGTACTTTTGTCGTTTGAAAAACCGCAAACCACATAATGTTTTTAAGAACTGTTTTCATATATTTATTTTATTCTAATTTTCGAATATTCATATATGTTATAATATTGAATATACAAACATTTTACTCGCTTCAAGCTCTGTTATGAATTACGAATGTTAACAAAAAATATAGTTTATACGAACGAGCTTCTTACATGCGATAAAAAATTATTAATATAATTTTTCGAATTAAACTTTCTTCAAAAGTTTTATGTGCTAAACTTAATACATAAAATAAAATACACTGTGCGGTTGGTCAAGATTTCTTTCAAGAAATATTATACTGTTCTTCTAAGAAAGTTTTCCAATAATTTTCAACATGATATTATTTTCTTTTATTGTAGTTACACAATGTTTCAGAAAAATATATTCTCAGGAAGTATTTTGAGTCATTTACACTTAGAAAAACTCTTATATTAGTATTTTGGTATTGTCAATTTAGTTTCGTATTCAGTATATTTTTTAATATGCAAAAAAATGGAATTTTTTTCTCAAATTTAAAAACAAAAAATTGAATAAGTTAAGTATTTTTTTGGATGGATTATATAACTTCTCTTAAAGCCTTGTATTAAAATTTGTTATGATAGTTAGATAAGATTTTGTACCCGGTTAAATGGTACAAGTATTCATCCCAGAAACGTACTCGAATAAAATCCGACAAAAATATCCAAAAATTGAAAAAAATTTTGAGCGTTATGAGTTATACTTTCGACTTTTCATTTCAGCTTTTAAGTTTAACCTTGCCTGCTTTTAGTGTAAGAAATTTTCCAAAAGAAAAAACTTTTTAATTTGGTCACGAATTTTGTATATTTTTAACCGACATAAAAAAAGATAAGGTTATCAATTTGTCTATTTTTTTTTTATAAATATTTGTGTTACCTCAAACTTTCGTCATTTACAAACCATTTCTTAATTAGTAAAATCATTTTAGTAACATGTAAAGTATGAAATTCATTTTTAAGGAGTAGGAAAAGCAAATGCCAATTTTTTGTGATTTGATATCACTCATAAGACATATTTTTAGTACCAAGACAACACTAAATAGTAAAAAATTAATATTATTACAAAATTAATTACTACAAAAAAGTAAGAAATCAATTTATATTCATTATTTCTACAAATAATTACCGTGTGACCAATTACGATTCGAAATCGGCTCTTAGTCTTTGTTAAAAATTGATCCATTGGAGTTGAATTCGAAAGGAAATTGGTCTTTATTTATAAAAGTAAATATTTTAAAATTATTTTTTCGTCAGTTCTATTTATTACAATTTTTATTAAAATAAACTTAACGCAAGTTTCATTTTTGTTTTTATATAGATCAAGATCTGTATCTTTGTGTGTAAATATTTCTAAACAGGTCCATTTATCAAATAAAATTAAAAAACAATATATTACGTATTCTCTTCATGATACCATATTGGTAATAAGTTTAAACAAAAAGTATTCATATTAACTTTCATATAATATACAAAACAATAAAAGAACTTGTATTACATATTATAGAAAAACGAAATTGAAATTTCAAAAGTGGTAATATATATTATTTCTTCGTATTAAATGTATATATATATATATATATATATATATAAGACATTGTTACTTGTCTAAGGTTAGTGCAACGTATATTAAACGGAATATGTACACTTCAATTCTTAAAAATGATCTGTTTTCTACTTCAATTTATTTTTTAGACTATAAAATACAATGGTTGTAGAATTATCAAATTTTACGATGTGTGTAGCACCTGATTCTGGTGTCATCCTAATTGTATATATTTTGTTTTTGGATAAGGTCATACATTGCTTATATTTACATGGATTGCTCATCCATTTATTTAGGATTTCAAAGCTTTTGAATTAATTTTTCCATTTTCTAAACGATGTTAATCAGCACCTGAAATCTTTTTGAAACTGGTTTATAAGATTATGTATTATAGATAAAGCTTAGGTTATGTGCTATAGTTTGAGAAATAGTGGGTCTTCTGACAGGATACTGTCGGTTGAACTGCCACCTTCATAATTTGGGAACTTCACGTGATTTGAGTACGAATAAACCTTCATTAACGTTATTTGCACCTGTAGAAATCTTCAAGGTGTTAGATATAGAATGTTCTTGTTTGAAACTCTGAATCGATTTATTATGGACACAATTCTGGGCAAGAATTTGTGGGATTATTCGATAAGATCCTAAAGCATTACCTGTTCTGAATGGTTCTTTCTCTGCAACTTGAGCCAGAAAGGATGCTGTTTTTGAAAGGAGGGTACGGAGTAAAGTGCAAGGACACAGCAGCGGTTTCCCTCTTATAATTATCTTAATCTTATTATTATAATGAAACGTTTCATATAGGAAAACAATTGTTATAAGTACACAATTGAATCTACAAAAGATTGAGATAATTATAAGAGGGAAACTGCTGTTGCGTCCTTGCACTCCGTACCCTCCATTAAAAAACTCTATCCTTTTGGCTTAAGGTGCAGATATATATAAGAAGAAAAGATGGATTGATATTGTCGATACATATTTTTTGAATGCAGGTTCAATTTTTTGTAGGCTCGATTGTGTACTTATAACAATTGTTTTCGTATATGAAACGTTTCATTGTAATAAATTATCATAATAAATGGTATAAAATTTGTTGAGAAAGGTAACTTATTTCGATGTCAGATGAAATATTGTAATTTTAAATGAAAGCATTTCCTTCCCTTTTATTTTACAAACAAAAAAGTGTTTTCACACACAAAACACTTTCACTTTTATTAACGGCACAGTTATAAATACTGGAAAATGGTTTCTATCTAAGCTACATAATCTTCATGGTGTAAGGAAAATAGATATAAGAGTGTTTTATACGAAGGTATAAAAATATTTCTTGATTTTCAATTCACATTAATTCTCCATGGGCTAGATAAGGATTCTCAAAAGAATGTATTGCTATACTTTTGATTTTCTGACCCTCAATAATTAGAATTTGTAGTTTGCGTGCAAAAACTTTGATCAGAACTTTGTCTGTTGGACCATGTGTTAATTTTAACACTTTTTTCAGTTTTTTATATCTGACGAAGAAAGCGTTTTTTATTTATACCCATTCTGTGCAAAACTAAAGTAAAATTTACTAGTATTTTTGGAAGACTAACCGTTCGCCGCACTCCCAAAAAGGGAAAGTTATAAATTGTATTATTGTTTATTTACAAACGTTAAGCTTGTGCTTTTATATCATATAAATTGCATGATATTTAATTAATTGTTACAATAGTTATAGCAAGAGCGATTTTCTTTTAACAGTTAATTTCGCAGGAAATGGAAATACGGCCTTTTTATCGAGTTCTAGTGACGAAATGGTAATCCCGAAAAAAAACGTCATGTCAGAAATGTAAGAAATTTTATCAACTTTAATTAAAGTATGGGCATGCCGAAAAATAGTTTCCATTATGAGATATAGACTAAAAACTGAAAATAGTTCCAAAATTTGGTCAAAAACTGCACTAAAAACAAAATTTCGAGGAAAAATTTCAAATTTGTGAACCACAAAATATGAATAAGGAGAAAATCATAAGAATAGTAAAACTTACCTCTGAATCCTAATTATTTTTCTAATATATCCAGCATAAGATAAATTTAAATTTTCATTTAACATATTCAATTAAATAAATGTAGTTAATAAATGTATTAGCCCCGGTGCCCGTAATCATATAAAAATGATTTTAATATTATTCAATCTTTCTACTATAAAAAAAAACGGATGCCTCTTAATTTAAAGCTAAATCGAAAAATTTAATGGGTTCAGAAAATGCAAACGATCCACTGTTTTAATAACTCTAATTGTAATATCCATTATATGTTTAATATTGTTCTATAGTTAGTCCTTAATATGCATAATAAGAAAATACAATATCCCAAATAACAAACCTTTTGTCGTTATATCATGAGAGATTGTTTAATTAAAATTAAAACAAAAAGAGGATTTTTGATATAATAATTTTCCATATTGTGAGTCTGGTTTACATTCAGAAAATCATAAAGTTATATGATATAGGTACTTAGTATACGCAAGTATACGCAAGTATTAAATCTTGTGTAGCAACAAGAAACCATTTATAAATGTATTAAGAGCTTTTACTTTCAATTTTAAAGAACATATGGTAATAAAATTAATATAAAAAAAATGAGGATTTATTTTTATATTAAACCCAAAAATCAAGAAAAAGAGGAATTTTATTTTAAAACAAACAAAAAATTAACATTTTTGGTTACGTTATGGTAAATGAAGTCGAATTAAGTTTTGTTTTTCCAAAATTTTGTAGAACATTATAAACTATTTTTGAAAACGATTCCGTAATAATCAAGATTGTTCAACATTTTAGATCAGGTACTTGGATATTCTCCGCTATTCAAAAAAAAAAATGATACTAGAATCCCATAAAGTAATATGACTTTCTGGAGAAATTCTAAATTCCGTTTTATTTTTGTTTTGGACGTTAGAATTATATTCAAAAGAAACTTTTTAAGATGTCGAATTTTTTACTTATTCAATACCTTGATTATTAAGATATGCATTAATAATTATTTTTTCTGATTACTACAATAAATTCGTTTCTTAGACTACGAAAATTAATGAAATATTTTTCTAAATAAATAATCTTGGGATACACCTAGACTCGAACACTGATACTATCTCTTATGAGTCCGTTATTCTATTCACTATACACAGAAACGGCCATATATTTTGTTCAAATTTTAGTAATTTTATTTTTAAGAATTGATAAATATTTATTTTTTTAAATGAATATGAATAATATCGCCTATCTCGATAAGCGGTCTAGAATTAATTATTGTGACTTCTTAAAAAAGAAGTCATCGCGACGCAGCAATTGAGAATATCTTAAAGAAGTCTTAAGTTTTTTTTCCAGTCTTTTTGTTTTGGATGTTTGCTGGGATGTTATAAGATAAAATCTTATTTTACATTAATTAATAAGTAGCACATTTCTTATTGTGAAAACCGTTAGTCAAATAAAAATTTGAGGAAAAAATATTGGTACTCTAATTAGACAGATAAAATAATTAATAGTAATTTGATTGAGATCACGGTTCTACCAAAAAAAAAATTTCCCAGTGTAAATCTAAATATTTTTTGAAATAGATTATGTTATTTTAGAGGTACTTAAATCTTATAATGACTTGGTTTTTGATGGCGACAATCGAATGAATATCATAAAGATCATATCAACAACAGAACCCACGCTATAATATAACCGTCAATTAAAAAAAGGAATATCTTTTAAAATCGTTGGTGTAATTATACTTTATGGTATAATAATAATCATGTCTACTTCAAACTTTCAATGCCTATTTAACTTAATAAATAATTTTCAATAGCGATCACATATTCCTAATTACATTTCTAACTATAGTAGGGTGGAACAAAGACAATAACTATCTCAACGTATCTACAAACTTTTTATGCAAATATTCAACCGATTTCATAAAGTGTTATATCATTTATAAAACACAAATTTGCTCCTTCTGAATGTGCAATATATTTTCAAAATAAATAATAATATAGAAGATGCAGTTAAAAAAAATTTGCTATTTTATCCATCAAAATGTGAAACTAGGCTCAATATCAAACAAAATTCGGAAATGAAATTAAAATTAACTCAAAATCGAATAAGTTATAAGCTCAATTTGGATATCCAAACAAATAAGTACGATTATAAAACTGCGGATTTTATGGAAAAAATTGCATGTTTTTTCTTTTGATTTGAGATGTGGAGCTTTTAAATCTCGTTCATACATTTATGAATAGATTTTCCAGATACATGTGAAGATCCACAACTAATGAAGTTTTGTATGAAACACCCGATACCAAGTAAATGCTGGGGAATAATGTGGGGGGGGAGGGCATTGGATACATCCTGTATCACAACAAAGGCAATATCTTTCAAGCTATCTGAGTTTAAATCATGCCAGCCGTTAAATTTCTTTTACGTTAATTGTCAAAAACAGCCAGAACAGAAATATATTAGGAGATGATTAAGACCTTGGTCAAACATTTAACACAATAACGAATCTTTGTGTCCTACGCTCCATTTATAAGAATGTATTTTATTTTAATAATGCTTTAAGGGGTGGAATTTTTAGGTTAAATTATTATCAATATTCACCATTATTTATTCCTTAAAATCCCTAAAAGCGTGAAAAGCTCCTATAGTTACATGAAATCGTCTAAAAACAAAAGTATATTTATGAAATAACTACTCTGTATGTACAATTATATTCGTTATATTCGTTGTTACAGAGGGAAGTAGCCTGTTGAGTACTCACTCACTATAAGACGGTAATGTTGTTGGTTTGTTCATATTTACTACGTTAGTCAAAACTACTATATATTAAACACATTTATATAATGCGGTAATCTGTAGGGGTTCTAATGTGTCTCTTGAACCCATCTAGAGAAAGTTTTAACAGAAAATGTTTATTACTAATATTGGCTTTTTCTTTTCTTTCCTTTTTTTTTTTTGGTTAGATACAAAACTATCGAAATTGTTTCTTATTTTGTTGGTGAAAAATCGAAAGATATCAATAAACTCATCTGATATGGTCACCAAATCACTTCCTTGTGTATGCATGTAGATGTATAAATGGGTTCATAAAGAATTCAAAAATAGTAAAATGAATATTTCATGGAAACTAACTAATGTTTTCGGAATTGATACCAAATTGGAGGTACCTATACAAGCCTAGATCCAGAAAGAAGATTTACTAGTTACTTTGACTTTTTAATGTATTTCGTGAAAGTCCAGTAAAACTGAAATAACAAATAAAAAAAAAAATGAAAGTTTGCCCGCGTTTCTACCATGTTTAATATCTTGAATGCGTGGAGAAAAATTTTTCTTCTCCACAAAAAAATTTAACAGATTTATTTCATTGACCATTTTTGATATAAATTTGATATTGAGTTTTTATCGTACCACAGTTTTTTAAATCAATTTGATTGCAATCCACCGCCCCCGTTATTTATTTGACATAATCATTTGACATACTTATATATGAATCATTAATTTTAGTTTGTCACTTACAGAATTTTTGAGAATATCACTATATATATTTTCAAATTTTTGACTGACAAAAGAAACAAAAATAAAAAACATATTTTTGCTTTATTACCTTTCAAAAATCTTGTCCTTGTATAAATCTATAGTCGTATAATATGAGACAATCCAACATTATAGTTACACCTAATATTAAGGTCCAACTGAATGGCGATTATTCGCCGTTTCTTCTTACATTCGGCCGAAGCTGAATGTTTGAATTAGTAAAAAATTATTGAATACTGGTTAAAAACTCCAATAATTTCATTGGAAACACTGTAACAATAATTTGATATTATACATGATATAGTATTAAAATCAATGAATGAATCAATCAATTAAATTTGATTTTTTGCGTTTATATCTGTGGCTGCAAAACTAAAAAAAGTAAAAATTAATACGAATGTCAAGTTTAGATCGCATACCGGTTATATAATTTAAATTCGTCATTTTTCTTCGGCTAATAGAAGCCTGTGGCTATAAGTGATTTTTTTGACCTAAGCAGAAGCCGTAGGTGAATCTTCTATCGGACACTACTAAATATACTCGCCAATTTATCTTCATTTTTGCTTACACAAAAATAGAGCAGAGGTAAAAAAAGTTATCTATGACCTTACAGTCTATTAAATATGTTCCAATAATATTAATTTTACAAAATTTTCCATGTCTCACTGATTTTAGCAGGAAATTTAAGTTTATTTGATTACCCCAACTACTGGCAGCCTTTATTGTTTGCTAAAAGTGTAGTTATAAAAACTCTACTATAACAAAACAAAGTCCAATAACATAATCAAGTAGAGATTCGAACACTATTATTAGATTTACGAAATAAAACAATATAATGTTTTTCTTCATACCATATATTAAATGGAAGAACTTTATATACTTTAGTTTAATAAGTTGTCAAGAGAGCAACCTTGAATTTGATGGACGTATAGTTATTTTATTTCATTTCAAGGACAAATTTTATATTCATTTTCGTTTATTTTTATGATAATCGTAAATTATTTTTTGTTTATAGAGTTAAGCTTATATTCGTTTGATGATGGGTAGCTTATGAATTATTTATCAATTTTCCTGCAATAAACTTTTCCATTTTATTAATTTACGAAGCAAATAGCAATGGCCACGCTTATTAAGCAATGAATCGTATTTTATAGAATTATACATTCTAAATTTACAATTGTATTTCAAACTTTATAAATGATATTTTATTTTTAAGGTTAAATAATGGCCTATATATAAAAATAAGTATTAAAATTCCTTTTAAAATTTGGAGACTGTTTTTTAATTGAAATACGATTATCAAAACTTAAAATGTTTACTTTGGCATATTAAAAAGCTATTCTTTATTCTTCATACTAGCTGTTTTCCACCACTTCACACTATTAGAAGTACAAGTACATATCATATTTAATAATAATTTGTATCGTTGTCAATTTCCCTTTTGTTACTAGGGAATCTTTAACCTCCAGGCAAAGATGTATTGGCGATACGGATCTTAGGTTTTCAACTCAATCAATCAGTGTTATTTTTTGAATTTTCTTCAAATATAAGTGTTTATTGATTGAAATGTAATTATGATTTGTTCAGTTTTATTTGATTTAAAAAGATCCCATCATAAGGTAGTAAGCTATAAAAATTTCCACTTAGCCCACTAGAATAATACCCACTACTATGTATAAAACTTAATTATGCAAAATATCTGTTTAAGATCCGCTGAAGAAGTTAAGCGGACACTTATACGGATTTGGATTTATTTTTCTTGCAGATATCCACAGATATCAATATAGATACGGATATCTTGCACGTCTTTGATACGTATGGATTAAGTTAAGAGATAAACAAATACGATTAAGTCTGGTTGCTAAGACATTAAACCTGAAATCGGGAAGCTCGAATTTGACTTCACTTTCGTTTACTATTATATACTTAGCATGTACAGTAGTATTATATGCGTGGCTAAATATGTATTTTTACCCATATTTTAATTTTCCCAGGAAAATATTTCAAATAGAAGTTTTGAAGCCTTAAATGATCTGTGAACTAAGTTTAAAGAAATATTTGAAGCCATTTTTTAGAAAAACATGAAATTTTAACGAATTAAGTAGCGCACTTGTTAGGCCGAATTTGCTGAATTATGGATTAAGCGTTTGATACAATATCGCAGACACACACAGACTAATTTTGTAAAACCACTTTTCTATATGTGTGGCTACATATGTTTTTTTCTGCCTTATGTTCATTTTTCCAGGAAAATATTTCAAATAGAAGTTTGGAAGCCTAAAATGATCTTTGAACTAAGTTTGAAGAAAATAGTTGGAACAATTTTTAAGAAAAACTTAAAAAACATGAAAATTTAAAAAGTTAAGCACACTTTGTTGGCCGATTTTAACCAAAAGGTTCCGGCACTATAATAGATAATTAAAAGAAAGAATATCGAGTTTGGTGAATTATTGATTAAGCGTATAATACAATATCACTCACACACACACGCAGAGACTAATTTCGCAAAACCTCTTTTCTGGATTTAGGACAAGTCACAACATGTATTTCCGGTCAATGATCGATATAAAAATTTTAAAGATATAATAATATTTCATTTTACTAGTATGGTAAAAGAAAGAAAAATACTGATAATTTGGGCAAGAATAAAAATACGAAAAATGAATCTATTATTTACGATAAAGATAAAGAAATTGTCAAGAGAAAAGTAAACCTTAAAATATTCCTAAACCACAACAGCAATGACAAATTTTGAAACTGAATTGTAAACAAAATAATATTTTACAATATTAAAAAATATCTCAACGATTCGAACATAATAAATTATTATAAATAAAAATTGTCTTCTATATATTGAAGGATAATATTGGCAGTCATCGAATGATGATGAGAAATGTTAGTTATTTATGTCCCATGAGATAATAATACCCTATCATCATGGTTATATAGTAATCGAATGATGATTCGAGGAATCATGTGTATATGGATTTTATTGAATGTCCGGATATGTTCACAAATGTCTTCAAAAAGGTATAACATAATATAAATTTATAAAGTTGCCCCTAATTTTCACTTCAATTTTAGACAAATGTACAAATTTCCTCTTTTCAGAAAAAGTATTACATAAATATATACAGATTGTTATTTTCTTCTTTTGGCATGCGTAAGTCAATGATAAAATTTTGAATATTAAATTTGAGTTTTATTGTATTCAGTTTGTTTGTTGGGTTTTCACGCGAAAACTACTTAACCGATTTTCATGAAACTTTGTACACATATTTTTGGTGGTATTAGAAGTAATATAAGATATTTTTCATTAAAAATTTTTTATTCTTTACAAAAGAAGAAAAAATGTTTGTCAAAAAATCTCAAAATCTTGCTAGTTTAACGCCATACATTGCACTGTATTATCGACGATCACGTCAATAACTAAACCAATTGACTATAGTTTCAGCTGTTTGGAATTTTTCTATATTTAAGGTTATTTTTTTCTGTTATTATATGCAGTCTAAGATAATTGTAATTTTTGAGGTTAGATATAAATATTAATTACTCTACTACCTAGATTAATATATTTTATTGATTCAATTCTATTGTAATGATCTATGATACTTATTTAATACCTTCAATGCGAGTCGCGAGTAAGAACTAGTTAAATACATATTGTCAACTAGTGATGAGCATAATGTCTTTATCTTGCAAAAAAAGAAACGATAATCTATATACCCACAAGACCAAGACAAAGACCGAACAAGCAAGACTGAGACCAAAGCCAAGACCGAGTATACAAGACAAAGACTAAATGCAAGACTAAGCTGAAAATGGCAGCTTCCGTTAAATAGATGAGCCAAAATTCTTTTCGTCGAACAAAATTATTTTTGAAAATTTTTGTTTGATTTGTTCGATTTTAATACCTAGTATAAAAAAATTACTAAAAACTCGCTTCATGTCGAACTGATGCCTTGCTATATGAAAATACATTAGTATGTTTTGTATAATTACATTTGAGTTATTTCGAAACAAACAACTGTAAACATAGGGTTCAAGACCATGAACAAGACTCGAAGTATTTGAGCAAGACCAATCTCAAGAGTGAGTATGCAAGATCAACACCAACACTGAATAACTGAATATTTTGTTAAGCATTTCATTTTCAATTATATTTTTGGGCCACACTAAATGTATGATTAAAGTAGTAAATTGGGGTCACTTGGTACCCCAATGATTGTGCATATGTAGTCCTTAAAGAAGAGATTGATCGAATTTAAGCACAAAAGTGTTTTATCACTATGTAAATATATTAATTTGTCCTTTAGTGGGAGATATATTTTTGTTCTTGTTGTACTGAATCAATGTTCATGGGGTTCTTGACTGATCAGTTTTTCAACGAATTTCATCTTTTATTTATACACAAAACAATACAACTAAATATATTGTACTAACAAATATTAATGCAATGTGCAGTATTTGTTATTATTATAAGCGAAATAGCGGAGAATTATCAGTTGTATATATACATAACAATATTACTTATTGGAAAATGCGAGTAAACATTTTCAAAAATGCTTAGAATAGAAAAATTTAATAATATGTGCAGAATAAATAACAAACTTCATTTACTATTGAATAATATTCGAAATTAGACTTGTTAATTTTAAATTCAGTAATTTTTGAAAATTGATTTTGACTGGAATATTTTAAATATAGTGTGAATACTACGCACTGAAAGTGTTTCCTAAGAGAGATTATCCATAGATTTAAAGGAGTGTGCTTTTAACGAGTAGTTGACTTAAATGCCATTTAATATAATTATATTTCTTTCATTTTTCCGCATAAATAACTCAAAAAATACTTATCCAAATAACTTGAAATTTGGAATGCACAATATTGACATGAAAACAGAGGACTTGACGGAAAAAAAATATCTTCGTAAATATCAAGTATTCCGTTTTCATGGCAATATTGTTTATACCAAACCAATATTGTTTATACCTCTAGATTTTCAATGTTTCAAATGAGTGTCTGGTTAAATAATAGAACTTATAGTTACTCATTTATTTGAAATAAAATGGAAGAAAGTTTGGAAAATTAGACAAAAATGTGTACGATTTTATTTATTTATTTTTTTATTCGAAAATCGACATGTATAGAATGTTTTAAAGTTCTATTTAAAATCGAAACTGTAAGATTTGTTAGAAAGTGCACCACTTTCAGAGTATTATATTTATGAGATATATTGATTGAATTGAATTGTATTATTATTATTTTTTTTAAAATTATTTACGAAATATATCGATTAATGCTTGAATTGTATTAGATACGGACCGCACAATCGAATTATTCGACATACGTACGTATACCGTGTTATATTATATACTTATAAAATATGGTGCGCAACCGTTTCAACATGCAATTTTTCGACAAATATGATTCAAACATTATGTACAACATTTAACGGTTAACTAAGCTAAATGTGGAATATAACGTTTCCCGTTGCTATCGCAATTGAATGGCACAATGAAATACATGATAGAAATTCTCACAAAAAAGTTTCTTAGCTATTTTTGGAATTGATGTAACATTAAAACTTCTTTTATTTTTTATTTTGTTTGTATCTCGTTAAACTTCATAAAAAAACCAAAATTTTATACAGAATAGAGTTAAGGAAATAAAATTTCTATTAGAATTTGTTTAGCAATTTTTTAATCAACTTCAAAGAAAAAAGAAAGAGGTTCTTTGAAAGACTGTCTGTATCTTTTTTTTTTTTCTTGTTTTACTGGTTAGGGAGATAACTGTATGTTGTAAATAGTACTTCGGATCCCAAAACTACAAAGAAACTTTTTTCTTAGAACTCATAGAGTCTTCCGTGCGCTTCACTTACGATAGCTCTGGTCTATTCTGTATATTTAATGTTATATTGTATGAAAAAAAATGGTGTAAAAACATAAACTATATACACAAAAAATTGCTATGTACTAGCAGGCTAGGAATAAATTATATGATTAATTATCGTTAGATATTTTTTTTTTATTAATGAGGGTAGGGAGTGGTGGGCATTAATATGTACAGCATAATAATTGAATGATTGGTGCTTTGGTGGTAGATTATTTATATGTACAATGAATAAAAACATCAAGAAGAACGTATTAGACTTATATTACACAGGGGTATGTTGATTTAACAGCTTTCAAAACACTATATATATATAATTATGTTGTATATTGGAAATAAATATAAATGGAAAATCATAACAGTAATATAAATGAAAATGTTTATTTGAAAGGAAAATTACTTTAAGTATTTGAAAAATTAATTTCTGTAATATTTATATTTAACGTAATTATTTTTTAATAACGAGATAATGGCGGCTGATACTAGACCTTTTCATTTCAAAGAATACGATTCTCTTTTGTTTCGGGCAAAATTTCATTCGTTTCAATGGCTACGACCATACACAACATTTTGATGCATGGTGATCGGGGCAAGCATAATTTGCAATTAATATATAGCTTGAATAAATTTGACAAATCTATGATTGTAATAGGGTGTTACAACCTTTTTGAAAAATCCCTCAATACGATCCTAAGGTGATAATAAATAAACTACTATAGAACCCACAAAATTTGTATTCAATTTATAAGGATGATAATTATTTACTATTGCAGACCTATTAATTTTAAAGTTTGTTTCTCACTGTTGACAATAAGATTGACATAGATAGAAAATATTTGCTTTGCCATGATATTAAATTAGTTTTTTGACATTGGCCGAAACAAAAAAGATTTAAAAATCAAAATGAAAATGAAAAGCCCTAATGGAACATAACGAAAATTATATTAATGTCGAAAGATAAATACTTATTAACGTCAAAATAAAGACATAAAACGTGAAAATAAGTAGACACTCTTCTGTTTTCATGACTCACAGCATGATAGTTACGGTTTCGCTTAGTGAAAGAACAGATAAACAAAGTAAAATATTTTAAATGAACTATAAAAATACATTTTATCATTGGAACTAACATTTTCCGACTACGTATAGCCTAAGCTATTTGTATATTTTAGATTTTGTCTCAAATTAAGTAATATACACTATTCTGAGTGAGCTTCTGTCTCAAAGCTGACAGAAAGATAATTTTTTTCAGATCTTTTCATCTAAATTCCTTAAGTTTTCTTTTTTATGAATATATATTTATATATTGCAAGGCTTCCGTTAGAATGCAGGGCTGTTCGACATTCATGGTAAAGTCTTTGAAATATGAGTTCGTTATTGCTTAATAAGACGTCTACTTAGCAGTAATGGTAAAGTCTTTGATATATGAGTTCGTTATTGCTTAGTAAGATGTCTGCATAGCACACAAAATATAAAAGTATCTTTCAAAAACAAACTCTTAACAAGGTTTGGGTACTATAGGCCTTATATAATTTTTTTTTAATTCTTGAAATAATTAACTATTAACTGACATATTATAATTCGCAAATTTATTTTTTTGTAAATGATGAAACGGATTCAAATGCTACCTACATTTTCGCGGATTTTTATTCTCCAGGGAGAACTTGCTTATTTTATGGTAAGGGAGTCCAAGCGGGGATTTTCGAAATACTCGAGCGCGTAAGATTGAGATATGGTAGATACCTTATCCTTTCTCACATTTTCGGCTGTCATATAACAAATTTTGACAGTAATTTTTAAACCGAAAACCGTAGCCAATCAGAATATTAAAACGAAAAAATCGATAGTTGGATTTAATCGAGCGCGTCAAATTAAGATATGGTAGGTTGATTACGGGCTGAAAAGTGTTCATTTTACTAATTTGACGATTTTAGCGTGACGCAAGAGAATGGGATGGTCATAAAAAAGACACACTACTTGCCTCACGCTTAAATTGTCATATAAGTAAATTGTACACTTTTCAGCACGTAATTAACTTAATCTATCTTAATCTGACGTACTTGATTAAATCCTGCTATCGTTTTTTTCGTTGAACTTTCTGATAGGGTACCTTATACGCGCGGCACCATACAAAGAGCAAAAGTTAGGAGGAGTTAACAAAGGGCAAGGAAATTTGAACAAATTACATATGAATTTCCGGTAAAAATAACAAGAAATAATAAAAAAAAAAGAAGTTATATAACGTATAAAAATTATTTTTGAAAACATTTATATATTTCAAGATAATTTCTATTAGAGAAGGAAAATGTTTTTTAACATCTGAATGAAAAGAAAAAAACACACTGTGTTATTTTATTCAAAATAATAAAAAATTTATATTAGTTTCATATAAAAATGGTAAAAGTGACGGAAATTATTATTGTTATATACGAAGTCAGTAGTAGTAAAGTTAAAGTCTATATAATACATCAACGCGCGTATTTCTTTTATAAAGAAAATACAAATAAATATATACGTTTTATCTAGAATAAAATTATCATAAAAATTCTCTTTTTTTTTTCTTTGCTTGGGCTCTATATACTCTGTGCCTTATTTATTTTCATTTATATTTTATGTTTGGATTATAAAATAGATGGTACAAAAACACTTATATTTTTCTATTTAAATGATTCATTAACTTACAAAATTTTATTTGTGCTTTTGACCTTACAATCAACAAATTTATTAATGAAAAAAAAAACGATTTATTGTATAACACATTCTGATAATTTATTTTTGCAATTTCAGTTTCGTATGAATTATAAATAAAGAATTAATTTTTCGTGCCAAAAAATTGACTTGGACGTATTAAGACTACTGGCCAATGGTTTAACAAAAAAAATAAAAAAAATCTACTATACCGGGAGACTATGACTATGAACTTTCAAACGTAATTACTATTGGCGGATAGTTTTATCATATTTTCGGCTGTCATACAACATATTTGGAAAGTAATTGTTAAACCGAAGACGAAAATAACTAATATCTTATAAATAATATCTTTAAATAGGTATGGAATATTTGTTACCACGGCAATTTCATTCAATTTTTTATTTGAATACATAGAATTTCCATTGAAGTAAGTGAAGTATTTCTGTTGTTCATTAATTCATTAGTTCATTAATCGCTTAAAACGATTTATACAAATAGTTTTTTAAATCGTATTATTTTTGTTACCTAAAAGGTTATGAATAAAAATCCACAAATCTTTATCCTAACTCTAGACTTGAAGACAGCGAATTTTTGAATGTGTTTTATTATTAATTTAACAAATATTGAGCATTAAACCTGATTGTGGCATAATTTCTTAAATTTTCCAAATACGTGTACGGTTTTTGGTGAAATAGTTTTTTTAAATCAGCGGTTCAATTTAAGGACCTGCGTGATATACTACTTCAATTTAATGGTTTATCAATATTACTAAGGAATGCTGCTAAAATACGCAATATGAAGAACCATACCATGTACTCAAGCATAGGTATCTACCAGGATAATATATATAAGATTGGTTAAGGTTGATAACATATATTTTGTTGTCAACATACCAATATCGGTACAAATTCTCACTCAAAATTGGGTTGAATATTTTACTTTGAAATGATTTGTTCAAAAACGAAATAAAAATGCAAATTTTGAAACCCTTGAAAATTTCTCATGAATTTTACTCATTTCTATAACAAATTTATGGTTGATTTAGTTATATGTTTTTAATATTATAAAAAATATAATAAAAATGTTTGTTACGATATTTAAAACAGAAATTATATAATTTATAAGTCTATGAAGTTCGTTAATATATTTATTTCCAATATACATTCATATAATAAAAACTAAAAAAAATATGTAAATGTAACGAAATATTTATTTACTAGAAAGAAAATTACAAGAAAAAACATGAATATCAAAGAAAAACAAAATGTGAATTAATTAGAAGCAATCTATAAAGAACAATTAATTAATAATAATAATAATAAAAGAAAAACTAATTGCTAGTAATTAATAAATAATTAATATAAAATATATAATTGAATGAATTCAATAATATATCAAATAATTACCTGGTAAAAACGGCTGCAAAAAACCATGCAAGCAAACATATTAATGATGCTCGTGTTTTTGTACACACGTAACCAGCTTTTAATGGTTCACATATTGCATAATAACGTTCAAAACTTATCGCCAATATGGTTAATACTGATGCATGAGCTACCGTTAGCTCAACGAAAGGAACTGCTTTGCCTGAAACAAAAAAAGGACAACATTAATCAACATAATTTTCATTGTTTATACATCTTAATAAAGGTTCGATAAATAAATCCGTTATCTTTGGGATTGCCGACATGTTGGATTTATAATGACTTAATACACACAACCATGCACAGTATCATCCAAACTGAAAGTGTAACCAAATTTCAGCTCAATTGGTTGGTCGAAATTTGCTTCAAAACTAATTTTCAAGACCCCACCCGAACAAGATAAATAAATAAAAGCACAATGTCCTAAATTACTAAATCGAAATTATTACTTAATCGAATGATTTAATTTAGGACATTGTGTTATATTAATATAATCATCTCATGACTTCTGAGCTACATCTATTGAAACGAAAGTGTTCAAAATATTCATTAATATTTTACTTTTATAGAATCTCTTTTGTTTTTATTTTGTATCTGCCTGCTGAACGAATCTGTCGGTTGGTCTAACTGTTAATAAAATTAATTCGAATGTGAACAACTCCTGTGTAAAACTATAGAACGGATATTTATAAATTATTCATAAAACTTAGTGGAAATATACGAAATAATTTTACAAACATGTTACCAAATAAATAAAATTCTGTAGTTTTTGGCAGTCGCCTCTTTCACTTTTAGCCAAAATTAATCAATTTCCTACTGTCAGTTCATGATGAAGTCAAAAACTGAGTTTTAGTTCATCAATGAACCAACTTTATAACCATAAAGAAGAAAAGTTCAAAAATAAAAAAAAAGTTTGTGTTTTATTAAAACAAACAACTTTTGTTTGATACATTTTTTCATAAACCGTTTAGATTTGCAACGCATATTATTATTGTATATGTATTTAGAGCTGTATGAACTGTATATTTCGAGTATTTTATGAATGTTACTCATGTTACTAAACAGTTCAAATATTGACACTGAATCATATGTCGATTATCTAAGCAATTAACCCTGTTAGTCGTTTTTTTTTTTAATACTATTTTTTCTCCTAAACTTATTAAAACTAGGAATAAAAATGTACATATAAAAATGATAAAACAACGCCTTAAGTTACTATTTTATAATATCCATTAACACGTATATATGTTTGATATAATCAATTTATCATTACGTTAATATTGGTTGACAAAAAAAAAATACAAAATAGAAGCAATGATCACCACAAATGAGCGACATATGTCCCTCCATCACACATATCATTGATTGGTATTATTAATTTGTGGAGATCAAACAGCTAATACCGCGTTCTATATATGTCTAGTTTAAAATGTGGATTTCACAGAATACAGAATGTCTCAAAAAGTTAAATATAATTCGGGTTGTTTATAAATATTAAAAACCTGATCTACGTACTACCCGCATGGTTTACATTACGAATATGCAATTTTTTAAAGTTATTTTATTCTCAAAAAACCCGCTGGAACAATGATTCAAATTAAGTTGTATAATTACGCTCCAAATAAAAGGCAAATCGAGGCAATAAAAAAACGACTCCCGTACATACATACGTATATTCACATACGCAGCTATCCTTAAAAACGTTGTATTTGAATTCTAGTGACGTAGAAATGTAAAGATATGTTCATTCACAAATCGCCCACATTAGTAGAACTTTTCACTGGGAAGTTTATAAACTAAATTTTCTTAAGCAGGAGAGTAGATTAGATAATATTATATTGCTTATCTGAGAAGAAGACGTAGGCCAATGAAATTTGTCTAATAAAGGCCCATAATGAGTTGGTTGAATTAGGGATCGTCCATTATTCTTGGACCGTTAGAAGCTATTCTGAAACAACGTAAGATATATAACTTTGGTATATTTAAACAATGCTGTTGTCATTAAAAAGCTAGTAAAATTGTGTCAAACTGCACATGGTGTAAGATGAGTAGCGATAGGATTCTCATCGACTGCCTTGTGCAAGTCGCAACTATAATCAGTTTTGAGGTCCTTGATATTTAAGGAATATTACACTGCTCGATTGTATTACGATTAATAATATTTGCGCTCCCGACTATGAAATGTTTTTGTAACCTGTCATCCATGAAAATTCTACTTTGTATCGTGTCGATAGCTCAATCAAAGTGAATTGAAAATGCTATAACATTTTGTAAAATAGTCAGAGCGTAAGAATATACAAATTTATATTCATTGGAATACAATCGAAAAGAAGAAATCTTTAAAAAATCTTTACCGAAAAAAAAATTTCAAGATATGATATTAATTTTTTACTTTGATATAAGAAATTTTATATCTGTGAAAACTATTTGAAAATCCCTTCGATTCGAGTAATGATTGTGCAGGATAACTTTCATCAAATTTGGTAATTTTTTTTTTTTTTTGAGTTAATATTACGCAAAATGGAAAGTATGCGCTATTTATTATCCATTATAGTTCTTTAGAGAGTCTTTATTATAGATATATCTTTATTTTGGTCTCTTGCATCGTTTTTCTAAAATCAAACCAAATATTGCTTATACTAAAAATTTTGTTATCAAATATTATACCATCATATCGGACTACAGCAATATTGGTAAAATAATCCCGTTCCCCTTTAAATATTGATTTTTTTTTCGTGAATAAATGTAAAGAAACAAATTTTTTCCTTCGAGTGATGATAAAATTTTTTATCTAACGATTTTATCAAAATGGAATGTCTCAAAACTACTTATCCAATTTTCTTCTTATCACTTAACGTTTAGGATATCCTGTTTGTTGCCAATATGTAATGGGAAATGTGTTTATAAAATATCATAAATATCGAATTGATAGTTAGATTCATAAACAGATAGTGAAAATGGCAATAGCTGGGCTTTATGTATGAAAAAAAAAATATATTATATAAAACATAGAGTGTTTAAAGTAAAATAAGTCATTATGTAAGTTATACAATTATAAAAACAACCTTCTAAATCAAAATTATAACCGTTTTAACCGAGAATTAACCTAGAGAGATTTAGAGAAGTAATCCCATTACAATGCTAAATCCTTTCGTCTAATTTTATAGAAAATGGGAATTATGTGTTACAATATATATGCAATTGATCAGTAATTTTAATTGATAAATTACTATAAATCAAACAATGTTCATTTGTGATATAAATATAAAACAAAATTTAAAATAGGAAGGTTCCTCAGCAGTAACAGAAAAAAATAATCAGTAGATAGTGATCCGAATCTTGCCGATCAAATAACATTTGTAATTATTAATAAAAAATACACTAAATAACCTAAATTATCAAAATTCTTTTTAGATTGTTTAGTGTATTTTTAATTGATAATTATTACTCACTTAATTGATCGGCAAGGTACCCTAATTTTTGTTTTATATATTATATATTTTAACTACTAATTTTTTTTTCTATTACTACCGAGGAGCATTCTTTAATAAATAAAAAGTTAAAAATAAATACTTCTACAAAGAATTTTCCTGTGACTATATACCATTCGAAATCGGTAACGCTACTTTTTTTTGCTAACAATACGATAATCGCCGAATTGGTTCAAAGCAATTCTGCACAAGGAATTAGTCACAAGGAAATTATAGAATTATTTACTTTTTAGTCCCCTTTTTGAAGTCGGTTTAATTTTTTTAAAGTTCATTGAAATTTGTTTCATACAGAATTTGGAAGTGTTTGTTCTAAATTTTATGAAACCAATCCACTTACAAATAAATCAAAGCTATATATTATCAAGGCACACAATTATCTAAAAAAATAGGCCATCTTTTGAAAACTACTCAACCGATTTTGATGAAACCTATACCGTTACCCAGGTTGTTCCCAAGATATATAATCAAATCAAAATTGTAACCATTGTAATAACCATTGCAATCTGGATAAACATACGTGGATAAATATACATACATTTATAAAATTTGGCATACTGTTTTAGAAATCTTTATAGACTAACAAATAGGAATATTATACAATTCCAATAATATTACACATATGCGGGTCGAATAGATAACCTTATTTTTCTTAATTTGATTAAAAGTGACACTCAGATTTCAGGATATCTAAGTAATTCTCTTTTAGTTATAGTTTATATTATCGATAATGGTTATAAAACCAATATTTAACAATATAAACCTTCCTAATTACTCTCATCATTTGTAATTTTATGTCCAAACTTAATAATAAATACTGTATATAAATTATTAAATATATATTTAATATAATATATCCCTTTTTCATTCATTGGAAATGATCAGTTTAATCAGAACTTTTTAATATCATTAGATGACATTTATATTACATAAAGGGGGCGGTCTCTTTTTATTCAATTAAACTGATTATTATTTATTTAATATTATAAAAAATTTATTATATTATTTGTGATATTAAAATTGAAAGAAAGAATATCAGTATTTAATGATTGATAAAATATAATTAGTTTTAAAAAAAATCAACGAATCTCTTTCCATTCAATATTTGGTAAAAATACTTTCATTCAATCATTTATGTATTAAAGAAATTGATGAAAACTTGATGAGTCCGTCCGGCCGTTCTATTCAACCGATTGACATTATTTTTTTTTTAATGAAAAGTGTTAGTGTTCAGATGAACCATCAAGCATTGGATTACATCTATCATTTGCCTTTTTCCAGTTATTAGTAGTCATTTCTTTCTCCAAGTGTAGTGATAGTTTTGTATCCCAAGACTGAAGATTAATCATTTGAATTATTAAATATTAGATCAGTTAGAGATTGTGGAGAGCACAACACACACTCATCACCCTTGTCTGTGTGATTTGAATGTATAAAAGTATCAGGTCTGTTAAGAAAATTCCACTTGTTTTGAATTGAAGATTCCAAATAACTTCAATGAATAATATCGCCTTCTTAAATCTACATTTACCGAGAGTTAGAAAGTACAATATTACCAAAAATTTATTTTATTTTTATTTTGTGAAATTCATGGTTTTGTAAACTTTCCGTAAACAACTACTTGTTTATACACTTTTTTGTTCGAAATCGTTTCCATACACGTGGTAGTAAGTTAAATATTGAAATTTAAATTATAAAAGTTTTGAAAATAAAATCTGGTTACAATTTTTACAAAAGGAAATGCCTTTTTGAGCATAATCAAAATTTATGATTTTATTTTAGTTTTTTGATTCCCCACAAAAAAGACCTAGGTTGGTTACACTGAAAATAATTTGAGTTATTAATCTATTTTGTATCTGAGATAATTGAGACGAACAATAATTCCAAACACCTAAAACACACACCTAAACAAACGTATATACAAAGCCACTTAAAACTGAGCCTATGAAGTCAAGAGACTTTAAGAATTTGAAATTCATATAATTATTTCCATTAAAATTACTTCCAATTTTGAAGTTATTAACAACTGTAAATTACAATCAGTAAGATTTGTATTATCTGTTGACTTATTTGTTCCTATTATCTGCCTTATTGACTTCTCTGTTGAAGAAATTTTTAAATAGGATTTCAATTTTCAGATACTATTATAAGTTACAATTTTAATTCTCTTAGGAAACATAATAGAAAATAATTGTTTTCCTTCCATCAAGTTTTAACAAAAAAATTTCCGTAAATATCTCTTAAACGTGTTCCTCCTAAATCACATTGTATTCTAAATATTACTAAAACGTTCAATACGTTCAATGTATGTATTTATATCGAAAAATGTCATCATTTCAATTTGCTAAATATATAAAACAGTGCAAAAAGAAAAAACAAGTGCGGTTACATTTATTATTATTTTTTGTGCTACAACTACATATTTTGTACAATGTACTATTTATTTTTTTTATATTTTTTATCCCAAACACTAAAAATATGAATTTTTTCCATTTTGCAATGAAAAATAAACAGATAGGTATTATATCTTTGAAATGTATACTAATATACATTTCTGGTGTGTTTTAAATAAATATAATGTGCAAATATGTAGTAATTTCAATTTTTTTGTTTTTAGTTTACATTTACTTTAATTTAAAGTTAGTAAAATTAAATTTTGAAATAGTAAGCAAAAGAATATAGCACACGTAGGAAGTGTTTGTGTTTGTGACTTGGCTATTTTATAATTTAGTTGAGGCTAGTCAATACAAAATGAATATTACCCTCTTTTGGGAGATGTTTATTTTAGAAACGTTAAAAGACTCGTTTAAAAAAAAAAAACAATATTTTAATTACTTTTCATTGGGTTTTAGATCCATTTTGAATATTTATTATAAATCCTGTAACAACTCTTTGCGGGCGACATTCGAGGAACACAATAATTGTCTATTTGTATCGCTCGTTGTTTGGGCAATTTTATAATTTTTTGACTATTAAAAACTTGACCGACCGTATAAAAAGCCACGGGTAACAGCTAGTGATAATATAATTTTAAATTGTTAAGATATCGTTTTCGATTAATATTCTCATATTGGAAACTGAAACTATAAACTGACTGCTTGAAAACTCGTTCATTCTAATTTATTGTCCTAAATAAACAATTTTCATTAGTTTTCTCAATCTATATAATATATCTTTTCGTTTTACTAATGCGTTTATTATGTAGATATTAATATTTAACGCCTAAAGCTGATAGAGGCTATAAATATCGAAATATATACTATGTTAAGATCCATAAATATATTGGTGTTCGTATTTTACGAGCCGTTTGATGTGGTTTAATATTATAGATTTAATATGAATTTTCGTTTCTTTATTTTTTCATTTTAGAAAACCGCAAATAAACAGTTCATGCGAAGCGTCGTTTCTTCGTTTATGAACATTATATTTATAGTCCACAGTACATTTATACAACTTTTTTTATAGCTTTAATTTTAAAACAAGTTATACTTCTTTTTGTATAGATTTATAAATCCCAACTGTTTCTTTTGCAGACTTAAAATAGCAGCCTGGGATAATTTTTTCTATTCGCGAACGTTCTTTTCAAGTTATCGGTAGAAAAAATGTTTTTACACAGGAAAAATAAGATAAAACAAACTGATTTGTAAAAAATTTTCAAGAATTATTAAACGCTTTTTAGAAATAGAGTCAACATTCAATAATCCTTAATATTGTTTTTTTAAGAGTCTGGCCATAGTGGATTTTTGTATTTACTCAAGCGCGTCTGATAGAGGTAGATTACATCCATCAAATAGCTCTCTATATGGTGCCGCGCGAGTAGAGTAGCCGATCAGAATATTATTTTTACCAATTTTTTCTTCAAAAATAGATATATTAATGAAGAAACGTATAATCAAATTTTGAAGGATGAAGCCGTCATTTTTCAAGAGTGTATTTTCCATTAATTAAATATATATATATATATATATATATATATATATATATATATATATATATATATATATATATATATATATATATATATATATATATATATATTTATATATATTAATCGGTGTAAAATTAGTAACCCTCTTTTTCTTACAAATTCTCGTTTAGCCAGAACAGCTTCGATAATTATGCTATGGTTTTGTAATACATTTCTAGGTATGATCATCGTTTTTTATGTAGTAAAGGATTCACAGGATTGGTGATTTGTTAAATAAATCGTAGACCGTTTATAAAAACATTTTACTCTTAAACGCTTCTTTCGTTAATGAATTGTTTTTTTACAAATTTCCATGACATAACACAAGAAAATGTTGAGTATAGTAGTTTAACAGGAAAATTGAATGTTGTCATTTAAGTGTCAAAGGTTCTGTATAGTTTTAAAGTCGATTTTGGAGAGTCTTTTATCAATGGAACAGCATGGTTAAAACGTGCAAAAACATACTCTGCTTGAAAAATTCAGGAAAACATTAAAAAAAATTTCGAATAAGGGGGATTTTTATTTTAAAATTTTTAATTCTCCACAGGTGAATATTAGTCAATTGGTAAATAGAAACTATCCTGTAAAATTCCATTATAATAAACCAAAGTGTAGTATCATCTTATAAAGTGTTTGAAATTATCAAAAAAAATTTTGCATTTGTTGTTATGTGGTAATTATTACACAATTACGTTCGTACTTTACGTCACTTATGGTAAAAGTAGTAAAACGAAAATAAATTTATATATGGGCAGCAAAGAAAATTTTTGGAAACTTTAAATAGTGGTCACAGTTTTAATAAAAAAAATGTTACCATTCACGGTATGGAAATGTCTCTCATTTCGTACTATGATAAAACGCTGCGATTTCTTTTATAAAGCACGCAATGCGACCATAATGAGCTTTTAATATAAATCCCACATATAAATAAAACTGCATATTTTCCGTTATATATTTACAGCAAAACTATAAAATGCAAATACAATAATAATGTGTTTTTCCAAAGACAAAAGAACATTTACAAAAGAACATATTAAAATAATAATAAAAATTGCCAACAGCACATTACACAACATCTTTTTTCCATTGAGAATGACAACAAAAACTCTTGCATCTTTATCTACTTATAAAGTTTATAAAACTAATTGCTTCTAGACAACAACAATAAGAATGAATATCAACCGACACAGACAGACACACAGAGTCGAGCAAAGTAAAATGTATGATGAGAATTATTTTATTCGTATTTATTAATTTTTAGTTTAACGTGACGCGACACAAACGATAGTTTTGTGTTAAGATGCAAACATCCGTTTATTTTATTTTTTTTTATTATGAAAAAAAAGGAAGATAACACCAGTTATGTAAGCTCTTCTAAGGGTAGATTAAATTTGATCAAAAACTTTTTCAGTGTTAATTTAGTTTTTGTTTTGCAAGTGCTTTTATTTTCTGAAACTTTCATTTAATAACTATGTGCTAGGTTGTTAGACCAGGCGTCGCTTATATAATCAAAAATACTTACTCCATTTCAATATCTCAGTTTTGCAATGATAATACATTTTGGTAATGGTTGTATGTTTCATTCCTTTGATATATTACCTCTATATTACTGAATCGATTTTCCAATTTCGACCGATTTTATTATGTGTACGCGTGATGTTGAATTATATAAGTCATTTTGCTAAAATCAAATTTTCTTGCAAAATGAGTATAAGACATAAAAAACCGATTCAGAAAATCGCAAATAATGAAGTCAGCGTGTGAGTATTGTCACAAAAACTAATTACTTTTAAATAATTTTCATACACGAATGATTGCTTCAAACGAGATTATACCAGTTTCTTTGATGATACGAAATCTTCAAAAATACCAACTTTTTTTTTACACATATTAGAAAGATGCGGCTTGTTCGATTTTGATGAAATTTGCTAGACATGCTTCTTATATTAAAGAAATTGAGGGTTCCGTTTTTGGAAATATTTCATACACCCTTGGAAAAATTCTTCCGAAATACCAATTATTTTATCATTGCATGTTAGGAAGATGCGTTTTTTTGCATCTAATTATGAAAATCAAGTAAAAATATGAAAACTATTATTCTTCTCTTGTATTCCTTTCTGGAAGAAATTTCGATTTTTTTTTGCAATCAATGTCAAAATGTGGAATGAAAAGAAAGTCCAGGAAACTTAACGTATATAACTATACACAAAATTTTAGTCAAGAGCTTAATAAAGCTGTTTAATCCATTATTTTAGTGAAATTATATTTTTTGGTGCAAGTAAATACTAACTTGCTACTTGACTAAATTACTATGCTAAGTGACTGAATTGTAAAGAGTAATAATACACTTTATATTATTCTAAAACAAAATTTTATCTATTTATTTAATGTAAAACTATGTTTATATAAAGTGCCAACTCATCCTGTTCTAAATTTTTCCTACCTTATTTATAGGAAAATGAAAATGGGGACCAACAATTCGAGTAATATATGTATATATACATATTATCTCTGAAATTTTACTAAACTTTTATCATAAACTTTTTGTGATTTCCTTATAACATATATTATACTAAAATCTAAATTAATGTTTTTTTTTTATTTTGTTTTGTTTTGGTTGTTGTAACTGGAATAATAATCTTTTATTCCATTATTTCTATTTGTAAAATTTGCATTCAAAATATTAATATAAATAAAAGGCAGGTCAATAAATTTCTAGAAAAATATCATCCTTTGAGCACCATGCATCAAAATGTTTTCATTCGTTTTTATGGTTACGAAATACTAGTTTATGAATCAAATGATATTTAAGTCTGTGAATGATATATAATTTAATATAGAAAATTTCTCAAAATTTATTTACAAATTAATTATTAATTTATATTTGCAATTACTTAAAATAATTACTTATGAAATTTCTTCAATCTTTCTTACTATTGCCAACCCAATGGCTCTAATTAAATGCCTTTTTTTTGTAATTATTCAATAATTTTTGTTTTACATTTGCTCTACTATTTAAATGCAAACAATTGATCAAATAATTATATTTTCTAGACTGGGAATGTTTGATTACAAATTTAAGACACTCGAAGCGCATAAATCGATAATTACACTTCTAGAAATTTGTGTATGGCTTAATTATCGTTAGTAACTAAAAAACTTTTTCTTAACAAATCTCTGAAAAGTGAGGAATCTTCTTTTTCGGAGCACTTAAAATTTTCGATTGCCTCCATAGCATTAACATTGGCGGAAATTTATAATTTGTTATTGGAATCAGTAAATCATTTATAAATAAATGCAAAAACGATTTTCTCCTAAAACATTAGATAAAACGGGATATCTTTTGTCCGTCAACATCAAAATTGCTATTTTTCATAATTTTCAGGTAGTCGAACACGAGACATCTAGTTTTTTTTTTCATTCCCAATTTATTATGCAGATATTTTTTTCATACCCAATTTATGATTCAAAACTACAACACCCACTTATATTCTTCGTTCAATTCACTCAATTTTTGTGGCTTAAACCGATCATTTGAGAGGAATGAAGTCGTCCTGAATGATGTTCGACTTATAATCATAACGCCATATGTTGGTCATATTATATGACGGTCACGCTTAAATTAATCTTTGTAACTGTTGCTAATATAGAGACGGATCTGCCATGAACTGACTTTTCTGCAACTTAGCTTTTATTTCTTTTACTGTTAAGCCTTATTAATGGAAATGTTTAATCACCACTCTTAGCTTTCATTTTTCCACTTTTTGAAAAATATATTAGATCAGGGTCGTAGCCTTTACAAATAGTAAAAAGTAAAAAAAAAATATAGGTGGATAAAACTCACTGGAAACGGAAGAGAATATAACAGAAATGATAGGAAAATAATTTATGGGCGATCTGAGGTCGGGAAGTAGAATGAAGTAATTTTTTAAGGGTAAAACATGGTTTATCTCGATTTCTGGCAAAACTGCAAGTTTTATGGAAAAAAGTAAACTTATAAAAGTTGTAGGTAATAAAAAGAGCTACAACTTTTTTATTCATACTTTTTTCATATAACCTAAAAATATTTTGATTGAAAATTAGGGTGCTTTTTCGGTTTATTCGAACATTTTAAATCAAAAAAATTTTTTGTCTTTGAAACATAAGAAATTTTTGTATAAGTAATAATTTTTGTAAAGTGAAAACTCAAAAACATGGTTATTTCAATTTTTCATATAAATTTTGAGATTTTGTGAAAAAATTATAAATACAAAAGTTTTAAATAAATTTATTACCTACACTTCATTTAAATTTTTTCCATAGGACTTTAATTAATACTTTATTTTGACGGAGATAACCACGGAAATCCGGTGATAACCATGTTTTACACTTCAAAACTCACCTCTGCCACTTCCCGACCTCAGATTGCCCAAAAAATATTTTTCCCATTCATTTTTGTTATATTTTCTTTTGTTTCCAATGGGAAACGTTTCATCCTACTATAATTTTTTTTGGTTTCAAAAATTATCGACCCTGGTCCATATGTATAATGAGAGTTTTTAATAATTATTTATAGTACTTTTACATTTTAAAGCTGTTATAATGAGATAGATGATACATTACTATCTTAGTAAAATTAATTTGATAAAATCTGATACATGGTTCTGAAGTTATTTAACAAAAAAAAAAACCCTTAAAAATAAGCAAAATATGGACTTTCAAAATTCCTATTTAAACAAACAGGGAAATATAAGTATATGACGTCTATTGTTCCTATCTAGATATAAATTACATCTTAAACATCTTCGTCAAGAATGAGATGGATTATAAACCTTTGATAGCTTATAACTTATTTATTTTTGAATCAATTTAAATTTAATCATTTAAATTTTGTTAAGGTATTGAGGCTAGTTTAATATTTTGATGAAAAATACAGCAGATTCAGTATAAGTCAACATCCCTATTGTATTCAGTGTGTTTTCCCGCCAGTTCTTACGTTATAGTTATCCGTCTAAGCTTTAAATGAAAATTTGAAATTAGTTGTGAAATAATTTTTTATAAAATTGTATAATATGTCATAACTTTATATTATAATCATTAAAATATTATTATGCACTACAAATTTTAAATTTTCTTACCTAACGACTTAATATATGTGTATATTATTTAATAATATAATAAAATATACCACTCTTATATATATTCTATGTATAAAGTGTGACAATGTCACACATATTATTGTATAAATTATATCATAAATTCTTGTATTCTTAAGAAAGTCTCTTTAGTTTTCATAAGAAGGTGGGTTTTTAGTAATCAACTTTGAAAAGTAATTGTCGTCGATATTGGTTCAAATATTTTGACCACTGACGAAGCTTACAATTAGCTTGTCATGAATAAAGAGGAAAATTAAAATTATTATAAAAATTTAATTAACTCGCCAGTATATTACTCAGTACTTAAATTTTAACTTACAAACTGTCTTTGTTTTTGTATTTAAAATAAAAAAATGTATTCTTAAAATACAAAATATTTCCTTCCAAATTATTCACAAAAATTCAAATAAATAAAGAATTTTCTTGTGCAGTTACTTTCCGAGGCTAACACCGCTTAAGTATTAAATTGTATTTGTACAATTGATACAAATTTTAAGCCACTTATTACCGAAAAAAAAGTTTCACCTTTTTATTTTTATTTTTCTACTCTCATATTTATCAACTTTTAAAGTTTTCCACTATTGCTTATCTACTTTAAAATAATTCTACCTGATATATTTCTACTTTTCAAGAATTATATATAAAAAAAAGTTATAATTTTAAAGAATTAAACTTTTGAAGACTCTAATTACAAACTAAATAAACCTTACAACCTTTTATATTCATCACTGGAAAACGATCCAACCATTTTTAAATCATTTCACATATTTACGAGAGTCAAGTTTCGAATTTTAAAGCCAAACGTAAAGTCTGTTCGTCTCTACGATTCGTCTCTAAAATTATATTCAAACGGTTCGAATATTTTTCAAATTTCGAGGTCTGGAGAAAAACGGAACAAGAAGAGAGAGATCTTTCAAACCATAAGAAGGTACAAAATGGAAGTGGGTATGTCAAACACTCCGCAAGTCGAAACACTATGCTTCACTCGAATTCTCAAAGAATAAGAAAGCAGAGTTGACTAACACATAAAATTTGCTTAAAATACAGATAATGTTTATGCTTTTCTATGCTTGGAGATACATGAATAAAATACAAAAAAAATTTGACAGTTGAAATGAACTCCCTGTACATTGTGTTATAACTTTTGGTAAAAAAAAAAAATGAAAAACTATATTTGTGGCACATAATTGAATTTGCATATGGAATCTACTAAATCCAACCCTCATTAAAACATTATAATATACTGGTATAATTTATATGAACTTATATATATAATAATATGTTATAGATACTAAAAGAGCACCTGTTATATTATAGAAGTACTATTTATTAATTTTATTATTATAATGACTTTACTTAATATTGTACATTCACCTGCTGCACATATATACATCATAGTTTTACTTAAGCTTACACGGAGTTTATTTCAGTAATGATGGACGAATTTAACTCTAATTCACTTATTACCACTTATATACCAACTGGCCTAAATTTTATTAAAATTAAAAATTTATTTATAAAACTAGCTGATCCGGCAAACTTTGGTTTGCCATATACCTTTCTAGATAGATAGATGATAGATTTTATTCCATTTGCCGAAACCATTCTTTTGATATAAATTTGGATTATGTATCTTATAAATAAAGGTAGCATATTTATTATCCATAGGATAATCCATTGTCCATATTTATTATCCATAGGATAACAAAGATTGTAAATAGCAATTTATGGATAGAACTTTCATTAGGTCGAAAAAAACATGGTTAAATTGAGAAAATTACTCTAAATTCCTATTATGTGATACCAGCGAATTTTATTGAAGTTTCTATTTCTTTGTATTATTCACGAATTTCTAACTTCTCAATAGCTATAATATCTTTCTTCTATAATCAATAAAAACGTTAATACTTAGTACAAATATAAAAATACTATTATTAAATGGCCTTTCAATTTTATTCAATATTGATATAAAGTTAAACCTGGATTTATCCAATTTAATATAAAAATTTTAAAGTTACATTTAATACATGGTATGCATTCTAGTACTTTCTACATAAAATTTACTGTAAGAATAATAAAATATATTATTTTAAAACAAGTGAACTTAAGTTCAATGTATGCAAACATTTATAAATATGCAGTCCTTACCATAATGAATACACATGTAATAATTTAATTTTTTTTTTTTTAAAGTCACTTTTCAATTATTCACCTTTCAAATAACTATACTAGAGTGGGTATATGTTATATTAATTCTATGCAAAAACAGTACACAGAAATCCAAGACGATCACCCATTCATGTTCTAAGTGTGCCCGTTGTTGCTTAACTTTGGTGATCGGTTGATATCGGTAATTACATTACGACAGTGGGGGGTAATAATGCTAATATATGCTTGTTATCAAAATATAAGCTGAAATTCTAGCGGATCAAAATAGTCTACAAAAATTTTTTTTAAACTGAAGTTTGTCATGAAAGAAACGTTTTTTTGTTTTGAATTTTTCATCTACTTTTATAGATTGTAAGTTGGGTTAGAAATCTCTTTGGCCCCTTTAATTTGTTGCCGAAAAACTCACTATCTCATTTCGTTTTTTAGCAACCTTGATGACGGATGGAAATGCAGAAATGAAGTAAGTAGGGGATTCTATGAATATATTAGAAAGTAAGTGTGTGTATAAAAACTATATAGTATAAGTTATAGGTACAATACGTTATAAAAACATAGACATAAAAAGGGTTTGTATTGGATAAATTTTATAAATACGTTTAAGTTCTACTTTGTTCAAATCAAAACGGACATTAATGCCAACTTTAGGTTGCCAATACACATGCAACGTTTAAAAATAATCTAAAAATTGAATATATATGGTAAAAGCTATAAAATGCAGTTGTATTAAAGCTAATAATAGTAATATAAATTCTATGTGCAGCATATTATACATCACAGAAGCTCTCAATGTTGCTCTCTATATTGTAAGTTGAATGAAATCATTCACCCATAACGATCTAAAATGCAAACTTCTAGATTAATAGTGGTAAGTAACTACGAGAAAATCATATTAAATTAATATTTAACGATTAGAACGTTGTATATTATATAATATTATATAATATACACAACTATTTGAGATTATTACACGAACTAAAAATACCTTAGATTTTCATTACAAACCGTATTATATACACAAATTTTTAGCTTATATTATTATATGCATTACAATTAACTAATGCAGTGCTTTAAGGACAAAACATTTAGATTGGTAATGGATAGATGGTTTTCTTATGGGGGGACACAAACTTACAATAGGATCTCAGCGCCATTGTAGCAAAAATATTATCCACTCAGCATGTCACTGAAATGACCATTATCATTAGTATAGAAGCTTTGAAAAATGATAAAAAGTTATAGTGGGGGGAAACCCATTGGAAACGGGGGAGAATATATCAAAAATGAAAAGAAAAATAATTTACGGGCAATCTGAGGTCGGGAAGTGGAAGGGAGTGAGTTTTAAAGGGTAAAACATGTCAATTTTCGGAAAAACTTTGTATGTAATAAAAATATCAACAACTTTTGTATTTCCTCTTTTTTCACATAACATCAAAATTTTTGTAGTGAAAATACTTATGTGTAGTTCAAACATAGAAAACATAGGTAAGTAAGAACACCATAGGTAAGTTTTCACCAAATTTCGTGAAAGAAAAAATTTTTTTTTTTTTAAGAATAAAAAATTAAAAATATGACAATTCAGTTTTTTACATATATTTTGTGGCTATGTGAAAAAGGTGTATATGCAAGTTGTAGATATTTTTATTACCTACCACTTTTCCATTTAACTTTTTTCCATAGGATTTGCAGTTTTGTCGAAAATCGAGATAAAAGAGGTGTTTTACCCTTAAAAACTCATCTCCTTCCCGACCTCAGATCATCCATAAATTAGTTTTCCTTTCATTTTTGTTATATTCACTTCCGTTCCCAATGGGTTTCATTCTACTATAATTTTTTTTTCGTTTCGAGTCTGGTCTATAGGTTATACTTATTTTAATAAAAAACTTTTTTATATTTTTTTATTTTTGATTTTTAAAAACAATATTTAAACTAGGAATAGAATTCAGTCACAGTTTGAAAATGGTTGTACAAACCGAAACATGTCACGACGTAATTATTAATTTTTAATAAATAATAAAATAAATAGTGGAATAATGCAAAATATATATTCTTGAAGTTTTCTTCAGTCATTATGTCAGAGTATATTATTATTAAATTCAGTCAGATTATAAAATATTGAAAACAATATCAACATTTTGGTATAGAATCATATGTTCCTAGAAAAATAAAATTCCATATATTTGACTTGGCATGTTAATATCGGATTTTTGATGGAATAAAAAAAATTCGATTTCATTCGTTATTTGATAAAAATCTTCAATATAGGTTGCTAAAAGTACTGGATTATATTTCAATATCAAGCCAATTCCCTTACATTTATTTACTATCAAATAATGCATTTAATAAACTTATTTGAAATGAATAAGCATTCCAATTATTTAAAAAAGAATTTCATCACATTAAATTACATTCAATAAATTCATTTAGAGATTTTGTATAGATGATATACGTTTCAATTTAGTAAATTTCATGCAACCGCATTTTTATAAGCATGCAGCAAATGGTGTCACGTGACAGTCGTCAATAAATTTACAAAAAAAAAACTATTATTGTGGCCAACAGCAGGTAGTATCCTTAATACCCTTAAAGAAAGCACTAAGATCGGACCACATTTATACTTTCCCAGCGAGGTGAGCTTTTGGCTCAAAGTCGTTCTTGTCTCCCTTGATCGTGAAGGATGCAATGAGGCTGGATGAAAATGCCAGAACAGACGCTTAGGCAAGCCTGACGGAGTAGAAATTATACTGATTACAACTACGCTATTGTCGAAGTACATATTTATAATACAAAGTTAGATCAAGGTATTGTGATGATTTAAACTAAATTTCGAATTTATGACAACGGTGTTTAAATCTCTATTCTTACGTTATTGTATGACTTGTTTCACCTACACATCTTTCAGAATAACATACGACTTTCTTTCTCAAACATATTTTTCTTTGTTTGAATTAACTATTATTTATTTACTTTATTTTATCTTCATTAAATTATACTATAATCGCATTTAAACTAATTCCACTGATAAATATTTTTAAGCCCACACAAAAGCGTCATAAAAAACTACTACCAGATTTTATTATCCGATTGTTTAAATAAACAAAACCGTTGTTTGAGAATGCATATATACAAAACGGTGTTGTAAAAGTTGAATCATCATTTTACAGTATAATAATGAATGAAACTTGTCGACCATACCATAAAGTACACTGAAACTTAAGAGAAAGAAACCACTAGCATATTTGCAACTACAAACATATATGTAAATGCATCAAAGGATATTTATTAAATACTTTAATGGAATCCTTATAATTTTATTTACTATTCAATTACTAATGATACTTAGTAAATGCTATCCTAAAAATTTTCCGTAAAGATGTATGCGTGTAACAATGCGGGAGAAAATTTAATTGAATTCAATTTTAAATATGCAAACAAAAATGATTTCACCATGTACAAGTATTTTTTAATAAAACTACTGGACCCGTGTGCTGCTCCGCAGGTATTAATTTATGGGAATAATTTAATAGCTTAAATCTGCGCCTTGCTCTCGCCCCACACAACCAATTTTAGTGTTTAATAGTACAAATGAAAAGTATTGAGTCACTGAGTGTTCATTGACGAAAAATCTTCATTACACCTGGAGATATTGGGATACAAAACTATTACATTACTTGGAGAAAGAAACGCCCATTAGGAATTTTAAAAAGGCATAAGTTAGTGAATATTGAAACGTAGTGAATATTTTAAACTAACACATCAAAATATTTTTAACCAAGTTCCCAAGTAAAACTTGTAATGTTAACAAGCATGGATAAGATACAAGTGGTAAAGAATATTCCAATAATGTTTATATATGTTATTATAACTATTTTAAGATAATTTTCGGCGAAACCGTTAATTTTTCGAAAAGAAATTAAAACTTCACTTGAATTTTTCAAAGTAATTCATTTGACAACTATTTTTTTTAATGAATGGGGGAATAATATCTAATGTTACACTTGCATTTTACAGTGTTATTGAGATTTGAAACTTTTGTAATATTAGCACGTAGGTAATGACTATACCAATCGAAAAATATTCAAGTCTTCGGGAAGAATAGTGTACTAGTTAAGTGTGCTGAGTTGATTATCGATAATTTTAATTACTATAAAACAAACTTGAAAATAAATGTTTTTTAAGTATAAATAGCTACGATCCAAATCTTAATTCAATTATTAGAAATACGACAAAGCATTAAAAAATATATTTTAAACATTGTTTTCCAGAAAATATTAATTATGTAACTATCAAATAGTTTTAATTTTCATTATAAATAATTAGTTACTATAAATTCTGTAGTAACTGTAGTGCTGTACATTGTAAGATTAGAAGTTTATTTATATATTATCTTAAACTGGGCAAGAGTGTTTAATCAGTAAAGTACTTGCTACTCGACTAAATTACTTGATTAATGTGAACAAGGCTTTAATTTGAATGCATCTTGGTGATAGACTGTAAGCAGACCATTGAGCTTAATATTTTTGATTATGAGCGTACATAAATTGCTATATATTCTATTTATATTATACAAAACTGTGAGAGTGACATATGGAACGAAGTAAAATATCCATTGGGATTTGAAAGTAATTCATGATTCTTCCATCTTCTCAACTGCAACAGTACAAAAACACACTTTTCTTGTCAGCTACTAAAATACATTATAGTCGTTCGCCCGTATGTGTACTTTGTTCGTTCCATTACGGGGAAATTTGTCGGTGAATTTTATTTTTAATAGTTACTTATAGCTTATACCTTGTCTACAGTCATACAAATCTACATAATGCCAGACCTTTTTGTCAAATGGATTGACCAATCAAATTGACATTTTTATTTATACAATCTTTAGAAATGTTTATTTATGATATGTAAATGTTTGGTATTCAAAAGATGAAAATATAATCGTTATAAAATTTTTGTTAAACTATTTATCAATTTAACTAAGGTAAGATATTACATACTGATCATAATTATTTGTACATAAATTCCGTTTGCGGCTATAAGCGTAGGGATCAGAAACGATATAAAAATTCCAAAAAACTCCGCATTAAAAAAACTAAAAAGTTGCCGCCAACCATTCAAATTTTTAGCAAAGAATAATATTGGCACCGATTTCGAAAGGTAATTGGTACCGAGGAAATTAAATTAAGTTTATTTGTCTGAAGGAGGTAATTGGTCAGAATTATCTCCTTCAATTATTTATAAAAGTTTCTAATTTAAGATTATTTTTTACTTTTTAGGTCATTTTTTTGACGGCGGTTATTTTATTTTTTACTTTTGATTGTTGTATGCAAATTTTTCATTTCGAAGAAATTTTATCACTAAAAATTTGTTTTTACCCCTACTCTTCCCATCTCTACCCTTAGATCCAGGTTTCGTGGTACCACCTTTTGCGTAACTGGGTAAGGATATTATATTCAGTATTTGGAATAAACATTTTTATATCAATGCACTTATGTACTGTTGTTAAATATTTGTACCAGTTGGCTACAGAGAGCTGGCTAGGATATTTCGAGTCAAATCCTAAGAATTTTAAGCAGTCATCAGCAATAAAAACTCCTGATAGATTGATTTCATCGTTATTTAGGGAATCCTACGTATATGTAGTATATAATCGTTTGGTTTCATGTAGGATTTTATCTTGATTTGCTTTTTATGTACCAAACCGTAAAAATTTGGTAGCCGATTTTAGCTCAGAGCAGTATTAATCAACCGAATTTTTTAACACAAACACAAAACCCATTCTTTTCTCTAATTTGTATTTATTACAGTTGTATATGAAGAATTATCGTTGAGGTAATTTATACAACCAAAAATCAAAGCTCCATAATTTGTAGTTTGTTAAATTATTAAAAATTATAGTAATATCAAATTCCGCCGTCGTCAACCAAATCAATATATAAAAATATAAAATATATACATGGCATGAAAACATGAATGTTATGAAAGCTATTGTCACTGTATCTTTTTTTTTCAATTTAAAAGGATAATTTTTTATATACAGATTGAATCAAATTTTTGGCTTGCGATTATCTAATATTTTTCAGGCAACTATTAACCCAAAAATCATCCCCAGATAGTAGTTCAAATAGCATTACATATTGAGGAAATTACTAGCTCACGACACTGGCCAACGGTGAGTTATAATCCCAATTTATTAGCTATTGGCTAGTCAGGTATGCATATAAATTCTACTCGAGTATATTAAAACTTTTCAACCATCAACTTAAGATTATTAATTCTTGAAGTATTTGAATAACTTTACACCATTATGTAAGAAATCGCTAGGTATTCTTGTATATTTTATTGATTTCTGGAATATTCCAGAAATACATTTTGGCAAGTTGAAACATGTATAACTTGTGGACTCACAACATATTTACTTATATGAATGTAAGTACCTACTATATACCTGGTTATATATTAAATAAGGAAGTATGATTTGAAAACTGCAGGAAGAAAAACTAAAAAGAATTGAATAATATATAAATGTAGATAAAAATATTTTTTAAATCCTTAGTGGCATTTAGTGAGTGTGTAGGTTTCAGAATGCATTCAAGTATGCAGTAAGTACATTTATTTACCTACCTACCTACCTACGCTCGTAGGTAGTATAACTTACTTAGAAAATAAACTAAAGAATACATGATATGCTGCTACATGTATAGTTTAGTATTGAAAATAGTGATTATTTCTAGTACTATTGGTATCCAGTGTATTGAATAACTGAAAAGTTTTTTAAAACTGACAAGTTAAGAAGTTATACGCAAGAAGATTTTTATAGAGTGACTTAAAATTTATGCGAATTATTGTATATTTCCGATATGAACCCCGATAATTTAACAAACGCTGGGTAGATTAGAGAAATCTGTTAAAAAAACGTAGAAACCCTGGACCACCAGCATGAATTTCGTTCTTCGTTCTATTACCGCTGGTATTACCGCTAACAAAATACAAATGTAATTTAAATATTTTGTTTTATTTGAATTTAAAGCTAGTATTCTATTTTAAAATTATCAAGAAACACAAAATATTAAAATATGATACGAAAATTTCGATAAATAAAAAACAAACATAATCAGAAATACAATTTTTAAAAAAACATAATAATAAAAACAATTTTCTTAATATTTCTATTTGTTTTGTTATAATTTTAGATATATGTAAAATCCGATAGGACTAGATTTTGCGATGAACAGAAAATACCTGCTCTATCGTCAAATGAATGGTTTGATATAACCATTACAGAAAATCTTATGAAAAAATCGAGTAAGTATCTAAGATATCACAAAAATCCAAATTTGAGTTCGACAATTAATAGCCATTTAAGACTATAAATAAATATAAGAATAAGAAAAAAATTTGGTATTTAACGAATATTGGGAACTCCATGCTTTTTAACAGCAAATAAAATAATTTAAATAAATATAGTTTCTTCACATACGGATAAAAAATAACAAATTATTTAATTCGCTGTTAAAAATCGTGGAGTTCCCAAGATCCATTAAATCCCATTTTTTTAAAGACTAATATTAATTTATATTTTTGGTCAACAATTAAGAAACGAATTTTCATAGTTTTTCCAAACTATTCATTATTGGTTCTTTCCTCTATGTTTGTTGGTTCCGCAGAGATGAATATCTGTGCCAATGAAATTAAATCACCCAATACAAATGTCAGTCAATGTACGTTATAACAACTAAGAAAAATAATTTGATGTTTTTAATTAAAAAGTATGGTTATAAATAATTTTTTATTTGTAAGAAGTTATCTTGTTTAATTAAATAAATACTTTTACAAGTAGTTTATAATAATTTAACAGGTGTACAATATTATTGACGTATGCATTGAAGCATACTGTACATCTTAATCAATAATACCCGCATGAATATCAAATTCCACCCCGTTGCCATCAGCCCATATACCTTAATGTCACGTCCTATCTAGAACTAAGCACTTTACTAACATATGAAACCGTTACACGTCTATTCAAAGTTACAACAGCATATTATACCAGCATATTCTAGCAAATGATATGTTCTATGAATTCATGCAGACATAATCCTAATCTCTGCATTACACTAGAAAATTATAAATAGAATTATTTTGGTAATTTAATACTTATGTCCTTAAATCTGCGATAAGATAAATCGTTTCAAACTATAGAAGAAAAACATTTTAAATATTTTACACTAACCAAAAGTATAAATTAAAAGCATTTTAAAGCATTGAAAATTTTTTAAAAGCAAGCGTATACAATATCCCACTGTTATGAGTAATTTATTGTTTTCCGCGACTTCTTACACGATAAATTTAGTTATAATAGTAACCATACTTTCGTGATTAGGAATCTACATTATAGGATATAGCGTGCGAGTGTATGAGATAGGATGTTTATTACAGAGTAAGTATGTATGTGTGTGCGCACCTATAGACATCATAGCTAAGTACGAAACAAAGGACAAACAACCAAACCAGAGTAGTTGATACACAACTGGGTTTGCAATGGACAACACATGCATGCATTGCAAACTCACTATGGTATGAAACCTTTATATTTAGTGATAAATAATACACTTTGAATAAACAAATGATAATGGAGCAGATGGCTGGTACTCAATTAGCTGTATTTCACATCAAAATGTGAAAACAAATTCAATTCCAGAGCAAAATTCAAAATAAATAATAAATTGATTCAAAAATCTGAATTCTACAAAATTTTTGTTATCTCTATTGCCAAATGGGATTTTGTATGTAATCTTTATTGGAGATTCGCTTCGATTTCAGAACCAGAACGGCAAGAATAATTATTACTCATAACACACTTCGCTGATTATTTTGACTGCCAAAAATGGTTTTAATTATTATAATATATTATAAAACACATCAATTCCAAGTTTTATTTCGATGGTGTTTAAAAATTTGGTAGTTCTTAATAGTTCTTAATTATACTAGAGTCTTCGTAAGCATTGATGTCCAATAGCGTCACTTATAAAGTATTTGTACAAATATAATTAATCAGTATTTTTGAGCGTCAATATAATAAATATTTAAATAACAACCCTCTACAACAAGTCATTAGTTCCTCAAGTAAATACGCTTCAAACAAGTTATAAAAGCATAATCATGATGTGAATTGAACTAAACTCCTGAAATCAATTAAAAACACGTGTTGTAATTTAGGCATTATCAGTATTTTATCTTGTCACATTTCGTGCTTACATAAACGAAGGCTAGGTACACTGAGGGATAAATCTTTCCAATATAATACATTAAAGAACGAAAGTAAACAGAAGAAAAAAAAGGTACATAAAACAACAATTGTTTACTCACGTAACGTTGACATAAACTGTCAATAACCTATATGTAAGGAAAATTGATGGGAAAACTTGTGTGATTATGACCAGATGACTTTAAAATACCTACTACATATTTGATGAATGTATATTTGTGTGTGAAAATTCACAATGCATTTATAAAAGTGATGTTGTCTCCTCTTATAAAAAGTAAACAGTTTTATTTATATACAACAAACTGTATATCAAATAACGTCTGGGAAAACATGGATATATATGAAATACAATATTGTCTGTAAATATACTGGAGTAGTTGTTTTGTATATATAATATGAGAAGAGAAACCCGTATTACAAAACCAAAAATGAAACGTCAATAAATCAGTGAAATACGTACTTGAATTGCTTATGTGAATGTGTGTTGTATTGTTGCACAACTATGGTTGAGAAAACTTACGGTTTATTTCAAATAGTTTTGTTTTTTTGTTATATAATATATATATAGAGAAAAGCTAAAAGCATTATGGTAAAGTTTTACGCGGTTTGTTTAATAATATACGAGAATATATTGTATATTATATTAATATAGAGTTAAAATCGTTTAGGTACATAGTCAATGATTTGAGACAAACCCTAACTATCGTTTTATCTTTCTAATAAACCTAAAGTATTTTAAGACTTTATAAACATTTCACAAGAATAACACAACATTTTTTCCTATTTTTTATGCAATTCAAAGTAATCATTTTACTCGAAAAGGCCTACAACCTTTCGGATTTCAAACCATAACTTTCCAGTTAGTTACGAATTTAAATACACATGCACCATGATTATAGAGATCAGTCACGTGACAATTGAAATTAAAGCCCCTATTTTCACTTGAAATTATAAGAGTTCTCACGCCGATTTTAACGCACAGTCTATAAGACAGCTATCCGCACAGTGGCTGTAGAACATGCACATTGGCAACTACGGATAAATTTTAGGCCATATTTGCAAAGGTTGTTCGAGAAACGTACTGAAGAATGACAAACTACGAAGTCGGGTATGGTGACCTTTAACGTTTAGTATTATTCAGTTGAGCCAGGCTCAAATAGTTTTTAAATGTTAAAAAATAAACTCTTAGTGGAAGAATATAGAAAGAACTTGTTAAAAAATATTTAGAGCATCCAATTCTAGTTAGCATTCGAAGATGGAGGAGCAAATCCCAGGATCGAATGGAGAGAAAATTTATTGATATGAAGAATCTAGATCTCAAAAGATAACGCTAGATCAGTAATTAGCGTTGATGCGTACATGCTTTTCAAAGTAAGTAAAAAATTAATTTTAAATTTGCGTTATATTTAAAATTTTTTTAAAAATAATTATTTATTGAGCAAGAATTTAAACATTACCGGCGTCACTATAAAAGGATTTCACTTTATATTAGCATTGTTGTAGTTATATACAATATTTTCAAACTTATGTAAATGCAAATATATATTAAGTTTTTGAATTATACATTTTGTAGAAGGTACGAACGAACAAATGATATAAAATTATATAAATTTTGTTGATAAAAGTGTTGTACAATTAAACTTAAAGCTATTTATACTGCATAGAAGTTGAAATATATTTCTGAAAATCTCCAATGTTATTTCAATACAAATTTTGATTTAACAGAAACATAGAAAACGTTTTTAAACAGAAAGGACGTTTCGAAAAATCCAAACTTCTAACTTTGAGGTATTCAAAACCTCATGTCTATATGCCCAAAGCTCTCAATCCAAAAATTTTTACTTTGACTCATTTATTAGTATTTTGTGTTATAAGGTTTTTATTTTGTAATGATTTTTAACAATAAAAAAAATTTAATATACCTTGTAAAAGTAATTATTAATTAATAAGCGAAAGTTCTGCGAGGCATCGCATCAGGCTTTTTTTATCGTATTGATTTGAAGTCCACTGTCCTATTCTTTTGAAGTCCTCTAAAAATGTCTGATTAATAAATTTGCTTGTTTGTTCAACAATGCCGATCGTATCGAACGCTTTATCCAAACTTGGAAGTCTATCTACTTATTACCCATAGTTGTGCATCGAAGCTTTTAGTTTAAAACGGACTACCGGGTATCGGACTACCACTTTATTCGTATGATTTTTCGGTATTTTCCGATTTTCTCGAAAATGGCGCCAACTATGTATACCAAGTATGTTCATAGAAAATATAAGCACCACAACTTTTATTTGAAACATTTCTCTGGAAAAATTCAAATAAGGGAGAAAATTTCAACTTATCATATTTAGATATACACAATAGTGTACATAATAAATAGTTATATTATATATCAGTATAGGCAAATTAGTATTATTATTATAGAAATTATTATTATAAGGAAAACAATAAATGTCCAAAAGTGAACACGTTCCACAGTCAACCTTAAGTATTTGCTATTGAACTAACCATAGTAGTAACAAAACATGTATAAAATAGTTGAAGAGCATTTACTATTTAGCCCTTAACACGTATATTTTACACCAGTGGTAATTTGAACGGGCAGCAAAATACTATGAATTTAAAAATAAAAAATAATAATAATAATATTTACAAAAAAATTTATTTATTATAATCTCAAATTAATTTCTTTATGTTTAACATTTATCATAGGTATTTAATCAAATTAATTATAAAAAAAGCTTCGAGTTTTAACTGTTAAATAATTAATCACATCCAACAGTGTCTCAGCAAGAACCATGAGCAAGAAGTACACCGTGAACCACAAGTTTACATACACTGACTGACAAACTGACAGCAGCTCTCAAACTTATTATAGTTATGAAGAAAATAAGATTATCAAAATGATACAGATTGTCTAAATTGAGATCCTACCATCAATTTAGACAACGGTTACACTAGCGTTTAATGGGAAGCAGAAACACTGGTTAATTTGAATTGTATATTTCTATTTTATGATTTAGTAAGATAGTAAGAAAATAGTGTGAAAAATTTGCTTTTGAGGTAGCATCAGTCAATTCAACAAAGATCCCAAGATTTTGGAAATAAAATAGCACTGATGTTGATGATGTTTTTGGTGTTATCTAACATATTTGAGGTTTAGGTTTAAGATTGTTGTCTAAAGAGCATAGAAAATATATTTTCACAGTGAAACATTCCGGCTGCTTTAAAAAAATATAAATATCTTACAAACATAGATAATTAGCGTCCAATTGAATACATAAATTGAAAGTCGAACCTGTAAGGTTTCCAAGGAGTATGCTTTTAAAAATATACAACTTCGTAAGTAATATCGATGCAAGTAAAAATTGGTTCACTATTAGGCAATTGGTTCACTACTTTAAATATTCTTCACTTCAACATTAAGTTATTAATGGTTTCGCAGTGGAAAAAATAATGTGGAATTTCCTTAACAAAAAGATAAATTCTATGAAACGAGAAATGATTGATGACAAATTTGGTTTTTCGCTCAATTGATAAAAATTGTATGAAAATTTGCAACGCTTTATCAATTTCTATGTTTATTTCTAGTACATATCAACAATAATAGTAATTAAATTAAACACAATACAGAATTGAATTTTTAGATAGTAGGAACTTTGTAAATGATATAAAATATACGCGGTATTCTTGTAGATGCAAAAAAAAAAAATTAATAAACTTTATGAGATCAAAGAGTAAAACATAAAAACTATTCATAAACTCCCCTCCCCCATTATTTTGTACAAAATGTATTTTATTTATTAATACAACACAAGTGCATACTGTTTTTTTTTTTTACTGTTATCAAGTATGCAAAATCTCTTGGTGATTTATTTAGAATAAAAAAAAAGTCCTATGGCATTTTGCCCATTTTCTTTTTTACATTTTTTAGAATTCAGTAACTATTTTCTCAAAAAGACCAAATTTAAATGAATCAAGTGAAAATAACAACTAACAGTATTAATTGTTTAGATACTCAATTCATATGGTTCAGTATCAATATTTGAAATATTTTTAAGGATTAGCATTCCAAGATACTCGAATTATGCAGTCCATACAGTTATAAAAACATATATAATAAAATCTATTGATAATATATAATTTTTATAAATTTTAGCTTAAATTGTGATTAATTTAAAGAGTTAACGAAGAAATGTTTTAAACAAAAATTGTTCCTTTAAAAAAAAACAAACATTTTTCGTGCATGAACTTTTCTTCTATCTATAATGGTTTCAAAGTTGAACTCAATTCGATTCGTTGAACTCAATTGACCGATTTTGCTCATTTACGAACTTTTTTTATGTCCCGAATACATCAAAACATTAAAGCTTGCACTGGTAATTTGAACGGACGGCCAGATAGTGTGTATTTCAAAAAGAACCTTTTTGAGTACAAATGTAAATATCTTTCACAATGATTGTTTCAGTAGTAACAAAACATATCCAACAGTGAACCTTGAGTAAGAAGAACACAGTGTGTCACTAGTTTACCTGCTTTGAGAACATGGTAGCAGCTTTTCAGCTTGTTAAATTTACGAATAGCTGCAAAATGATAGAGAACTCTTATATCAATTTAAACTGAGGCTACACCAGCGTTTAATATGATGCAAAAACAGTCTTCAATTCGAAAGAATTTTACACTATTTTATCTAATGATTTAACGAAAATAGTATAAAAATGGTTTTTGAGGCGGCAATTATCAATTAAGTAAAGATCTCAAACTTTTGGACTGGTAGAGTTTTCCGAATTCACTTTAAGAATTGTATAATAAACTATACTTCACGTAGCACTTTAGGTTTGTTGTATAAAGCGCTAAAAAAATGTATTCTTTTAGTTTAATTTACCGTGGTTCACTGTGTAATGGGCGGCGGTTTAATGTGTCCACTATCCAGTACACAGTGGCCCATACTGACGCTTTTAAAAAAAGTCAAACATCCCACAAAAATAGATGATTAACGGCCATTTTAATACACAAATTGCAAGTCAAAACTACGAGATTTCCAATGAGTATGTTCTTTAAATATAGTTATACAACTTCGGAAGATATATCGATGCAAGTAAAAATTGGTTTACTGTTGGTCAATTTATCCTATACATACGTGATATAAGAAATTTTGTATGTAGTTGCATGTGATATTAGAAGAAGTTACAAACAAAAGCATTACTAGCTCAGAGTAGAAGCCTTAAAAAATGATAACAAGTGGAAGAAAATTAAAGTAGGACGAAGCCCATTGGAAACGCAAGATAATATGATAAAAATGAAAGAAAAAATAAATTAAATCTGAGTTCGGCAAGTAGGATGGGGTGAATTTTTAAGGGTGAAACACTTTTTATTTTGATTTTCTATAGACCAGAGTCGAAACGAAAATAAATTATAGTAAGATGAAACCCATTGGAAACGGAGTAGAAATAACAAAATTAAAAGGAAAACTAATTTATGGTCGGAAAGGAGATGCGTTTTTAATGGTAAAACACGATTTATCTCGATTTTCAACAAAACTACAAGTACTATGGAAAAAAGTTAAATCGCAAGGTTGTAGGTAATAAAAACATCTACAACTTTTATATTTTCACTTTTGTCACATAACCTCAAAATTTTTCAAGATAGAAAATAAGGGTGCATTTCGATATTTATTCAAAATAAGGTGAAAATATAAATATTTTTAATCAAAAAAATTACAGTGTATTTGGAACATAAAAAGGTTATTTGAATTTTCACATAAATTTTGAGATTATGTGAAAAAAGTGTAAACACAAAAGCTGTAGATCTTTTTATTACCTGTAACTTTGTCATTTACCTTTTTTCCATAGGACTTGTAGTTATGCTAGAAATTCAGATAAACCTAATTTTACCCTTAAACACTCACACTCCCTACTTCCCGAACTTAGACCGCCCGTAATTTATTTTTCATTTCATTTTTATCATATTATCTTCCGTTTCCAATTGGTTTCATTCTACTATAATTTTTACCCTGGTATATATCTAAAAAATTTGAATACTGAATCGTATCTAAAAATACTTATTCGCCACTTTATCAATTTAATTTCTTTTATTAAAATCTTGATATGAATACACAAAAATATACATCATATATACAAAAAATGTTAAAATAATTATTAATAAATTTTTATTTAAACGATTATTCATGTTCGCAATTTAAAATAATTCCCGAAAAAATATTATAACTTTACATATCATAAATTATCATCAAGCATTTTTTTAAGTAATTTTCATATTTATTTTTTAATAGGTGTATATGTGGGTGTTTTTATAGTTAATAAAACAGCGGTGAATACCTAATATTAATATTAATAAATTGTTGATATTATTAGCCAGATGTTAGCAAAGATACAAAACTTTTTAAATGTTAAATTGTGTTATTTACCTTTTCAAATCACTTGTTTGAATTAGTTAGAAGGATAGAAAGGTCACTTTTAAGATGTGTATTGAGTTGTCTTAGATGACAAAGAAAACTCATCTAGAAAGGTGAATGAAAATTTATTCTATATAAAATAACAAGGAAAACTAATCTAGAAAGGTGAACAAAGAACATAATATATTACTTTTCTCATACCATTGTGATACTAACTTTTTGATATAAACATTTTCCTATTATTTTAATTTAAATAAAAATTTTTCAAAAAAAACCGAACCGCCTTTAAAAAAATGAACTAAAACTTAAAAACTAATTTACGAGATAGGTCATGGATCCAGTGGACCCAATGGGCTGATTTTCATCATTAACGAACTTAAATTTAATTTTTATGCCTTGAATACATCACCAAAATTTTAACTTGCTTCCTGCTTTCATTTTTGTGTTACCTAGATGACGGACGGACGGTTGGACATACATGTGTATATCGGTAAATTTTGTACAATATTCTCTAGCATTATAAACTTCAAAATAAAATTAATGTACTCTGACATATTGTATATATGAGGAAAATAAAAATAGTTTTAAAAATAATTTTTATTTCCATCAAAACATGAGTACTAAAAACTACCAACTACTTGATCAAAGACATTAATCGGCAAAATTTTAATTATCGAATTATACGAGTATTTACATAAATATTACCAGATGTGAATAAATAGTTTTGGACAATATCTTATTAAATTTTTATTACATGTATTAAAAATTTAAATACAGATTTAATAATAAGAAACAAATCACGTTACTTCTATTAACACATTATTTTATTTCAAAGTAAAAGAAAGACCTATGAAATGACATCAAATGAAAATTTCAGATTATATTTTAGGTGCAAAACATCATAAACGTTTTTTAATTAGTTAATTGTACTTATAATATGCTGAAAACTGAATGAATATCTTTTTCGTTTCATAAAATAATAAATTGTCCTATTTAAATAAAAAAATCATATTCGAAAATACGCTCGCATACCAGGGGAGAGGGGTATCGTTTAATTTGACAAGATGTGAAAACAATTCTTATTTTGTTTTGAGCTAAAAAGATATACTGTCATATTATCGCTGTATAGGTAAGAACGATTTAAACATTTAATTTATAAACTGATTTATAATATAATTTGTTTGAAGTCGTTATGTATAATATATAAAAAAACCCAAATTGGAATATACATACGCAACACTTGCCAAATATATTTCAGATGGAAAATTGCCTTTGATAGTTACCATAATGGAAAACTTTTTTTCGATATTGCTATATACAAAGTAAAATAAATTTGCATACATTAAATTGATAAATAAATGAATGAACAATTATTAAAACACACTTATTTTTAACAAATTTTAAACGATTTTATTTTAAATTTAGAAGTAGTATTCTCAAGATAGTTTATCTCATAAATTTTAGCTAGATAATAATTAAGTACGTCAAATACATCATTTTGGAATTGCTTCTTATTAAAAATACCGTTATTTTTAATTAAAAACGAATGATTGAACCGAAACAAATTTACATGTATTTTTGGTCATTTTTTTATTTGTTTTTATAGGAAATATAAAAAATATTAAAAATAAGAAATCATTTCGTTATGAATTTTGAGATCATCAATTCCATATAAGTAAATGATCATAGACATAAAACCAATAAAATAAATCTTCTTTATTCCATTAAAAAGTATCAGAATCTATGTTTTTGAAATAACTGAATATCAACCATTCGCGTGGTAAGTTCAACGTATTCCATACAATCAAGATAATTGTTTTTAAAAAAGAAACTGTATCCGTGATAGGCGTCGGAAACGAATATTTCCAAGTAATAATGCCGGCATTGGTAAAATTAATATTCTTATAATTACCGGCGAAGAGAATAATATTAACAACCGGTAGTTTTGACAGATATAAAACGGTTGTGAATTTTTAGCTTATTTGTTTCTTTCTTGGTATTATCAATGGAATGTACCTAAATAAAAATAATAACCAATTATATTAGCATCTACTTTGTTAACTCTTAATGGATTCTTTTTTTTTTTTTGAGTTTACGAATTTCTGCTAATATACTTTGAAATATTTTTTTATATAAATTTTCAATTTTTCTACAAACTTTTCATAGCTTTTGAATTTTTCCCCTAGTTAAAATGGTAGATTTATATCAAAAACTATACAAAATATTATATGTTAAAAAACAAACGCTATGCCATAAACATACCATAAATATGTGAAATAAACATATTTCAACTAGCGCCATCACCACTTGAAATTGGAAAAAAAAATAAGAACGACAATTTCAGGCTATTAATAAAATGATAACTTTGCCGGCATTATTAGTTGAAAATATTCCTTACAGCTCCTTTAGAAAAGTAACTCTGCACCAATCAACCAATCATGTATTCGCGTAATGTAAAAAAAAAATTAAGTTTCCTAGAAAGAGTAGAATGGGCTGTGTATTGATAACAAGTCAAGTCAAACGATTATATATTACTAACTCAGGTTAGGTATTCTGTCTACAGAATTGACCGGAGTTTATTTGTATTTTGTTAATGCTTCTTATAAATCAAATGATGATAAATCGAAATATATAGCATGGAAATGATTATTGTTATATTTATTTATTTATAAGTGGAAGTTAGAAAAATCTATTCATAAATAACAATCAATGTCAATATTAATTGTGAAGAGATCAACCTATTGAATTCCCTCTATAAATAAATATTTATTATGAGTGTACTATTTTTTTATACTTATAAATAATTCAAGTTTCAAATTGAGTGTCATAAAAATAACTATATACACTGATGACTACGGAAACTGGATCAAAATAGATATTCAAACAGTTATTGGAAATTATGTTAAATGCATCGTAAAATATAAAAAAAATAAAATTTGTTTTATTTCTAAGAAACGGTCAATCGCAATTTTCTCTGGTTTACCAAAATAAAACCAAGCGGACTGTTTATTGAGTAGATTTCAAGTTTTATGTGCACAAATCAGAGCAATATTAAATACCACGAAGAAAATATATAACCCTACCAAAAAGTTCTATCTTAATTTGCAGTTTCTTCATCTATTTAATTAATATATCGGTTGAATGACTCTAATTAATATAAAATTTACGTAATCAAGTCAATGATGTGAATGTGAATAAAGGAAAGGACGTTATTATGATGGTAGACATATTTACCAAGCATTCCTTAGCAATGCCACAACCCTGTGGGGGATTGTGCCATTTATTCATTTAAGACAGATGTCAAAAAATAGACATGCGACTTCGGTCGATTTTTCATTCCCATTCATACGATTTACCCCCTTTCGACTTTTTAGTGGAGAGAAATACGTAAATATACCGGCTTTAATCTATCAAATAGAGCACAGATCGTCAACTGCAATGAACGTGTTTAATCGAGATTACGGTTTCCAAATTTTTTATGCCATGGAGTAAAAAACTTGTCTTGTGTGATAAAAAGCCTGGAATTGCATACCAGACATATTGAGACACGCTATCAAATTATTAGGTCACATAAAATTAGCTTCCGGATACGCACAGAGTAGGCGAAAGCTTCTTTTAATTTGCAAAAAAACACGTGTGGTTAAAAAACTTCTAAAAAAGCTTTTTTTTTTCTTTTTTTCAAAAGATATAATATTGAATTGCAAAACATCACGCATTTTGGTTATTTAATCGATCATTTGCTAAAGAAATAAAAAATAGGATGTATTGATGTAATTATTGCTTTGATAAACAAATGAGACATAGCGAGTGCGATATGTCTGTTCCTCGACCGCTCTGTATGTTAAGCAGCATTAGATGGTACAAGAATTTGTAGGATAGGGCACACGACCACATTTGCAAGTCTGTTCGAGTTCAAACACTTGGCGTAGAGTTCAATGTTTTTGAATGATATTGAATTTAAAACTTGTTGTCGGCATTCGAAGTGAAAATTGAAATGTATTTTTGTCTCTTTATTTTCTCTTTTTTCAGTATATTATAAATATATAATATAAATTTTAGTAGGTCTGATCTCCTTTTTTTTTCTTGACATAATTTATGTGGTAATTTTGTATCATTATATATTTTGTTGTTGTATTAGTGATTGGTGGCTCTGCCATATTTGTGTAAAACTGATATGCTACGCACAATATTGGGTTCAATGTATTTTATTCAGGAAAATTATTACTCTTGTTTGTGTTATATGCGTATAGTGTGACTAGAAAATTGGAAATGGTTGAAATTGCGTGAATAATTTTACTTGATGGATACCAGGCTGTAAATATGCCGCATAATAAACTAAAGAGTTCTATTTGATATTTTAAGTTAGATTTATCTCTATTAATTATGTTATAAACCTGCTGATATCGCTAATATTATTCAACTTTAAATTAAAAGTCATAAAGAATACGCTCACTAGATACTTGCTCAGATACTCAGCAGATAAATTCAAGATAATTAGTGTTTTTACTAGCATTTTCGGCAAATTTGTACATAATGACAGATTTGTAGATGGCAAAATATTTGTCAAGATAATTTTTTTAACTATAGCCTCGACTTCAGAAAAATTGACACCTGATTAATTTTATGAGTACAACCTAGAAATTGAAATGATGCAAGTTGAAGTTTTTTCAATATAGTGCTCGACTCGTGAAAATATTGTTAACCATAAGTTTGCCATATACAAATTTCCTTATATAATTTTCACCTTACTTACTCTTAAGAGCGCATGGCACTTGCAACTTTTGCTGTAAAATCGGAAAAGTTATTTTTTGCGATTAATCCGAAAATTTACAAACGGCCACGCACATTTTATTTTTTAAGATAACCTGTTGGTAATCCGCATTGATAAAGGATTTATCAATTCTTGTTAATTGTTGTGATAGATTTACTATTTCGGATTGTCACGTAAATTTGAAACTTAACGCCACATTTTCCAACATTTTCTGTTGTTGATCTCAAAACGCATCATTGAATAATATAAAATGAGAAACTTTACTAAGAAAACTATTTGAAATTTTTGTTAACGTTATTGTAAAAAAATACATAAACAACCGCAATATTTAGTGAAAAATAATTGGAATCGTAATAAACGAAGAATATTTTTTCAAACCTTAAATTCATCCTTTAGGTTTATTTATTCATAAAACAACAAGAAAGAAAATTTCATGACACTGAAAAACTTTTTATCATATTATGTTTTATTACCCCACAATCTAAATGGTTATCATTTTTCATGTATTCTATATAACCTTCATTTTTTTTTATCGATGGTTTTTGATTTTTTGCCTTCTTTATTACATTTATTGAGAAGAAAAATAACTTACGGACAATAGTATTCTATTTTAGATAAGAGGGTGAGATTTAAGAATTTGGGCTTTGTAACAATTATAATATTTATTGTATCATATGTTACACAATTTTCATATAACCAATATCTTTAGAAACTTTGGAAAAAGCTATGAAACTTATAGGTGAATCTATGAGAAAATTTGCGAAATAAATGGAGATACCATTTTCAACTCTTCAAACTAAATTGAAGAAAAAATAATATACCGATGCACTCTGTGTGGATTTCTGGTCACACTCTTTGTGTAACGAATAGTGAATGTAGGTTGGGAGTGAATCGAGGGCTATCCATGTGATTTTTGCTTAGGATCTTATATCGCTAATTCTATTAACGCTACCGCCATTAACAGCTTGCATGCCAAAGAATGGTCCACTGATTTAATTTAAATTTAAGCTATTTCTTAATAATTATACCAAAGCCATTAAAAAGTTGACAAATATAAAGATTATTTGTTAGAGAATGTGTTAAATTGATAAACATTAATGTATCGATTGAAATTTTCACTTTATTCACAGTTTTTCTTAAGTCATAATCCCGTTCTGCCGTAATTACTATAAAATCAATTCTTGCCTATGTAACTTTTTCGATAAACTGGGCTTATTAAAAATAATTATAGAAAGCCAATTAAAAATTTGGTAATATTTATCCCACATACTTGAACATACTATAATGTGAACTTATCATGAACTTGGTTTAAGCGTTGGCATATCATACAGTAAGAAAGTGTGGGATTGATTAATAAAATTAAAATTATCGTTCGATATTTCATGAACTTTGTTTATTAAGTAGTAAAAATTGTTATTTACTTTATGGCATCTACAACAAAATTTTCTCTAATAAATAGAAAGAATTTAAATTGAATTCTTTTTTTATTGATAAGTCATTGGCCCTGGCTAAAACGCCAACATACGTTATTAAAAAAGAGTAACCTTGTTTTTCATATTAAAAATATACATTCATTACATCATCATATTTTAACTCAAGGACTTGTGGTTTTCAATATAAGAAAAGCTATTTTATTTTACGCAGTATCTATTCACAGGCTTGCGTGTTAATTAAGAAACGATCAGAAATATATTATTAGAAAATACATTATTATTTAATTATTAAATTGAATTTATCGTAAAATTAAACGTCTGTCGTACTGTACACCTGTTCAATTATGAATTGTCTCCTCGTAAATGACCGTGATTAAAATATTAACATTTCCTTTTATAAATTGGCAATTTGCATTAAAGCTAAATTAATAACTTTAATTCGACATTGTTTGTGTGGTAAAAACAAATACGTAGTGTAGAAATTCAATAAAAATGTTAAATAAATATGAGATAGTTGGTAAATAAGGCCGATTCTGGTGCACTTTTCTATAAGATTTAACATTGGGACTAATTGTGATTTTACTTCCGGTGTAAGCTCATCCATCCAAGTACTAACCGTGTATAATGTTGCTTAACATTATTGATCCGTTGAAATCAGTAATTATGTTACCCCCAGGCGGGGGTTTATAATATAGATTATTTTGAGCATATTATTTGAAATAGATATATTATTTGAATATTGGGGGTAACGTAATTACTGATCTCAACCGATCAATAATGTTAAGCAACATTATACACAGTTATTACATGGATGGGTGACCGCATAGATTTTATATATATAAATTCTATGCGGTCATATATATATATATATATATATATATATATATATATATATATATATATATATATATATATATATATATATATATATATATATATAACTTGGATTTGGTACGTAGTGTACCATTATTAAACTACTTCCAATACATTTAGGATGTTGGTAGACGGCAGGATATTGACTTAAGACAAGGATTTGATACTTAGTGTACCATGTTTGTATTGTAATTGTTATTTGGAGTCAAATGAACGTTGGATGACTGCATGTGCTGAACTTAGTAAATGGGCTCGCTAACTGCAAGTGCGCTGGTATGTCTATATGATAAGAATAAATGATACATTGATTTTTGAAACTCCCATCTTGTCCTTTAGAGTACTTTATCTTACCCAAAAGTGACGCAAGATATATGACTTTTTCGTTTTTTAAGAAAATTTTCTAATTTTGTAATGTATGGTCTTTAATATATTGAATCATGAAACTGTGGTTACCAAATATGAATATGGAAATAAAAACGATAGCATACACATGAAAATGGGTTTTATTGAGCTTCAAACGTAATTTCGCCTATGAAAATACACAATCAAAGCGAGCTAGTGTTACCGAAACAAACAAAGCCAGTAATCAAGGTAACGTGTAAATATACAATATAATATTTAGTATTTTTAAGTTGAGTATATAATAAAATAGCGAAAGGATTTCATCACTAAATCAGTGTGATGATATATTATTATGTATGCCAAATTGCATACATAAAAGTCAAAATGATTAAAATTTATATGAATAAATTATTATTATACGTATAATTCCATTTCAATCGTTTACTACAACTTGGCAAAATATAAAATAAATTCATAACTAGACATGATTTCAACGTTAAAACTATATTTTACCCACGACCTGAACATACTTTTTAATTATTAAAATTAAAAGTGTTTATTCGTTCCTACATAGATTTTTGTAAGATCATTGAAGTTAGCTAAGATTAAATAGAATGTTATTTGATGAATTACTGCAAAATTGTTTGATACAAAATTTTTCTTGCGAAGTTTTCTGAGAAATTCATTATGAATGGATAATGGATTTAAACTGTGCCATATAAATAATTTTAGATCAATTTTAAGAAAAAAACGGAATTATAAGAGACAGGATAATGTTATTGCCATAGTTTTAGCTTGCTAAAGGAAGCTAGTTGAATGTGCGAAAAAATTGAACAAAAAATGAAATGTATAATGGCATTTGAGATCATCTTTTTTATAGAGATCTCCTTTTTTCTGTTAATTGCCTTGTTAAGTACGAAGTCCGATAATTATATGTTTACACTTATTAGCGTAAAACTGATCGATATTATTTATTTCTTGTAATAATAAAAATTTAAAAGAATAATAAATGTGAGATACTCTTATTCGTCAACAAGCTACAAAAATACATCCACAGTCTGATGATTTGAAAATTCCAAGTTTTGTTACACGGGCAAGTTATTTTATCGAAATTCTTCCAAAAAAAGTTTTTGTTGTTGTAAATAATCTTCTCATTAAGGTACTACTAATATGGAAACACTACTTTACAATTTCTTCAAAACTTATAAAATTTAAAAATAATAAAAAATTATCTTGCAATTTAAGCAAATTTACATAATATATAAATCAGTAAAAGCATAATAAACACGGTGAAAAAAGTTTAAGTCGATTTGTAAAAATGTCATTTTTTAACTTCCCGCTAGAAAATTGAAAATTTTCTAAAATCGGGAAGTTATTGGTTTCACCCCGTTTTGCAAAAATTGAGTTCTCATCAGATCTCGACGTTTTAAGGTCCTAGGAAGCTTTCCTGAATACACTGTGTGTGTGTGTGTGTGTAAGTATGTGAATCGCTTATAATCACTTTGAAACGGCTTGACCGAATCGAGCTCACCAAATGGCATTCTGAAGAGTTTTACCAAACTTAGATTTTCTGTGAGTTCGGACCGATTCGGACCGGTAGATTTCGAGAAATTTTTAAAAAACTACTAAAATTTTTTTTTCAAAAGTTGTTTTTTAGAAATAACTATTAAACGGCTTGACCAATCGATTCCAAAATCTAATCAGCTCTTGACCTTGTAACAACACGTCGATTTCCGCCAACCGGGTCGAAATCGGTCGATTTGTCTGTGAGAAATCGTTGACGAAAGAAATCGCAAAAATCGATTTTTTTGAAATAACTTTTAAACGGCTTAACTAATCGATTTAAAATTCTAATCAGCTCTTGACCTTGTAACAACACGTCGATTGCCACCAACCAGTGTTTTTTTAACATCAAAGCTGTTTTATGTTAAATTTTAAGTGCTTAGGTATACATTAGCGGCAAGTTGCAGGGAGGGCCTTTAGGGTCAACCGTTTTCCAAATTTTTTTATATGTAACATGGGAAAAATATGCAAAAAATAATAATTTTTACCATTTTAATGAAAAACTAATATTTTTTCGAATAGTATATTCGGGGTAACTTTTTAAAATTAATAGTCTACTGATCATACTATAAATAATAGTGAACTATTATTTCTAAATGAATTTAAGAACCTTCAAACAACCAATCAAATTGTAGAAAACAAATGTTCACATGAAACTTTTGTTGACCAACAATGAACTAATGAAAACGATTCAACTATAAAACTGCTCATATGTTATACATTCGTTTAACGGAGATACTGAGCAAACACTTTTTATCTGCACTGTCGTGAAAATACTTCCTTAAGCGTTTCGTTATAATAAATCGAAACATAATTCATATGAGAGGAAAAAAAATATGTATACTAATAAAATTCTGATTGACGTTTAAAATTCCAAGTTTTTGGGTCATCGGAAAATGAGTTTAAAATCGCTTTTGTTGGACTATCAAGGTTTTGTTTTTTAATAATTAACTTGTTTCTAATATTTAATAATATATTTCGCGAGCTTTTTAATTAATCTTGATAGTGTTTAATGATAGCTTGATGGTAAAAGCTCTTTTATAGTGCAATATAAAACTTTAAAACCCATTACGATTGCATTTAATTGATACGAAATACGTATTATTAGAATAATTTAATAAGTTATTTGGAGCAACTGATGAATCAACAATAATCCATCTTACGTTTAATACCAAAACATTTCGACAATATAAAACTTTAAATATCGTCTTATCTAAATAATTTATAGGTTGTCAACAATAAAAATGTATTCCAAATATCACATATTACATACAGTTCAGTTATCTTGATAGACGTTATATACAATTTGTTTTTGAAAAGAAAGATACATTATTTATGTTGAAAAATATATTGATTAATTTAAAAAATACTTTTACTTAGCTAAACCAATAGATTGATATCTATTGCTTCGCTTGGATTATCAATATGATAGTCATTAAAAATATTAAATATTGACGGACGCTTAAATGGTAAAATTCCACAGTATCACAATATACGTATATATTTAACTTACCAGTAAATTTCGTTTCGATCGGCAAACAATTCTTTTTAATGTATGGTTCCAAATTCTCGGGCACATTTATTAATCGATTGACATTGTATGTATAACGTATATTTGTGGATTAGTTTTTGGACGAAATAAATAGTCCTAGCGAAGGAGTTTATCAGTTACATAAAATCAGAATAATTTCTGTTGATTATTGGCTCTTTATTTAAGTTAAAACGCTGCGTGTACCTTTTTCGCATGTGTTTCAATAAATCAACTGCTAATTCAATTAATTAGTTATTTTACTAATTGGTAGGCATATGTCAGAGTATATTAATTTTAGTCTAAAGTGTGTAACGGTAGAAAATATTGAAGCCACAAACAAATTTTTGGTATAGGTGTTAATATCATCACCTTATTATCCATTTGAGTTTGTCCGTCTCTCCGCCTGTCATCAAGATGAATTACTCAAAAATGAAAAAATTATAGCGCGTTGAAATTTTGATAGTGTATTCTAACTTAAAAAGTAAGATCAATTTTGTGAAGAAGTAAAATCGGGTCATTGGGTCCGATGGATCTATTACCCAAGTTTTTAACTATAAAAGAAGAAAATTTCAAAGACAAAAAATGTAAATTTTTTTAAACCAAACACTTTTTTTTAAAATGTTTTTTCATAAAATGTTTGGAATTGCTACGATTGCAGCTCAAATTTAATTAATAAACACACTTATATATCACAATACGTATTTTATGAATGGTAATGATTAAAACTTGTTAAAAATTATTTATCGACTATCTGAACAAATAACTCTAATAGTTTTATAATTATTAATGAGAACTCTAGGATATTTCGAATAAATTTCGATTTATTGCCCCAATTTCCTAGATCAAATTATTTTGTATTTTTATAAATACGTATTTTCGACATCTGCAGACCGTCACTAAATTAGCAACGAGTTACATCTCCTCAAAGAATCATTACAACTAGCTAATTCATACTGATGATGACTACTTAGTAGTCGACATTCGTATTTATAAAAATACAAAATAATTTGATCTAGGAAATTACCGTGCATCAAAACGTTTTCATTCATCTCTATGGTTACGAAATGCTAGGTTATCAATCAAATGCTATAACTCTGTGAATGGCGTATGATTAAACAAAATTTAAATGAATAATTATTTATATTTGCAATTAAAAATAATTACTAATGCAATTTCTTCAATCATTCTTACAATTTTTAATGCAATTAATTTAATTTAATGACTTTGTTGTAATTATTCATTAATTTTTGTTTGACATTTGTAATGCAAACAATTGAACAATTAAATATAATTTCCAGAATTTGTTTGATAACAATTTTAGACTTGTAGTGCATCAATTGATTCAGATCCCTTCCACGTACTATGCACGGTACGAATATAAATTATTTTTATATTAAATAATTTTATAAACAAATGGTATATAAAATCCTATCATATCATTTTGAAATTAACGTCTATTCTTAACATATTTTATTTTACTAACATGTTATTTATTACAGACACAGAGACAAACAGAAGTACGTTAAGATTGTAAAGAGTAACTCAACTCAACTTCGTATAATAAATATGTTATTACAACATTATATTTTAATAAAAATGTTATATTTATAAATAGTGGCGTCGTTATATTATTATTGTAGGTATATATGTACATAATATGTTTAGGTGTGTGTATAGAAAGTTTGCAAACATTTGATAAATAGTAGGCTTTACGCAGCATTTCTTGAGGACAGAGATGTGATAAAATGAATTAATATAAGAGTAATGAATCCAGAACTACTGTTCTTTTCGAATTCAACGCTGATTAAAACTTGTCTGAAAATTGAAAACATGTTCTATTATGCGAGGTTTTCACCTTAATTCAAAAACACAAATATTTTGAAAATTTGAATCTAGAGATTAGAAGTTAGTTGGAAAAATAATTATATTATAACATAAATAATAAAATATTGATTTGGTTAATGATAAGTAAGAGTGGAAATTAATCACACATAATAAATATAAAACGTATAACTTATGCACAATATAAAGTGGTTTTGGTACCTTAAGTAAGGTTTAAATAATATACCACAGTCTTAAAATATTATTCTTTCGAAATAGAATGAAATTAAGTTAAAATGATAAATGGCCAGCAGAGAACGTCAATCACTTCAATTATTTAGAGGTATTCTAGTTTTGTTTTAAAGTTGGAAAAGAACTTTTACAATGAACGTTACTTGTGCAGCCAATGCACTTAAAAAATACATGTTTAATGTGTTCCAACATATAGGATTAAAATATGCATTGATGGATCGCTTACTTTTATATGATAGCCAACTATCGGGATACGATGTTTTATTATTACTGATTTGACATTTGATATCAATTAATGAATCGGTCAACTACAGAACCCCTTACCTATAAATAGCACAGTTTATTATAGCCAATTCGTATAAGAGTTCATACTAGTTACCCATGATTAACGCCAGCTATCAATTATAAGATGAACTGCGATTTTTTTTAATTTCACTATAATGTTTTTTTTATCGAACTTATTATATTTTTAGTCTATGAGACAATAATTCCAAACCTCGGTAGATAGTTTGTATTATTACTAACTTGACTTTTAATAGTATATCAACTTCAGAAACCCTTTCTTATATATAGCACAGTTCATTATAACCATTTTGTATAAGACAATTACACCATCTATCAATTAGAAGCTGAACTATAATTTTTTCTTTTATCCAACCAATAAGAAATAGTGAATATATCAGGTATATGTCTTCATATTTATCCATACAATTCTATTAAATAGAATAGAATAAGAACTAGCATAACAGATTTGTTAACCTTACCAGATTACCGTCGATCACAAAACAAGTATAGTGCTCCATAAATAATTCTCCAAAGATTAGGCTATATAATCTTACGTATTTTATAATTTCTCTGTATAGAACAAAGTAACACAAGTGACGTATTTGTGGTATATATGTACGTAATCGTATGTATAAAGTTAAATCTTTTGTGTCGAAAATATCGTATCTAACTATTTACAACGTACATGCAGAATACATACCTAGTTATTAAAAATACCACACACTACGTAATTAATAACATACATACGATTATTATTATTATTATTATATTTATGTGAATCATTATTCACCATTTATATTTGAACAGAAACATCATGTTAATAATAACGTCATTTATGAGTGTATATTTAAAGAAAAGATGGAATAGTCCTTGAAATGTAATCGACTTAGTGTAGACGTTATATGTCTACGGGTGTATGGGATGTGTCACATCTGAGAGTAATATTATGATGTTGTATGCCTACACTCTAAAGCTTATCAAAAGATTTTCTCCATATTATTAGACAAGCAAGTATGTTATACAGAATATATATCATTTTAATCGATATTGGAAAATATGCTGTATTAAAACTAGAATGCAGACAAATAACATTTTATCAGAATATAAAGCGTGAACGTTTATTGTTCAATCACAGGGATAACTTTGTAATATTCTGACGAGTTAGGAATGACTAATCGAGGATATCAGAATAAAATAGCGCATCATTATATTGTTGAATTATCACTAGATGCAAGAAGCCAGATATCTAGGTTTAAGTGTGCAAATTTTCGAATGTTTACTTGCAGCTAGAATCTGAAATGTATTAAATAAAATGTCTATTAGGTATCTTCAAATCACAGATTATTCTTTATCCAAAAATAAATTTGAAATGTTCACATATTTCCCATTTTTCTCAACTACAACTAAATACTTGGGATCTTGTTCTTTCACACTTTAACCACATATCGAGATGAAAAGTAGAGATATTAAAAGGTTTTAGTTCCAATCTCATAATTATTTTTTGGTAATTTGGAATTTTAATCTTGATCTGGTGGTTCTTTACGAGACCAGAAGGGAAGTTAAAATTTTCGACATATGTATTCCATTTGAGGGTGCCCCGGATGCCTTTAAAGTTTCTCGGCAGAGAAATCACGAAAAATATAACCCACTTTCTGCTGAGTTAACATCGAAGGGCTATAAGGTCTCACTGGATGCATTTATCGTTCGTTCACTCGGAGTTTAGCTAGCATAGAACTATAGAGTTGCAAAGTCTTTGGAAATAGCTCAAAAATATACGCAGGCCGTGGGTAGATTGTTGACATCGGACACAATCCGTTGTTCACGAGACATTTATATTGAACATCTCACCAGAAAGACGCAGTGCCATGATCTGCCCTTGTAACCAAGCACCCAGGTATTAGGTGACCCGTACATCTGCACCAATAAACCACCACTCGAAATAGTGAAGTGATATTATTATCTGTGATTTGTGATATTTATTTTCCAAACTGTGATATTTGACATTTTCAGAGAAGTGTTTGTAATAATATTACTAGAGCTTGAAATGTTCTGTGGACATATAAAGTTTGAACAAAACCGTTGCAGCCATTTTCGAGAAAATTGTAAAACACCTAAAAAAAATGTAATGTGAAGACACGATACCAAGTTTGATAAATTTAGGATAAAAATTATTAAAAGTTTGGTTATACGATACGATATCGCTGCCACACGGACACAATAAACACACTGACGCATAAACACACTTATACACACTCACTCAAACTAACAAATTTCTGAAACAAACTTTTTAGGAACCTGAAATAGTTGTTCAAGTGGTTCAGTTCATACATTATTTCCTTTTACTTGTGGTAAATGAAAGTAAAAAGTATTCTAGAAAACAAAAATACATTTCAATTTTAATGCATTAATACTTATGTAACATTTTGGGAGCATAAATTGCATATATTATATGTTAAGTTTTAAAATTTATTAAATTCATTTTAAATAACACACAAATATAATTGTCAAAATTAATTTGTTTTGAAAAAAATAAATTCTTAAAGATTTCACTAAAAGAGTCAAATTGAATATAGATAAAACTAACATGATAATTTCTTGTGATGGATGAATTAAAAATATTTCACATCTGTCAATTGTAGTAACATGCTTTCACTTCTATTTGGCAGTTATGCCTCCACTAGATATGTTTTTATTTTGTATATATATATCAGACATATTTCACATACTTAAAATAATATGAAAATACAGTCATATTAAATACTAAATGTTTCAGATTAAATTGAACAAGTTTACATTAATGGGATAATCATATAGAAAAATACTTATGCAGTCTTTTTTCGTGTCAATAGAAGATTTGGGATTTAATTTGGTCCTTATTCAATTTATTGATTAGCAGAAGAAGGAATTGGTTTTAGGAATTTGAAAACAAATTATTTTCAGCTTTCAAATTATGGAAAACCATTCCATTGAAATACTTTGGCAAAAGATTTCGATTCTCCCTTAGAGTCAGTTTCCCTATGACTATAAACAAAACTTAGATGCATATGCTAAAAATGAATGGAATAAGTCAAAATGGTGGTTGCTTTTTCGAACGGGTAGTAACCAGTCTAACAGTTTTCTAAGCAATCTGGTAATATTAGCCGATAAGTTTCGAACCAGAAATGTAATATACAAAAAGTTTCTAATCTATCGCTCCATTTACAGTATTACATTTTTATTATTAAAAAGAAGACATCTCGCGTGGAAAGTTAGAAACAGGTAGGAAAACAAATAGTCATGTTAATATGCATTTCAATTCAACAGTGTTTATTTCACATAACTTGGCAGCAACTTTATACATCTAAAAAAACACGTTTGTATAGATGCAAAGATGTTTTAGAATACCCCTGCATTTCATGGGACAAAAACATTTGACATCTGAAACATACAGTAGAAACAAGCTTTGACTCATATACAATTTTCATTTCTTATCTGATAGTTTCATTGGCACACCTTTAAACACATTTGAAAATAAATGACTCTTAATAATAATGTTTTTTTTTTCTTATATTAGTAGATATTTAAACTAACTATGACTATTTGATATTCGTATAAATTTAAACGCACCAATCTTATTTTTAGCTTGACATAACAGTCAGTACACATTGTGAATGATAAATAGATGTACTTTTTATGATTAGGTTATTATAGTGTTGTTGTGTATTACCTACCAAAGGAGATTAGAGATCTGTAGACCTCACTCAAAAGTAATGAAACCTTTCTTTTTAAATAAAGTACTGAATAGAATATATGTACTGTACACAGTTATTGAAACGTAATGCATTATCGATTGATGCGCTACAAAAACCTAAAATTTAAAATAAAACATTTATATTTTAGAAAATAGCATTATTTGTTCAATTGTTGTACCATTGCATGTAAATTGTATTGCAAAGAACAAATTTTATATCGTTTTAATTTTTACTTGGAATTTGTAATCGCTCTTATTTCATTCAAATAAATTAACAGTTTTTGAGACCGTATCTCAATTTATTATTAATTAAGTTATTGGAATCAGCCATAAAATCAAAGGCGAAAATGACGTCAGATTTTAATGTATCCGGGTCATCCAAGATTCTTTCGCTACTTTTCATAAAAATTTCATTTTAAGTGTGTATCTGTCCGTTTAATATGCGTTTGTATGTGTCAAATTATTGTCTGAACTTACCCATTTTACAAAATCCGTCAATGAGGTCCCATTTGGATCCATGGCCCTACTTGTAACCCATAAGAAACATCAACAAAAATTAGAATAAAAAGTTTTTTTCCAGGCAAGTAACGTTTGTTTAGTGGCTTTTACATAAACTGTTTATATTCGGTATTATTCCAATACAAATACAGCTAATCAGGACATTTATTATAATACATATCATTTTAGTATTTAAGGTAATTAGAGTAATATATTTTCTGTCGATGCAACTTTCTTATTAAGAACTTCTAGGCGTGACTGGAGTTACACTCGTAATTACTCTTTCTATAGCTTGCAGAATTAATCAATGCTACAGAAAACTTTATCATAGTACATGGAATAGGAACAATATTTTTGATAATTTTGTACCACGCGTTCAACAGCCGAAGAAATATTTACACACCAAATTTTCACCAGCAAACGAAATTGAAAATCCTCTAGTTTAAGTACAGACCTTACTTCGTTCGGTCAATTATATGAGTCATACTATTTATTAAATTAATTTAAAAAGAATAAAATGTTAACTTATAAGTTCATGTTTATCGACAAATACGTAGAGTGCTTGCTGTTTATGAAGACGGTGTCAAGTAAAAAGAAGGCTGAATTTATCACGCAGTTAAAATAAACACATTTTATGAATGAATGTATGTATAAATGATTCCCAGATACTAGTTTGGTTTAACTTTCAATTCATTATTATAGTGTTCAACTTTATCCGTACGAGTTGATGATAGGATCATTAATCGATAATAATTAATTTTTCTTTTATTGTGTAAAATATCAACTTAATATATTGATTTAACGTTATGAAAAACATTAAATAACTCTTTAATGCCATTTTTAAGCATTTAAATGAATTAACTTGACTTAAGTTCTTATTCACGTAAAAGTATAATTGTTTAAGAGCAGAATGTATGTTTCAAAATAAAAATCGGATCATATCGAACTGGGGAATCCATATTTTCGTGAGTGCGTATTTAAATAAATCAGCGATTTTCTCAGAAGGTAATCATTTCTTAGTTCGGATCTCGGCCACTCATTGAGTTTATCAAAAAAAATCTTCTCTGAAATTTTTTAAGGCTCTCAATAAATTATTGCAATAGTTAATACAACTTGAAAAATCGCTATATTTTGAAATAATTTACGATTATCTATTTCATGCTTTGGTTGTACTCCACCAAATTTTGGTTTCCGTTTGTAGTTAGAAATGAAAATATTTTGCTTTGTGTAAGTTTATTTTTAATGTTTAAGCTTGTTTCATTATAATTTCTATTTTTTTTTTTTTAAATTTCGACTTGGTCGAGGAATTAATTGATTTTGCATGTAAACAAACAAAATGAGAGAAATAAAAATAATTCAAAAACTAAAAAATTGGTGAATTAAAGAACTTATTCTTTTATTTGAATTTTCCCAGAAAAATGTGAAAATAAAATTTGCAGAGTTTTAAATGTTTTGAGAATACACTAAGTTTAAAAAAAAAATCGTTAGAGCTATTTTCGAGAAAAACGTAAAAAATCTGAAAATCACTTTAGTAAAATGAGACGCAAACGGTAGCTGATGTGGTAAAAAAAAATTAAGAGCACGTGGGAGATTTAAGGAAGGTTCTTTTTGTAAGGTTGTATTTTTAGTATACATACGAAAACTACGTTCTGGCAGGAATCAGCCCACCATATTATCAGCTTATTATGGTCTAACCTTTCTAGTAGAAACTTTTTTTTCTGGCTCTTACCCTTTTCATCCAATTCAACACCATCAAACTTCATATTTTTGAATGGGGGGATTTTCAAATAGATGAAATCTGATTATGAGAAGGGATAGTTGAAACGGGTAAGAGCTAGGAAAAAAAAGTTTCAATTTAAATTTTTGAGCATAAAAAACTGATGATATGTTGAGTTGATTCCTAGCAGAACGTAGTTTCCGTACTTCGCATACTATAATTCATCACACACAAAAATTTCAACCTTAAAGAAAGATGCTCAAATCTCCCACGAGCTCTTAGACTAATACAATTCAGTCAGTATTGGTGGTCTTAAATTATTAAACTAAGATATATATCCTATTTTAAATATTTTATTATGAATCTTTTAAATCATTAAAGATTTATGGCACGAATTATTTGAATAAATAATGTTCTTCTGCACGTTTATGAATCCTTTTAATCGTTTTAAAAATAAAAAACCTTAAATCATATACTAACTAGAATTTAGAACATATATTACATCTATAGTGTATTCTGTTACATTGGCATACAGTGCGTTTAGAAGAACATTAACTTTTAAAATTATTCTTTTTTATAAAACTCTGTGAATAAATATATATAAAGCACATATATTTACGCCTCACTTTATGTTAAAAATTTTGGTATTACATATAAATTCAAGTTACATGAATTTGTTTGTACTCATTTGCGCAAGCAGATCATTGGGAACGCGACAAAAATTTTGGGTTTAGTTTTGCATCATTGTCGGATTAACCACGTAAGAGAAGTAGCACTAGCTACGTGCCCCGCAACTCGCCTCTCTCTGCTCTAAAAAAGCAATAACCAGGAGAATAATAAAATGGAGAATGGTTTACTTAAAATTTTGATTTGATCGATTTATTAGGTAGTAACATTCAAAAGCCCCCATGGTCACGTTTGGTATTTTGAATTTAAATACCTTCAATAGAATTGAAACTAAATCAGTGAAATAATTTATCGAAACTCAACCCATATAGTAATATGACTTCTCGAAGTATTCCTAAATAATTCTTATTAATGATTTTGATTTCAGAATTATCTTCAAAAAGAACTCTTTAAGAGGCTATTAGGACGTCGAATGAGCCAGTTATTGTACATCATAAGACTTCATAAAACGAATGCTTTAAGAATTCTGTTTATTTTTTACAACTAAATCAAATTGATTTTTTTTATTCACTTTCAACTACTGAGGTCATGCAGTGACTACTGTTGGTGAACTACAATAGTACATAGCATTACTAGGCAGTCACCCATCCAAGTACTGACTGTGTCTGATACTTAACTTTGGTGATCGGTTTAGATCAGTAATTACGTTACGTTAGTGGGGGTCTTAAATTTGTTTCTTAGACTTGGAAAATAAATTAAATATTTTTTTAAATAAATTATAAAATTTTCAAATACATCTAAGCTCGATCACTGATACAATGAATTACGAGTAAGTAATTTACACCACAATGGTCATTCATATTATACTCAAATATTAGTACTCTATTTAAAAGAGTCAATATTCATTTTTTTTAAATGAATATGACGGCTTTCTAGATAAATTATACAGAATCTAAAAAATAAATTTCAAGGACTTTCTGGTTAAGCTAATCTGTTAGTATGATTTCTTCGATTTTTTTGCTTTATCCTCCAAAATAATTTTTAATAAAAAAGTAATAAACAAAGACCATAAAACAAAAGAGGAAATGTAGAGAAATGTAGTATTGTCAGAAATATTTAATATAATAAGTTATTGGAGCTCCTCATATTTCCAACTTCTTATGACAATCATAAATATCAGTTTTAACATAGTTCATAATTTTGACTTCCTTCGACAGTTTGAAAATCAACATCTTGAAGAATTCGCAATTCAAACATCATGCAAATTCAGAAAAAAAAAACTACTTAAATAGTGCTTAATTTTGAGTTCTTAAAAACGAAGTCATGTAATTCTATCCCATCTTATTGTCCAATCAAGTTTTGTATGCGAAATCTCATGCTCCCACTATTATTTGTTTCCACCATACGTTCAGTGTGTTCAAAAAGTTACCACTTTATAATCGAATAAATAATAATAAAAGATAATAAAATAAAAAAATTTTACTATTAATATTAATATTATGGATTCTTGTACTTGGAAACATCATGAACTATTGCGCACCATAATATAATCACATTTTATATATCGAGTTCTCCATGTAAAATGTTATATATGAAATGGGTACAGTTCTAATAAATGAAAATCGAGCAGAATTGAAACACACAAAATGTTATTAGTAGTTCATCATTTACATTTATTTAATTACAATTTGTGACAAAGAATATTTAATATATATCATAAGGTCCCATGAAAATCAAGTAGAATGAACAAACCAAAAGCTAAATTTTTAAATAATTTATTTTTTTTTGGAATTTTAATTACTTTTAAACTAAAACAAAAATTAAATGTTTAATATCTATCGTTCAATCTTGAGTTTTCTTAATGAGTTTATTCAAAAAGCCTATTAATAAAAATACTTTAAGTGATCCAAATTTTTCGAGGATTATTTCTTATTGCGTTTTCTACATAAACTTTCCCAGAACTATTGCAAACAATTTGGAAAAAATAGTTGCGTCTATAGAAAATTAATTTGGAGTTGTTACAATTTTTTTTTAATTTAAAGTTACTATATTTATTTCAACTATTAAACTCACTTTTAAACTATTAAGGTTTTACAGTGACTACACTAGATATATATTCTATACAACAGCACACAGCATTCCTAGGATAAAAATTGTTGCATTTAATTTGTACTTAAGTGTACAACAATATGAATGTAAAATGTAATATACTGTAATTCACATACATTCTACATCTGTGGTTTTCAAACCAAATAACGATTTGAGAATTTTCTTTCTAATGTGAATATTTATCTTTCAAATTTATTACTACGTAATACGAGTAGTACAGTAGTACGTACATGCATACGTATACAGTAAGTTAATGTTTATTGGATATTGGATACTGCTAGTAATAATGTGATCTTAAAAATTAGATATTTATGTGTAGCAAGCAAGGTATATAAAAATTAATTAAAAACTATATCCGATTTTGTTACTATATCAATATATTCTATTGCAATCGTAAATTTTATGGAATATTTTTACGATAGTCTAGTCAAAAAGTTTAACTAAGTAACCATTTTATATAGGTATGTATGTGTATAGTTAAGGCTAATGGCTGTTTTTGTAACGTATCATACTTGTATTACATAACTTATGTTTTATATACAAATACCTTAAACAAATGATACATATGTATATATAATATATATATATATATATATATATATATATATATATATATATATATATATATATATATATATAAATATATATATATATATATATATATATATATATATTTATTTATATATATATATATATATATATATATATATATATATATATATATATATATATATATATATATTTATTTATTTATATATATATAATAAATAATATATAATACCTTATACCTTGAAAATAATATTCCAAATATCTTTTTTATTTTAATTGTTTACTCAGAGGTCGGTTGACGTAAAGTTAAATTGTATTTTAATATTTGGAATATGTAATTTTTTATTGAGATGGTGGAAGCTGCTTAGAGAAAAAAAAATCATTTTTCCAAGATTCTCTCGTGGTTCTTGCATGAACAGAAAATTGTAATTTTTTATCGCAATTTTTTCATGTTTAGAGAGGCCAATCATCTTCAAATTATAACGTCGTGTTAGTAACAACCATATAATTAAGTTTTATCCATTATTGTTTGGTTATTGCTATAAAGTTGCAATAATAAAGCAACGAATTTTAAATTATACAGCGATGATCATAATTGTTCTTGACGATGGTCTTGCAAAATACACACGATCAAGACCAAGGCCAAGATAATCTATACACCAGCAATACCAAGATCAAAGACTCCAAGACTAAATGAGCAAGACTAAGCTAAAAACAACGATAAATGCAAGTCTCAAAAAGCAAATTTAATATGTTATTATCCTGGAACATAACGTTTTTGGTGTTTGAAATTTTTAGTTTCAAATACAAAAAAGAAATAAAGAGTTTATTATTAATTGTGAGTTATTTAAAATTGAAACATTGAATAGTCTTCATAATGATAATACATCGGAAAACTTTAAAGAAAACGTATGTATTAGATTAAATAAGCAAGACCTAGCCCAACACTATATACATAAGGTCAAAACCAAGACCAGGCTCGAAGTATTTGGGCAAGATCCAGACTAAGACCAAGACTCGAAGTATTTGAGCAAGACCAAGGCAAAGTCTGAATATGTAACACCAAGACCAATATCATGATTGTTCCAGTTTTGGTCTTAATCTTGGAGTGCTCATCACAATATTTATTATAGAAATCATAAAAAGCCATATTGATTTGTGTGATTTTCATAATACGCCTTTAAAAAATCTTTATTCTGTATCATTTAAAGCTATTAAAATTCAACGCTGATTACTTTTAGAAGCCTACACAATTTTTTTCAGTACCAACTTTGTACTGAAAATCGAACGAATTTACAGTGATTCTAAATGGCAAAATTTAAATGATGCACCTAGAGGAAATTATTAAGAATTAATAGGTACCAATTCTAATTCACAAAAAAACAAATTAAGTTAAAGTCACCAGCGGGAATTATCAGAAATTTAGTAGTTATTGCCTATTCTTCATAATTTTATACTCTTCATAAATAACCATGTTAAATCAAAATAAAAATTTTCACATGAGACTACACTTACAAGTAGCACATGTCAACCGATAGTAGGATAAACTGTCCAACAGTTAACCAATTTTTACTTGCATCGATAATACTTCCAAATTAGTATAATTATACTTTAAAAAACATACATTGGAAACCTTGTAGTTTTGACTTGTAATTTTGGCATTCATTTGGCTTATTTACAGAGATCTTAATTTAAAATAAGTTTAGTTAGTTAATTTTTGTGTATTTTATATTTTAGTTCTACTTCAGTTTACTTGAAGAAAATTTTGTCAATACCAAGACAGAAAATATATATCACACATTGCACTTACCTTCACAAAACCCTTTGTTAAGCAGATTTATTCGGATTATTTCATGATAAAAAATTTGTATTTAAAATATATTCTCACTAAATCTCTATTATAGTAAAACTTTGGTATAGTTAAAATCGAAAAGTCTTAAAAGAGCAAACGATAAAAAATACTATATAAAATAATTCGTTTTATAATCAACAACTAACAAGAAAATTCACTTGAAAATAATAAATCTTGTTAATTGGTCACACTTTAGTGAACAAAACATTATCAATACGAAATGGTCAAACTTTTAGTTATTCCACAAATTCCAACTAAGTGAACTAAATGAAAACAACGTTTTTTTTTATTTTTATTATTTAATAAAATTAATCAGATGTGTAATTAGTTGTCACATTAAAACCTCACCAAAACCACATAATACACAAACAAGGCAACACAATTAAAATATAACAAAAATAATAATATTATAAGAGATAATAAATTTAAGTATAACATTAAAAGAGTATCATCTATCTCAGAAGATGAGCTACCTGGAAATGAGTAAACAAAAGCAATTGAGATTTTGTTTTTGGACCGTGAAGTCAAAAATGAAAATATGGAAAAAGGAATTGTCCTAAATTTAGAAGTATAAAATAACCAAATGTTCTAGTTTGTCATTCTTATCTACAAAAAAAAAAACCTTTTTAATATTTATCATCTAATAAGTAAATAGCTTCTATTTTAATTGAATATATAGGCATAGTCACGTTTACAGGATATCCTTGGTCGTATATCACTTTGCCCTTAAAATCGCTTGCTATTATTGTAATGACTCATATTAGTATAAAATATATTGTTGAGAAAACAATCAGAATAAATTTAATAAATTGGCGTTCGTCGACATAGTCATGTTCAGAGGATAGCCGTGGTCGTGATCCATTTTATTCTGAGGGATGATTTCACAACCATATATTTTATACTATTACGATGCATTACACAACTAGTAAGCGATCTTAAAGACATACGACCACGACTATCCTCTGAACATGACTAAGTTTATGTAATAAATTAAAAAATCAGTTGAATTTTTTTTTGGTAGATAAGAATGGCAAACAAGAACATTTTTTTTTCTGGCTTCAGCTACTTTCAGCTATATAGCCATTAACCAAAGGGGATTATTATTTTTATACAACAACAATATACAGTACTGCTAGATGGTCACCCATCCAAATACTGACTTTGAGTGCTGTTGCTTAACTTTATTGATTAGTCAATGTCTGTAATAACGTTACGTCAGTCCGGGGTCTAGCAAGAACATTTATTTTATACTTTTTGGAGCTTGATTTTCCGTAGTGGGATTTTAGTTGTTTTAAACTTATTTTCATTTCTAAAAGCAGGAAAAAAGATTCTTCTGGATTTTCATTGATCGAATTTTGTTGGTAATTTTGATTAAATTGATGTTTTAAAGGCACTCCATAAAAGCACCTAATTTATGTACTGACATTATATTATTCTAGTTTTTATTTCAGAATTGCACTGCTAGCGTGATATCACGGAAGTGCATCTTAATGACTCAATTTTTTTAACTTTAAAATTAGAGCATCTCATTTAATTTTGTAGTACCTTACAAGCACCTAATTTTGAGCATATTTAAATTCAATTTTGAATGTTTTGCTCTACTTGCTTGACTAGTATTCCTTTACCGTTCTTTTCTTACTCAATTTCGGGAAGGAGCCTCAGTATTATATACGTAATTGTGTATATGCTGGATAAAAGTGGCACTAAAAATAAAACAAGATCATAAAACATTTTTTATTATACTGTTATTGTTTATTATTTATTTATTTTTATGTATTAATTCACTGTATACTTGTTAAACTACATAGGTTTTCTTTGTTCGAATTGTCTAGATTAAACTGGCGTGAAAGAATGTTTCGAACAATAAATATTATCTATAAAAATACTATTAAATTTCACTTCAAACTGTTTTCATCCCATCGATTGTTAAAAAAATGTCACTAGTTTTTAACTCATGCAAACCGATTTTTGTTTTTTGATTCTTCTTTATTAATGTTTTATCATTTTGGATTTTTTTATAATAGCAGTGGCAAATGGAAAGAGAATTTGCAAGAAACATATTTAATTAAAGAAAAACTCTTCATAATTTCCATTATCATCTTAAGGATGTTTGGGAGGTATTTTAAAATGCTACCAGACGAATGAAAATTAAGTAGAATGTTCATTATTCCATCTTAATCACCTGTATAAATTACAAACCGATTTACTAAACTGTTAAACAGTTATTTCAATTTTAACAAAAAAACTATAATTGTACGTGTAATCATAGAGAGATTCGTTAGCCGTACAAATTAAAATTATTTCTATTCACTGATAAAAATATACCACGAATTTCAAACGTTTATGATAAGTTGAAGTTTAAGGAACCAATTGAGCATAAATTAAATCAATTCATAGAACGGTATTCCTTAAAAAAATTAAAAACTGTTCATAGAATCACTTATAACTATTCAATTTCCGGTTGTCCATCCGACTTAATAATCATCTTGACAAATAAAAAAAACGAGATAACGAGCTTAAATTTTTGTAACGTATTCTAACCATAAAATGTGTATTTTAGTTCGTGAATGAGCAAAATCGGTTTATTGGGTCCAATGGATCCTAGACCCAACTTTTGAACTATACAAGATGTCAAATACAAAATTTCAAATACACTAAATGTTCATTTTCTTGAACCAAAAACCTGTTGTTTCAAAATTTTTTCGCAATATGTTAGGTTACGTCACAATGTAAGCTCAAATTTATCTAATTATCACATATTGGTAATTATCATACATATTATTTTACAAGTATATATAACTTTATTGACTGAATATTTATAGAATTTAAGAAATTAAAAATAGGCCAATCAATGGAATTCAATCATATGCCGAGTATCTAAACAATTAACTCTGTTAGTTGTTATCTTTACTTGTATTTTATACTTTTCTCTTAATAAATAATCTAAATATTTAACAATAATATTGAATACAGATTTATATAACATCTGGATAATCATTCCACGTAAATATCTTCACAATATGGTGGTCTTGTCATTTCTTAAACACATTCCTCAAAGAATCTCACTGAATGCATTTAAATTTTGTACAGAGGTTTACATTTAGGTACGTATACTTAATAATAATAGTACGTTTAATATTTTAGAAGAACGTACACGGTTGCAGTGATAAATTATATTTGTGCTTGTCTTGAATTCTCGTTAATATTATCACCCTCCCACATCTTATATAGACCACAAATAATTTATAGTTGACTGCATACAAGTATTTTGTTGTAAGTAGGAAAATCGTTATGAGGTAATGACAACGTTACCCCAAACCACGATATTCTCATACATTTTATTTGAATATTAAAATGCTTTTCATGGTACATGAAATTTGCTCTTAGAATTTTGTTTTTAATCAAAAGTACTTGGAAATACGGATTCGAAAATCATGCCAAAATATTGAGTTTAAACATTTTTCTAAACTATTACTTATATATATTGCTTAATAGACTAGGACAAATTATGTTTAAAGCAATAAAAATTATGATCAGTATTCAAATGGTCGGAAAATATAGTTAATAGTGTAAGTTAATAAGGAAAAATCAATCCGACTGCGTAAAAGTCTCAGAAGGGGAGTTAGGGTGGTAGTATAGATATATATAGCGGGTAAAATCTAGACAGGTGCAGTTTGATGTATTGAAATTTCATTCATAAAAGTGGGGTTGATAGTACACATTGGATAAGAACGAAGACACCGGCTCTACCAACAACATAATAACAATAGTATTGTCTCATTGTGCAAAAAGCCATAATTGCCTCCAGGTGATATGGAAAAGTTTCTAAGAAAAGGACAAAAAGAGGACCAAAAGGTCTTGGGCGCGGTTGTGGTTCCCACTTTATATAATTTAATATTAAAGTGGAGGGGGGTTAGAAACAGGGGGCTAAAACAAACAATAACAAATCGCCCAAAAAACAAATGGGCATTTAAAAGTAAAATATTATTATTTAGACACTTAAAAAAAACCGCTTAAAAAAATTAGAATCCGCTTCAAAAAAGTGTATTCAAAAGTAAAAATAATTTTAATTTAAAAAAATAAAAAGGAAATCATTTCTGTAAATATTCATTTAATTTAAAATTATTATTTTCTAATCCAATTTTGTTTGAATTTCTAATACAAAATAAACGAATATTTATCAAAATATGGTGGAACCGCAAGAGGTGCTCATTTATTTTTGTCATTATACATTTATGAACGCATTTTGTAATTATGGTGAATTCAAACGTAAATGATTATCTAGTATTTTTATATTATAAAAGTATTATATTTTTTCATATTTTTATTAAAAATTTCAAGAAAATCCGAAATCTAGTACACATGAATCGTCAGATTCAATTAATAATAATAGTCATAAATTATTGCTACTTTATAAGATGAGGGATATTTAAATAAATTATCATGAATGACTTAGAGAAACTGTAACAATATAACTTACTCATTTGTACATTGTATATATATATATATATATATATATATATATATATATATATATATATATATATATATATATATATATATATATATATATATATATATATATATATATATATATATATATATATACATAAATATATATATATATATATTTATGTATATAATGATATACCATTAAAATGAAATGCTCCTTATTGTCTTTAGAAAATAAAGTGGTAAGTGTTGTTATATTATTATAATCACACTACAGTACCATACATTATACATACGAATAGACAGACAGACACACAGACTGACAGACATATGACTTGTGTAACAATGAACTTGTGCATATTAAAATGAAGTAAGTAACAACTATATCTAGAATAATAATAATTAGGTGAAGCTCATTGAAAAATCAATAGTAAGGGCTTAGCTTCTAAACGAAAATTACTTCAACGAAATAATAAAAAATTTACATTTATAATAAAGATAATGAATCTATAATGTTATTTGTATTGTATTTTTTTTTAATTCACGCACAAATAAAAGAAAAGATAATTATTGAAATGTCATGAAATTTCACATGCATAAGCTTGACTTGATAACGGGGATATTGAAAAAGAGTGTTTACTCCGAAAACATTTCCAATGTCTATATATAATAACATTACGTGTCATTTGTTCCAACTTAAAATATAGAATATAAAATAGGCATGGAAAAGGGAATCCAAATTGGGGCAATTTTTTTATTACAAGTTCTCATTTGATGTATGTTACAAATTCTATTAGCATAGTTTCAATCAAAATCAAAATCTAAACTTTATTTATTTTTCTATTCTCACTAACAGTATGTCGAACTGTCAACTATATAAGGTATGCATATCGCATTGCTTAAGTGTTACCGAAAGTATTCGTGGTTTGAAGAGCCATATACTTTTAAGCAAGTATAAGAACTCAAGACTGGGTGCTACGTGTTACCGGTTGTAATAGCAAGTACTAGGTGTATATATAATAATTTCGTTCTACGGGTGTCAAAAACGGTAGCTAATTTTGTATAGGACAACGTGATTACTTGATCAATTCAAATTTTGAATACTTTCGATGTAATATTATAATAAAATGGGAAAATCGTTTTTTCAAACATTTTCTACTGAGAAATACTTACCCTAACCTTAAGAAGTAGTGATGTCCAGAACAAAAGCAAGTTCCTCTTTTTGGAAATATATTCTTATTTTTGTTATTGTATGTATAACGAAGAATGTTTAGCTACCGAAGCAACAAAAATTTAAAATATAATCGAATTTTAAAGAATAAATTTTTTTTGTTTTTTCTCCTTGTTGCTTCCTTCGTCTACTATAAATTCTTCGGGATACGTACAAGAAAGAAAGTAATAATATATTTCCAGAAACATGCATCGTCTGGAAATTACTGCTTCTTAAGATAAGGGTGGGTATTCATTCGCAGCAGGCACAGATTGTAGTAATTCCTAATTGTGAACTTCTGCATTTCGTTAACGTAGGTAGCTTAATAAATTTTTGGACTAGTTTATGAACCTACAATGAAACTACACCAAGTAAGTCTTTTTTTTCTTTTGATACGTAATAATTAGTGTGTTTTGTTTTGAAATATAGTTCTACTCTTACGCTTCTGGGTAAAATCTGCAATCAATATACCACTGTCTTTTAAAGTGCAAGTAGTATGCTACAGCTAGACATCATATATGCAAGAGATTAATGCTGTATGCAGTATGATAAGAATTATAGTTAAACATCGTAAATGCATTTATTATAGAATGAAAACTCATAATTCTTAGCATGGCTTTTACAATGTCATGTAGTTTATAATGTTCGTATTGAATTCTGTAATATTATGATTTTATAATCAAAATAAAATACATTTTTTCACCAATAAATTATGGCAATAAAATAAATAAAAAATTTTAATATAGTTTTCATTTATTCTTCTCTGCAGTGCAACCTTTTGAAAATAAAAAATTTATTATCGTTCAATAAACATTTTAAGGAGATGAATCAACGAATGATGAATATTTCTATATTTACGATATTCTCAAATATACTACAAAAGTAGCATAGTCTGCTTATAGCAAAATCATTAATCTGAGTTTATTGCAATTTTTTTTTTCATATTTTAAATATTTAGAGCTCGTTTTTATAAGGATTGGATAACTCAAATTTGCAAAGGTTAAAAATTTTGATGATATAACTTTTAAAGTTAAAGAAATTATCATATTGAAATATTAAAACTTAGAGACTAAAAACCATCCAAGGTATTCTAGTTTTTGAAGATTCATTCAATTATTTATTTCGTAAATGTACTACCTTAAGGTTAAACAAACGCCTGTGCAAATATATTCACAATTAATAGCAAATATAGATGTCAGCAAAGAAAATTTCTAAGATAGGTTCAACCGATTAATTATAAATTAATAGGACAAGAAAGATGAAATGGTGATGACTTGAATCGATTGAAGTGTTATATCAGCAATTTAGAAATGTAAGCAACCTTAAACATTTTCAAAGTTAGTGAGATTACATGTATTTTAAGCCCAACCTTATTTAGTTACGTTTCTTAACACCAGATGACCCACTTTGCATTTAAATGCGAATAGCAAGGATTTTTTCATGCCATTAAATCGATAAACAATTAAAAGTATCATTGGTAATTCTAACTATGTAAATTAAATTTAAAAAGAATAAAAAAAACACTCTTTTCTAAATTGTATTTCCAATCCATTTGTGAAAACTGTATGAAACAAGCACAAAAGAATTTTATTCACACAATTTTATTATATATTTTATTCGCATAACAACACTGAAGATATTCTTCAGTTCAGAATAGACAATAAAAATTATTTTCATTATCGAATGCGACTATGTAAATAAAAAGTTCAAAACACTACCATTTTAATAGTTGATCGTTACACGATCTAATTAAGTAAAACTGCGTATTATTTTTGAATATATTTATTTTCATTCTATTTTTATTATAAATTAATTCAAATATTATGATAATATAGCGTACAGAAATTGAACGTTTATTATATGGTTTAACTTTCATAAAATTTTATTTTACATAGAAATGATACTACATTAGTATATATATAGAATACTAAATTAAGAAGCATTAAGAGGTAATGGATGTAACTGTACAAAGATGTGCCAAGAACTTTCTTATAAGAAGGTTGCAAAGAAAATAAAGAGTATATTATCTATATTGTTACATTAATTACATTACATAATATACCTATAATGTTTTATATTATTAATGGTTCATTAATGCAAATATAGCATAATTAATAGAGAAAAATTAGAGCCCGTTTGAAAGTCTAAAAAATTAAAAAGAACAAATGAAGATACCAACTAACAAACTGAATTATTTTATTGTCCTGCATGCGTGGAGCATATTTATAACCATTAACATTATTAAAATACGTAAAATACCTAGTCGATAAATTAATGAAGAGTATGTTCGTTGATAAATAAGTAGAATACAAAAATTGTTTCAAACAAATGTTGATTAAGAAACAAACAACCATGTCTTAGTGTATAAGAGATTGATCATGAATTAAGGGTCCCCGTGTCACGAATCACATTACAATTTTCAGAATTGTGAAACGCAGATAGACAAATGGATAAATTAAGTAATACTATGAAAACTTGTAGCAAAATTTGATGCGTTCAATATGTTCTGATATTTTCAAATTTTAGATGAAATAGATTATTATACTCTAATATATATGTTAACTTACGGGGTTATATGTATAAATACTCGACATATAGTTGAGTATCTGTATTTTAACTATTTTAAATGCGAATTTAAACAGTTTATGAAAGAAGGTTTCAAACTAAAGTTGTTAGTTTGCAAAATACAAACATTTTCTGCTTTTCAATATTTTTTCTATCTTTTATCATTTAAAAGTTATCCAATGAACCCTATGGACCGATTTTGAAGGGATATAAAATTTATATAGAATAAAATTTTGTTGGTGGTTTTCAATATTTCCCAGTGTTACAAACTTTAGACTAAAATAAATACACTCAGACATATTCTATAATACGTCGGGTATGAAAATATAGACTATAGTTTTTACCAATATAATGAATTCATTTTTATTGAATATGATTTTACATAACTAATACATTTTCCGTATCGTTTTCACAAACAAATTAATAATTAGTGTTTATAGAAAATTTATGTAAAATTAAATATCATAAATTCATATATACGCATATAAATAGTATATATGTCTATTATATCTATAAATACAAAACGAATAGAAAATGTAATTTAAATATTGTATTACATGAATACACGTTTTAATTTGTGTATATTGAATCAATAAATTAATTTCAAATATAATTTATTCAACTATACAGATAGATGATCATTTCTTGAGTGTGTTTTCAAATATATATTTATAGGCGAATCAACATATCAATGCAGAGCAGAAACTGTTTGGTCTAGAAGTTTGAAATATCCCGAGATTGGAATTTCAATTTATCCCCAAAAAGTGTGAACAGAGAATTGGGTATTTACATAAAAATTTTATATTTCTTTAATTAAAGCGTCTTTAGTTTGGGAACACGAAACCTATATAGGTTAGTGTCACATTCAAATGTGAAATAGAGCAAATTTAGTATCATAAAAAGACCCAGTTCAAATTATGCTATATCGATCAATATACTGCTCAAACCGCTAAGAAAAAGCTGAAATTTAACCCAGAGTGTCTTATTATAACGAAAATATGTAACAATGAATAATTGTTTTTAACTTGTTCCCAAAAAGGGATTGTTTATTTTGAAATTTCGATCAAGGTACAGTACAAATGCTGGGTCATAAAGCTTGAAATTTTGTGTATCCTGGTATAGTGCAGGTAAGGACTACAAAAGAATTTTTTTAAATCCATTAAAAGAATCAAGACGTAGTTCAAATTTCAATGAAAGTTCAGTCCAAGCCGTTATGTCAGAAAGTTTAAAATTTTGTGTAGATATTTGAAGAATCTAGATATTTTGATCCTGCAGATGGTCCTGTTACAGAGTATATGAAAACTAAGTAATAATTTTTTGAAGTTAAACCCCCCAAAGAGTGACTTAGAGATTCAAATTTGAAATTATCGTTTTACATTTAAAGTCTTTTAAAGTTTGTTGTATTCAAGTTTTTTTTTTTTTGGAAGGGGGTCTTTAAAACTACCAATCCAATTTCAAAAAATTTTTACTCCAATCATCATCATCTGACATAGTCCACATTTTATTTATTACGTTTGCACTTTTAAATTTTAATATCACAAAGCTAAATGAAAATAAACATAGCTTCGCTTCTTTATGGGATGCGCCCGAACAGTTTTAGACACATGAATACATTGTGAATCAGGAAACACAATTATATACAATTGCATCTGATTAAATCTGGTATTACCCAGTGTAGGTTAAATTTAATATACCTAGATATATACCAAAAATATTGCATGTCCCTTTTGTTTATATTATTTTTTGTGCGGTATTTGAGTTTATTGTGAGGTGTTATTCTTAAATGACTTGCCTATTTATCGAAACTACTAATAAAATTCAAATAATATATGTTCTATAGTTATGCAAAGAATTTTAATTATAGTTAATTTTAATTATAATTTATACGAAATTTAATGTATGCAATTTGCTGACATTTTTTTTATTTCCCGACTTTTTATAAGTAATAAGTAACAAAATTTTGTTTGTAGTATATTTTGTGTCACCACTAACCTTAAAGGTTAAAGGTTTGCTATTTTTGTATAATAATTTAACTTTTCAAAAAACTAATGTGCACAAAGTTGACAGATCAGGATTAAGCACCCGTAATGCCAAAATAAAAATAGAAAATTTCGATATCTAATAATCTAGGAATCTATCACAGCCGTCTTGGAGCGTCCATAAATTAATTTTTATCGACTCAACCCTCAACCTTCTGTCAAAAAACCTAAACTTTCACAAACGTCTCAATAAAAGACAAAAAGCTCATCGGCATATGAAATTATTCATAAACCAGTGGTCTGGATGTGACCCGCAAGATTTACAAGACGAACATGAACCAATGAAGAGAATAAAAAACAATGATTTGTTTATTTTTTTTCTTGTTTTTTTTTTTTAGTTTTTTATTCTGAACAAATAAGGGTTGGACCGATTTTTCTGAAAAATCTGTCAGTTTTAAGTTTTTTTTTAAGCGCAGAATGAAAGTGAAATAAAAACTAACGCACAAACACAGACGCTTACTCCTCTAAAAACATAATTTAATTTTAGTTCCTTTGACTGAAACGTAAAAATATAAGATCTTCCTATGGGGAAGTTAATAAAGCTCAAGAAATTCTTATATGGATTAGTTAGCCCTCGGTCAATTGCTTTTTTTGTCATGTCATTCGGAAATTTATTAAATACAAAGGTACTGGAATATATATATTCCCTTAAAGTATTATAATATTCTAATTTACATATTTGTAAAATTTAATACAATAGCCAACAAAAATTTTGTTAGGCACCAAATTGTCTACAAAAATAAAGTTATTTTTTGCCTTGAACTATTAAATTTTAAAACAACACTCAATAAATTTTCAATTAATTTCAAAGAAAACTTTTGATATTCTTTTAAATAAATATATAAATATTTAAAGAAGTTGGTAATTCATTATTTTCAAAATTAAATCGTATCATTTTTATATTGCAATATATGCATGAAAAATTTTTTTGCTTACAAATGCCGTTTCAATCTAACAAAAACGAGTTCCTGTTTCAAATATATTTTTTTAACTTTATGTGAACTCTCCTTGACAATACATGCAATTTGAGTTTTAGTTCTATTGAATAAGTTATAATTTTCTACGTTAATTAGATAAGGCATAATTTAAAAGAAAAATCGTTAATATGATTATTTCTGTCTAGCAATAAAAATGAATTAACTTACAAACACACATAATTGAAAAAAAGAAAGAAAATGTAATAATGTAATGGTTTGTTTGTATTTAATTTCATACAAGATGACAAAACTAGACAAAACAAAATGGAATATATCACACGTATTATTATACGAAAACGATTACTCTTATGCCTGTCTAGTTGATATCCGGCAAGCTAGCAAAGCAAAGTATTAAAAAAAATTTTTATATATTCAAAATTATGTGCTGCAAAATAAGATTAGGTGCTCAAATTTTAAATTTAGTCATTATAATGCACCTATTTATGTATTTTTATGTATTCAAAATTGATTCACTAAAAAAAAACTGTTAAGCTTGCAGTGACATCTTTTAAATGACAGTAAAAAGTATACGCTTTTCAGGTGTTGCGAAATGTAATAAGGTGCTCAAATTTTTCATTAAAAAACTTGAGTCATTAAGACGCACTGCAGTCGTGATATAAAGGATTTCTGAAATAAAAACTGGTATAATTAACATACGCACTAAAATTAGGTGATTTGCTCGTTGTAATTTGATTAAATTGATATATTGAAGGCAAACCATAAAATCATCTAAAATGCTCCTAATTTTAGTACTTACATTATTTAATTATCCTCATTTATTGTTGCAGCACCTGAAAAGCACCTAATTTTCAGCATAATTAAATTCAAGTTTGAATACTTTTAAGTGTTGTTTCAATATGTCACTGCTTACTTGTCACTTTTTTTTATAAGTGATCTTTTTGATAATTTGGATAAAATTGATTTTTTCAATGCACTCCATTAAACCACCTAATTCTAGTACTTATATTAAATTATAAAAGTTAATTCTTTACATTTCTCTAACAGTGTGATTCACGGCACCAGTACATCCTAATGACTAAATTTTCTAATTTAAAAATTTGAGCACCTAATTTAAATTTAAATCACTTTAAATTTTGTGAATATTTAAATTTTATTTTGAATACTTTGCTCTGCAAGCTTGACGGAAATGTCTAGTTATTGTATGTAGTGAAGTATTTATTTTTTTCATTGACATGTGTGCGGTGATTATGATGACAGGTGCTTTCTTTGGCAACCAATTCTTTCAAATGGTATTAATTACTATGTTAATGGACCATTTCAAATAAGACACTTATCTACTTACTCTAATATTATTATATTAAAAATACATTTAAGCAAATTGTTTTTCAGAACAAGAACACACTGAAATAAAAAATGATGAAATGTATTTGTGTACAAATTTTTCATCATAAATTTACAAATTGAACATCTTCATTTGAAGCTGGTGGTCGTATGTAATTAAAAAAAAAAAAAGATAATACGAAAAATACCTAAGTAATTGAAAATTTAAATACAATACTTATTTCAATAACACATTATAGTTTATACATTCTCAACAATAAGTTGTACTATAAGCATTAAAGGTCCCTTCAAAACATCTTGTATCTTACCACCCGCATCAAAGGAGATCTTAAAATTTAATAATTAAAATATTATTAAAGAAATATAAAGTTAATTTTAATTATAATTAACGTGAAATTAAATTTATGCAATTTGGTAAAATTTTTTTTGTATTCCCGACTTTTAAAGTAGCAAAATTTAGTTTGCAGAATATTTTGTGTCACTACTAACCTCGTCAAAAAATAAATTTTGTACAATAATTTAACTTTTCAAGAAACTTTTTTTTGAATTACTTTTTCTTTTATAACTCCATAAATAAATGTGCGCCTTCAAACACAAAGTTGAAAGATTAAGCTACCGCTATTGCCCAAATAAAATAGAAAATTTTAATATGTAAGATGCAGTAATTCACTTGCCAATTAATAATTGCCAAGATAAATTTATTATAATCTAAGAGTCTATCACATGCTTGGGGCGTCCATGAATTAATTTCTATAGACGCCACCGTCAATGTTTTGTAAAAAAACTAAACTTTCACAAATCTCTCAATAAAAGACTAAAAGCTCATCGACATATGAGATTATTGATAAACAAGTGGTTTAGATGCGATCCGCAACCTGTTACACGCCCGCGTTACCATTTCTTCAAAATTATTATTTAAAATTATAGTAAAGAAATCAAAAAAAGTAATCTAAATCACAAAATGAAGCAACATCAGGCACTCTTAGTACATGGTTGTACTATTGCTTGTTGATTTATACTGTAATCATTAATGACCTTAGTAGTTAAAAAGAACAATTTTTCCAAAATTACTTGATTCTTTTCCGGATGATGAATAATATTGTCACATAAACATGCGATGCACTAGGTTTGATCTTTACGCTGGTGTACATGACCTATAACTAAAAAGCCAGTCATGATAGAAATGGCTTCACCATCAAGATAGAAATTGCTTCATCATCAAGATAGAAATGGCTATTCTAAACAAATGTACTTATGTATATGCTTCTTTAACATACCTCTTACAGGTTGAATTTTCAACAGTAGTTTACGAATTTGATAGAAAAATAAATATCAAATTTTCAATAATGATAACCTTTGACCTTTGTTATCTAATTAATGGAAGGAGGAATTGGTGGAAACTGTTCAAGTCAATAAAAACCAAATTATGCGAATTGAATTGATTGTAAAGTTTAATGCAATTAGTATTATAAAGGTTAATTATTATAATTATTATTGTTGTTATTGTTTTGTATTGTTATTATTCGTTTAAATGATTTTATTTGACCGCAAATATCAGGCGACCTATTAGGAAGTTGTTGAATCATATAATTCATAGATAAATGTCATTTGATATGAAAACAATATTGGTTAACTGAAAGTCAGTTTTACATATTATATGAAATATCTTCTTTTGTTTATCAAATGTATCAAAAAAAACCAAAAATTAAAAAATAATAACCAAATTTTAAAACAAAACTATGTTGCCTATTTTGAAACTTTGGCCAATGAGGATTTAGAACTAAACTTTAGTGTACAAGTATCAAACTCAAAATTTGCAAATGAGATTTTTAGGGTTCCTAAATTTTGTATAAAAGAAGACTGTATCACCCTCCAGTTCGACTCGGAGGCATCACTAGATCACGTCGATTTTGAATTGTTTTCGCTTATAATTATAAACAATTTTTTAATGACAAATTGGGCCTACAGCAAATTGGCAGTTTAAAATTACTCAAAACATCACAAAACGTTTGATGAGAACTATGTGACAGAAATTATATCAAGCGGAGTTTAACAAATCCATTACATTACCAATATTCATTTCAATTTTTAAAATATTTCCCTTGACTTGAGTTTAATTCAGCACTTAAAGCTGCAGCCTGGGGTGGACTTTTAATAAAATCATCCCGAACAGTTAAATACAAGCTTCCAAATACTATACACACCATTTCAAGAGTAAAATTATCCAAATGGAAATTTAATTCTTAGAATTTCTTCACTCTTTGCTTATTCAAATAAGTTTTTCCTGACCACAGTTTTGTAACAGGAAAAACATGATAAAGTCAAAAAAATATAAAAAATTAAAATATTTTTCACAAATGAACTATTGAGAAAGTTTTTTGTCCTTTCTACAAAAAAAAAATAAAAAAATTTTTTTATGAAAAATAATATTTTTCAAGCTTCAAGAACAGTACTTGAATATTAAAATTTAGTGTGCCATTTTTATTAGGTGATGTATGAACGAACGTGTCTATTGTAGATAATAACATACCATGTATACCTTTTTGTAAAACAGAAATAAAAAACGTGCTATTCTACGGAAAAAGCTCGTTAAATTTTTGTTACAATTTTTTTTAAATATATTTTTTTACCACGAATCTAATGACAATAAAATCACACTAATTATACATAGAAATTTGGTCACGTGTTTTAAAATTCGTTTCTGTGATAAATATTCTCTTTCTTAATTTGTAAATACTACATTTATTTTAAGTGTTTGAACGGAAGTAACACAATGGAAGTGGATTGAGCACTCACGTCCATGCGATTTGATTGCGAATTGGGCGACATTTTCTTTAAGGATTCTATGTAAAATATTTTACCTGTATTTCAGTGAACAGTTGACCAAATCGTCATCAGATTCGAAAGGTTTCTCCAAAATTTAGAAATATTTTTCGTCTTTACAAATATGATGAGAACATGAATTTTCATTCTTGTACTTCTGTGAAACATGTATTTAGAACATATAAAGCGAATGACGATCCTGATGGTCTATTGAACCCTACAAACTACTGGATTTCCTGAATGCCATGAAAGTTTTATCAAAATCAGAAAATGCGTTCGAAATTTACGTCGAAAAAAACATATAGACAAACGAGATGCAAAATCGTTGAATTAAAACTTATAGGCCTTACTTCGGTCTGTCAAAAGACATTGGACATTACCTCCATCGATTAACCCAACCCAAAAAATTGGTCATTCAATATTTGAGTGGAAAAAAACTACATGACCAGGTGGCGAAGATGCTGGATATGATACTGTTATATGGCCTCGTAATGCTCCACTGCTCCTCATTGAGTCCTACAGAAAAAAGACGCCTCGTTACAACTTGCTTTTTTGAATTATTTCTGGTAAGCCCCATTATGTTTAAGTGTCATACAAAACATTGTTCTTCAATATTTGGTTACATTTTATATGAACGATAAAAATAACAAACATACCAATTCTTTTTTCGTCAAACACAATTATGGTAAAGTATTACTTTTGTGAAAGGTCGAGAAACTGAGAAATGTATTCTTTTTCAATAATGCGTACTTAATTTTGTTTTCTAAGAAAAAAAGAAAAGTTCACAAACTTTTTTCATCAAGTATCACTACAACAGTCAAGTATGTATCATTTCTTGATGGTCAACACTACATTCATTTCAAAGTATCTAAAACTAATGAGATGAGTGGAAATTTTCTACTATTTTAATACAAAATTTTTTTGTTTTCTGCGTAAATAAAATGTTCTATGTCAAAGACGTTATTTAGTCATGTATCACAAACTTTTAGTGATAACAAATATAGTTAAAAAGGATATTAAAATCAGTTTTGAAAAATATATTGGTTATTGGTAATGTAGGTTGTAGGTTGTAGGTTGTAGGACACCCAAAGTTCGTCCGTGATACTTTTCTGATCATTTTCAAGAAATTTTGTAAGCTAATTTCTTAGATTTAAGTTAATGTAAACCAACTTTTTTTCTATCAATACAACTAAGTAATTCAAAACAGATCAGAATTCATATCTAATTCAAAACCGAGCGGGTATTTTGGCTGTTAATAATTCTCTTTCGTTTCTTTCATTTACAAAAGTGACAAAGTGAAAATCAACGTGAGACGATGAATGATAAGAAATACTTTATCTATAACTAGCGGATGCCACGTGGTTTCACCCTCATGTTCCCATTGTTCCCGTTGGAATACATGCAAAAAGTAGTACATTTTACCCAGAAATAGTGTAAGTTCCCAATATATAGTGAAAAAATTTTTCAACTCGGTCAAAATACAAATCCTGTTTATAAAATTAGTATAGATTTGAAATCTGTGTTTCGGTAATCTGAAAATTGAAAGGGTTCTTTACAGAATTAAAACTCACAATTTGCAAGTTGAGAAAATTTTACAGAAAATCAAATTATTTGGAGTTTGTTTTTTGGTCGCTTCCCTAGTTACCAGCAGAGTTGCCAAAATAGCTAAGCCGCTCAACACAACCATGTTTTGATCATTTTGACAGGGGTTTTATAATCTCTAATCTCCACGCTGAAAGTGGGTCAATTATAATAATCAGGCGTTCACTTGTTTATATTTTCGCCGGATACATAAGAACGAAGAAGATTATGCTTGTGAAGATTTTCTGCAGCCCCATCTGTATTGGCAAAGTTCTTATCAAAAAACCGACAGCCAAGGTACTACCTACGAAATGATGGTCGTTCGTCCTTTCGGCTAGGAAGAAATGTACTCCAGTTTGTTTTGGCGGATATTTGACTGAAAAACTACTGTATCCTAATAAAAAATTTCAACACGAATAAATTATTAAAAGTATATGTTTGGTTAATACAATGACAGTAAATACAAAATGTTATCAAAAATGTTCACATTCATACTTTAATTAATATCAAAAATTCATATTTTTGTTATGCAAATAATAAAAAACTTTTTCACAGATTACTCAGATTTATGTCTCCCCAAAGTTGACACAACAAAGAACGAGTTTGAGATGAGATTTAATACTTTTTTTTATATTATTTATTTAATCATATAATAAAAGTCACATTAAGAAGTCCACATAGAGTCTCGGAGTTGTACATTATTAAAGGTTCGAAAATAGTTTATAAGCTTAAAAAAACCACATCAATTATGATATTTCATTAAAGCTTAACGTAAACATAAATAAGCACAATAATTAGGAAGTTTTGAACTTTCTTAATAATATTGATGGAAGAATTATTTTCATAGCTTTAAATTTTAATTAGTTTTCAATGCATACAAGAAATCAATTACATACTTCACCAGAATGATGATTTGTAGGCGATATATATTGTCATTACCACTTGTCGTTTGTTTTACTTTATTTTCTATTAGATAAAATAATCATAAATATTTCCTGAAAATTATTTAAAAAGATAAGGTATTATTAAATTATAGAATGGATATTGGCTAATGTTAAAATGATATTTACAAAATAATTCAACAAAAAATATTAACCAAAATTTTAATTTTTGATGATTTTAAAAATATTTGAGTACTTGTTAAAATGTATGTTTCTATGACAAATAAAAGCTATCAATCTTTAGTACTTATTTATCATCATTTATGGTATTTTAGATAATTAAGTATCCAATTTTAATATCATATGTTATTCAGATTGTACTTTGTAAATAAAATCATGAAATAAAAATTATTAGCAAAAATTATAGATAATTATAATTCATAATAATTAAATAGTAGCAGAAATTTTTAATCTTTTTTTAATTTCTTGCTTTAATAAAAAATAATTATTCCATAATTTTTATTTTTGAAACAAAATACGATTATTAAATCATTATACTGCTAGAAGTATTTATTTTTCTAACATAAAAAAATTCCTCATTGTTTCGTTAATTTCTTTCCTAACATAAATGTTATATTACAAATTATTTTGTCAAATATATTTATGATAAAGTAGTAAGGACTATTTACTTGAAGCATCGTGAAATTCAGAAATATTTTCTTTATCAAAAATATAAAATTATTGAATTTCTAAGCAAAAAGGCTGTACGGAAACTGTTCCACTACGACACTACGACAGTCGCCGATTGTTTGTATGTATCATTTTTCTGAATGGCAAATACAGCATTCATTGAATTTAAAACCTACGTGAATATCCATCCTTAATTTCTGATTTACGTGATTAAGGAAGTCTTTTTTGTAAACATTGAAATTATTGTATATCGTATGATGAGTAAATAAAATGTGTTTTTGTAATAAAGGCGAGAACTCAATAATCAATAAATTTTCGACTATATTTTATTCGACGAACAACAGTTTCTTGAAAAAATTACAGTTTCTTGAGGAAGTCTTGAGGATTAACGAAACGTCGCATTATTAAACAATAGTTTGATTGTTTTATTTACTCTCCATATTCCTTTTATCTTTTTCTAATAAATAAGATATTTTATAAACAAAATATACTAGATTTTTCTAAGCTAAAGTATATTATCAATTTGTGTGTAGAAAACGTCGACCAGTATTTGAAGCTATAGTCAAGTAGGGTGAAAAGAACTAAGAAGATATTTTGAGAAATTTTTTCTATAAATATAACCATGAGAAAGGAAGATTTTGTAAGAAATAATTTTATTAAGGAAAATCAAGTTGGGTGAATTATTTTCTAAAACAAGTGAATATGTCGTTCCTACTGACACAAAATTTCTTCAATATTTATTTTCAACAGTGTTATGAGGCTTTGTCAGTGTTCAGGGTAATTGAACCAGTAATATCCCGAATAAGTGCAGGTACAGATTTCGAATAGCATAAACCATTTTATACTTGATGGTAAATTTTGACTTAATTCAAAAGAAATTACGTTGGTCACTTTGTATGCATGCGACTCAAGTTTTTATTACATTCAATTAATAATAATTAAAAATCGAATACGCCCGGTCATAGTCTCGTGAATTATCATTGTAGATATGAATTTTAATTGAGGTACAACATTCTAGAAAAAAAAAGGATTATGCGAGTGCAATTTATAAAATGAATTATCCTTGCGTTCATGAAATATTTGATACCTTTAGGTTAGGTATATGTAATATATATGTATGTAAGGTATAACCACTATGCAGTGTTACAGTACCACCTACGTATATGAAGAATTTAAGTACAATTTAATTCTTGATTACACAAATAGGTCAACCGTCATTCTATTAGGTAAGGTATGTATGTATATATCGTATAGATGGAGTACATATATACCTTTGGTACTTTGCTTGAAGCTTTATGGAGTTTGTGTTACCTATCGTATTCATTCTGTAGTAAATGAATAAATTCAAATGATACTTAGATGTCTTATGGTATATATGAGAAGGTTGTTAAGGTCGAATATATATTTTGATCATTATAGAGTTTGGGAAAAACACGTTTTTTGTGTATGGTCTGTAGTATATTGCAACACGTGTGGCACAGCGATCGCGTCACACGCATTGTAATAGGGAATGCACATTGCCACGCAGTTCTCTCGCCCAGTCGATACCTCAAGTTTTTTTTTGTTTATTTTGTGTTTCGTTTTTATTTATTAGTTTTTTATTGGCAGACTCGTGAAATGTGCGAAGCGAGGCGCAAGATATTGTGTCTCGGGCACTGTACCACGCGATTGAACCATTCGCTGAACCATTCATATCGTGAAACAAAACTTGCGCTGTGCCACATGCAATATATACTAGTCATAATGTGGACAAATTAGAAATTTGCTTTCATATCAGGACTTGGACTGCAACAGTATAAAAATAAGCGCATAAAAAGCATTTAATTATGGTTATTATTATTCCTTACAAATTTAACAAAACTTTCTGAAAATCGATGCAATTTTTGGTAGGTTTCATGACTTAGCAATTACTCATCTCACTCTTAGAAAAAAAGCAGAACAAAACTTTATAAAAAACGATGCAATTTTTGGTAGGTTTCATGACTTAGCAAATACTCATCTCGCTCCTTAGAAAAACAAGATAGTGATATTCAAAGGTAAGTGCTGTAAGAAGTTGGCAGAAATAAGCAGATAAAGTAGTAAAGGTAACAAACGCAAGAAGGGAGTAAAAAGAAATATCCCATCAAAGATAAGAAGAGATGGTTATTAAAAAATATTGCAAATTGGCTTAAAAAATCTGTATTTTAATAATAATTATTGAAACTTTCTAAATTTTTTTATAGTCAAAAAAGTATAGGTTGTTATGAGCACAAGCTTTAGTTTTTGATTTGGCTAAAATAATTATTTTATTTACTGACTAAATGTCTTTTTGAATATTAAATATTGCCCTAAAACATAGTTTAATGTGAAAGAATAAATTTTTATTTTTAACCAACTCTCAATTCGACAGTATTTTTTTATGTTTGTTACGTCAGAACTTTGGACTTCAGATGTCGGTGATTCTTTTTTTATTTCAATGCAGATACTTCCCGTGAGGTCGTATTACAAATCGGTCTCTTTAGACAGAGAAGGAGAAATAATCAGTTTTAGTGATTAATGAACAAATTTTCTTGATACAACACTTAAAAATTACTTTTCGAAGTTGGTGCGTATCTTAGCTAAAAAATTGATTGTTTGGCGTCGACTGAGAAAGTGAATTGATCACATAGGAAATCTCTAAATTATTTTTTACATTTTAGTTCATTTTTTTGAAGGCGGTTTTTTTTATTTAAGAATTTTATTTTTTTTTGAATCTAATACATAAAATCTTGTTAATTTTAACACAAATAATGTAACACATACATATTTTGTATAAATACTGCATAAGAACCCCATTATATATGCCACATATAATGTGCACATATAATAATATACTTGCACTATATTAGATAAAGCTACATATATTATGTGACGTGCTAAATAAAACTTCGCTAGATTGCATTTTGTAACATTTATTTTAACGTGTTAATTATAATATGTTTATTCTTATAATGTTGTTACTTTTTTATTCAATCGGTTAAGTGACATATATTAGTGAAATGTATTAAGTACGTAACTCCCGTTTGCCATAAACTGTCCCAGAATAATGCAAGGAATTCGTTTTAGATATCAATGCGTATAGTTTGAAAAATTTAAAATTTTTTTATCATTTCTTTTAACATCAATTCGTATTTTAATTTATTTTATCGATTCTAATATTGATATCTGTAAATGAACAATTTTTTTTTGTGCCCTTTGACTTTTTCATAACTGCTGAGTCGGGAATTAAAACTCAGTTTCAAATCGGGGATTTATTTCTAGTCTTGTGAATAAATTAGCATTTACTGTTTAACTATTTAGAATTTTAACTGTAAAAATTCTATAAAAAATTGACTTTTCGATTTAATAGTAGTCTTATAAATATTATTGAAAAATTAAAAAATTTTACACAAATTTCGTGTTTTTCAAAAGTTGCATTTCTTTTTACATGCCGTTTTGTTGTTAAAATTAATTTATTTATCATTCTACCAAACTTCAGCAAATTATTCTAAATGTGTCTAGGTCTGGAAGTTTCTTATTACGTTTTTGGCTGATTTAAAAACTGAAAAGTTTTTTGATTGATGTTGTGTTGGTTCAACTGCATTTTTTGTATATTTGATACCTCAGAACTTTCGACTTGGAGAATCGATTTTGATGATTCTGTTTTATTTGAAAGCTGGTGCTTCCCATGTGGTTCCATTTCAATTTGGTCCAGATCTGACGTCATTAAGGGCAAAACAATTCGTAGTGATTTAATTTTATCTTAGTGAAAAAATTTTCGAAGTTGTATACAACACTCAAAAGTAAAAAATAAAAAATTTTGTAACAAAAAAGGAACCACCTTAAAACAATGAACTAAAAGATAATTTAAAATTTTTTCTTGTAACCAAGGTCGAAGTCGCTGCCTGCTTATCCTTAGCTAAAAATTTGATTGGTTGGCATCACCTCAAAATTTTCATTGGTCACAAGGAAAAATTTTAAATTATTTTTTACTTTATTGTTTATTTTCTGATAAAAATGATCGATTTCAAATTACCATTTTTGATTGAAACCTAATAGAAATAAATCAGTTTTTTCAATTTTTTCCTGTTATTTCATTTCAATAATATTTATCTTAATTGATGGATTCGCGTATGATCAACTTTGCTACGGAGTCCTTATAACTTTTTTTCCATAAATAAAATGTGGCATATTGCCTTTGTTTCTACATAATTAAGTTATAATAGTGATTTTATTACCGATAAAGAACTTTCTTTATAGAAATTTTTGAAAAATCAATAAGCATCATGTAAGTGAACTTAACGAAATCCGATTAGAGTAAAATAATAAATCCAAATTATACTTAACCATGCATATTTTCATAAACTATCTGCAATATAGTTTCTCAAGAAATCTATACACAATGTGCAATAAGGCCAACATTCCGGTAATAAACTCATATAATGAATATAATAAATATTCCTCAAAATTTTGAGGATAAATTTGTTACATATTTAATAGCAAATTTGCCTAGATAATTCTTTACTCAATATATTGTCATTTATTTCATTTTAAATGATCTTGAGGTCTAACAACAATAAATTGACTCAAAATGTTTCTTTGGAGATATTATGACATACATAATATTTCTATTATAGAAATATTGACAAAGAACGCACTATACAATTCAAATCCGATAAATTTTCCAACACTATTTACGGCTTCCACCATTTACACAGCGTTTTTTAATTGCGATTCGGATTTTCAATTAGCAAGACTATTTTTCTAAATCAACAGTAAACGGAAGAAGTAATGGTGATGAGTTCGTTAAAAATCGAGATATGATACTTATAAAGCTAGTTTCATAGCATTCCTGTAATTTATTTCTTTCATGCAATTTATTTCTCGTGTTTCTCAAATTTCAATTTTATTTTCGTATTATTTAATTTAAATCATTGCTTAGAACAAGTAAAAAAAAACAAGATAAGGCATATGAAGGGAAGTAGGGGGTTGTACCGCTATAGCAGAAATGTTTAGGGCCTATGTGTAAGTTATAAAAAACTAGCAGGTTCGGTCAAGCATTGCTGTGATAAATTTAAGACATTCGGTATTTGTTGTGGTCAACCGGGATTTGGTGTAGGGAACACGTGACACGATATTTTTATAAATACATCCTGTATTGGATATGGGACACTCTGTATTTGGTATGGGGCACATGGTACCTCAGCCCCTTGACCACTATACCTCCTGATCGTTCTTCGGCCTTATCTCCGCATCACAGAAATAGTTAGGCTACTTTTTATAATCCTTTATTCGTTAATTTATTCGTTACTCAAAAAAATACATATCTAAATAATTCCGTAGAAAGACAGAAACGGAAATAATATTTCAAATCGGTTAAAATGATCTTAGACTTGGACGTAGAGAGATAACTTACAGTAAACATGTTTACGATATTGTTTTTTGTGAAAAACAGTGGATAACAACATTTCGAGAAATCTGTCATAGCAATTCGGTATGCTATGACGCAACTAAAAATAATTGTTTGACAAAACATAAAAACGAATAAATTTTTTAAGAAAAAATTAATTCGATGTTCCTCACAAAATATGATCATAACCCTCGTGTAACATTAATTAACAAATATTTGTGCTCAAAACGACGTTTTGGAGTTTCAATAGATATTTAGAAAAATTCAGAGTACTATCACACAATATTTTTCAAATAGTTCAAGCAACACTATTTTTGTATATTAAATCTTTGATTTCAAAGTTTAAAATTAAAATAATAACTCAATTATATTATGGCGCTTAACAGTAAAATATTATTGTTTTTCAACGACCTTAATAAATATGCGTCGTGTACTAAATTTATTTTTTTTAAATAAAAAATATATGTACACAATCTATCATCAAAAAAACAAAGTAATAAATATTTTAAATGTCTCATTTTTCTTATTAGACAAAAATATGATATACACCAAACAGACAGTAACATAGAATGAAAACTATATGATTAATTGGATTTGTAATATGTTGGTTGGCACAAGATACAATATATATATTATTTTTCTCCAAAAAGAAAACAATAAATTAATCGTTATATCATTTTGTTTAACTTTCTACGACAAACTGTTACAGTTTTGTTGAAATGTGTGCATGCAATAAAAATGTTATATCTTCACGATTACTTTATGATTTTTATAATATAATCATACTTTTTAGTTTAACAAACACAATCTATAATACAGAGTGTTCAGAACCTATGTAACCCAAATGTTTTCCATGTTTTGAGACATTATTTAAGGTAGAGAATATTATTGAGAAATTTTGAATTGAAATTTCAGGAGTATAACATTAATTTTAATAGTTTTACGTTTCGAACCTAGCATACCAACTTAAAATGAAATGAAATTATAATGGTTGTAAAGAGTACGAAAATAAAACAGTTTTCAAAGATATTTTTAGATTTTTTAAAGCTTTAATCAAACAGAAGTTAAAGAGCCCTTTAGATAAGTCCATTAAGCACGAGATAAACTCAAAAAATTCAATAACCCGGTTTTTCTCTAAAACGGTGTTGACTTTTTAAAATATTTTAATGATAATCCTGTTGTTTTGTAGTAATACCGGCTCAGTGGCCAAATGACGCAATAACATCTTTACCCATTTGTCTAGACTGGAGGTTAAAGGTTCAAATCCAGGCAGTTTAAAATATATAAATATAGGGGCAGTTAATTTATTACACTATCGTCGCTTTGATAAAAACAAAATAACCGGCTCCACCCATAACATTACAGCAATATAAATGCCACTTTGTGTTAGAAGGCATCTTTTCCTTCAGGAGTGTTTGAAAGAGGGTACTGAGTACCAAATGGTCTAGGTACAAGGGATGCTTTTATACGGGTCTTCTCTTAATATACTCTAAATTGTTATAATAGTTTGGTTACTTAGTGACTGACTGATTACAATGGCACAACCAAAACTACTACGCCTAGAGTGCTGAGATTTGGAATATAGCTTTGTTATATATTGTAAGCATCCGCTGAGCATCGATATTTGAAAATTTTCAAATTAAAGTATGTGTTCTTAAAAGTTAATAAAATGAAAATTTGAAGTTTTAAGAATATTCAGATTTTATGGGAAGAAACGGGTGATCGATGTTGTATGGGAGTATTAAAATTAGAATTGTGTCTCCTTATTAATAGTAAATAATACTCTGAATCCAGGTCTCTAAATTTTCAGTGAATCAGGAGACGGGGGGAATGACTGGTGAAAGTTTGTATGGAAGTATCGGCTTCTTTACTAGACATATATAATATCCCAGAGTATGTTAATTTTAGTCAAAAATTTGTTACGGAAATATTGACCGCACAAACAAAATCTTGCTATAGGTTTTTTAAGAAAAACCTCATTAGTCCATTTCCGACTGTCCGTCTGTCCGACTGTCATCACGATAACTCAAAAACAAAAAGAGATATCGTGCTGAAATTTTGGTTATGTATTCTAAATATAAAGTGAGTTTTAGTTCGTAATCGTGAATGAGCAAAATCGGTCCATTGTGTCCAAGGAATCCTTTTTACCACACTTTTAAACTATAAAAAAAATACAAAAAATGTTTATTTTTTTAAAACAAAAAGCCTTTGTTTCAAAACTTTAAAATATAAAGATTCCACATAATCACATATTGGTAGTTTCAAAAGTATATATAACTGTATAGACTGGATATTTGTAATATTTTATCAATGCTAATTAAAAATATTCCAAAAAATGATATTCAATCATATAAGTCATATTTCTTGTATATGTTTTTATTTGAAGCTAAAAAACCCTAAAAGCGTGCTTGAGTAACTAATAAGCGGCTTTTTACTTGCATACACGTAATCGTTTTCATAATTAATTACCTTCACTATCAGATAGGTATTCTTAATTGATATCTACCACACTTGATACAGATAAAACTAAGAAAAATTAACTGTTTAAAATTTAATTAACTCTTAAAGCTAGGTTGAAAAAAACCTCAAGGTTTTTTAAAATTACATATATTTTACAGGGAAAACTCGTTTATTTAATCTCAATGGATTTAGTTTGAAACGTTGTAAAACTTTTCATTTGTTTTTTATTATGAATGTTGTTATTGGTTTTAGTTTAAACTGGCATAAAAACGATTTCAAAATGGTTGTAATCTAAAAGAGTTCTTGCGAGGTCGGACTGGACTGCTAGTATAATATAAAACCCGTTTTTAATATTATTTCATATCCCATTATGTACAAAACTGTGAACATATTATCTACCTTTTACATCAATAATAAATAAATATCATTTGAAAACCTTAAACTCAATATATTCGTGTATGAAATTTTTTTTTATTTTAGAACAATAATATATAATAAAGAACATTCAAATATGCCTCGTTAGTTTTCGAGAACATATCTTTGTAAGGTTTCGTTTTATTTTTTTCATAATAATATGTCGATATACAATGTATTCGTGTTTTGAATACATTTTAGGGTTTTTATGTTATTGGAAAATTCTTTTCGAATTTTTACTTTCGATATTATTGTTATATACGTATTATTGTTATTACTATGAAGTGATGATATCTTTCATATGGTTATTTTTAACTTCTTTTATCACCTCTATCCACATATTATATGATTTCAATGTGAATGGAGCATTCCATGCTATCAGCGCCATACAAGTAAAAATAGTGAAGATAAAAACTAATAGGGTTAATTGGGAATAACTATCCTATGGTCTCTTACGGATGGCATAGACATAGTGAAATTAGCTAAAAAATATTTTCTTATTTGTTGTAAAGTTGGATGTTAAAAAGGCAGTTTGATAGATTTACTTACAAACGTATAGAGAACTGTCTTAAAATAACTTGCATACTCTTTAATTTTGTTTTTTGCGACTAGTAGTAGAATGATTTATTACAAACCTTAAGTGTAAGTTTCACCGGAAGCATATGAAGTACAGGAATCAAAAAAGAGAGTTAAATGATATTCTGGTTTTCGACAATGCCATACATGGACGTTACATGACGTATCCTCACGTTTTGTTTTTTTTTTTTTTATTATAAGATTTTATTGTTTCTTTATTTTTCTGTTTTGTGTGTCACCTATTGTATCAATTTTTTTTTTCTATACATTGAATTTTATTATTGGTTTTATTTTATTTTATTTATTCGATATTATTATAACGATTTATAACATACTACATGATCCTTGAATTGTTTGGTCTTAGTAAATTTTAACACGATTTTATTAACTTGGCATGTGTGGTTCGTATATATCGAAAATAAATTTTGCTTATCAATTTGTTTGTTATAAATAATTTTATTCTTTTATTCAATTGATTATTATTCGTAAATTAATTTGTAAAAAATATGACCAGACCCATCATTCATACTGAGCACACTGGGCACATGTCCAGGGTCCCGCAATGCTAGGGGCCCTAAAGATTCTGCCAAATTTGCCAAATGACATCCAATATTGATTGCCAAAAAACACATTTATTTCTCAATAATCGAACGATACTGAATAACTTGCTATTAGCTTTTGCAATAAAATTAAATAAATTAATGCCCTTCTTCTTCTATGTAAATATATTTTATCTGAGTATTTGAAATTATAACAATTATGATTTATAAAGTGAAAATTTGGAATACATTAACGGAATATAGAACGTGGAATTTGAATAACTGAAGCCAATTTTTTCCATGACTCTGCATTGTCAGTCCAACTGAACAGAAAAGAGGAATTCCAAGAAGAGAATAATTTTAAAAGAATTCCAATTATTAATAATTTCCAAGGAATTCCACAGATATCCTTAGCGTTCATCTAGCGATAAATACATTTAAGAACATAAGTCAGCGTTTTGGTTTATTTTTCGCTTAAAAACGCCGGATTCTGAACAGTTGATACAAAATTGCAAAGAATTTACTGAAATTTATAATGAAGACGTTAACGAGAAAGATGTGCAAATGGAATGTTTGCGCTTAAAAGAATATTTGAAAATTGTTTATAGTGAAATGGGGGTACTAATAGTATTTTGGAAATATATCATCTTTCGAAAGAAAATAAAATCGAATACACATTTCCAAACGTAGAAATCCTATTGATAATCCTTTTAAGCATGATGGTAACCAACTGTAATGGAAAAAAGTTCATTCTCCAAATATAAAACAATAAAAAATGAATTAAGAAGTATAATGTTTCAACAGAGGTTAACCAGGTTATCGCTGATGTCCATAGAATGTGATTTTCTTAAAATACAAATTTTGAAGAAGCTATTAACGATTTTGCCCATCTTACAAGGTTATGTCTATAATCAATATAAATTTTTAAGCAGTTTAATGATAAAAAAGTATAGAATAACGCTCATCAACTTTATTTGCCTATTCTATCTCTGTCTTTGTCTCTATCAATATCATAGGCCCATTATCTAAATGTGCCCAGGGTCTCCAAGAGTTTAAAGACGGCCCTGAATATGACATCAAACAAGGAATAATCCTCCAATAATGAAAAATCCATCATATATGTTATGTGAAATTGATATATAATACCGTAACCTCTACCGATCAAAATTTCAAAATTGAAAATTAAATTCAATGAATATTACATAAGAGATTGTCTTTATTATAAAGGTATCATTTTTTGTACAAATTTCTACTTCTGTTTACCTGAATATTTTGTCCGAAGTAAACATCGATTTTAACAAAATTTAAATGGCAATATGTAAACTTTGTCAAGCGTATATAACGGCGATGTCATTTACTCAACTTGACAGCACCATTTTTGATTTGGTTCATGTATTTAAAAAAGTAAAATTTTGCACAATACCGGGCAAAATTGATTTTGTGGGGTTAGGCCCTTAGGTCTTTTAAAATACCTAATACGTTCACACCAAAATTGGTTAATATATCTGATCAATAGGACTTGTATACGACTGACTCTCATCTATTAGTTAATTATAACATATACTTTGAAATAAAAACTAATCGATATTTCAAATTAAAAGACTGGTAAATGTACACTTCTAAATAATAAAAAATTATTGATTAAAAAGAAAATAAATAAGTGTTAAAAGGTGGTAAATAGAATGTAATTATTTATTAACATTTTTTCATAAATCTGTTTAAAATCAACCAATAAATTTTGTGCGCATGATAAATTTTTCTTTGATGTTTTGAAGTCAATAATATAAGTTTTTTTTTTTTTTTTTTTTTTTAAATTTATTATTTGTAATCAATCATTCATGACGCAGGATGAACATAGTGTTTGGATTCATAAAAAAAAAAATCATTTTCAAATTATTTCTTTTTTAAATCATATAACTAATTAATTCATTTCACGATTCACAGTAATAAGTAATAAAAAATGAACGTTAACATAATATATTACAAGCGTTTACATTTGTTAAAGGTGTTCGTAAATGTTGATTGTGTGAATAAATTCCCGAAGCACGCATCAGTGCCTTTTATATAAAAGGTTCTGTACTATCTTAAATTGTCTTTTATCTTGAATTACCTACAGGTATGTTTTTTCTTGCGATCATTTTCACTTTCCCTTGAAGGAATTTGGTTCTTAGATTACACTCACAATACACATGTAATTATGGTTCTAATTGCATGCATATAGTAGAGACTAAATATTTGTAAACATTTCACATACTTTTAGGGGAAAATAATTATTTGATATATTTTCTAAAATTATAATACACGGGTTTCTCTAATGAAAATACATAATTAGTAAAAAATAACAGTGGTACACATTTAAGATATATTACGATGTACAGAATGAATAAAATTCTGTTATAAAATACAATTTTAGGACTCGATAATTTACAGAATACAGTCACATTTTTAACTTTCTTGGCGAAAGTTCTTTATGCTGTAAGTTGTTCGGTGAAGAATCGTATTTAATATTGATAAACACAGAAACCACTTTGTGAGAGGATGCAGCCCGGAATAGCTTTCATATGTTTGAAACGGGTGCTAATTATGGACCTATGTCAAAACGCTAAGAGTTAGAAAAATTTTTCAAATAAAAGTTTTAGATCATCAAATTTTACATAAAAATGGTGCTTTAGTGTATTTGGCTATTAATAAAGGTAACAGAGGCAGAACCTCTAAAAGTTTTCAAAATTGTATATTTTGACATGGGTCCACCATTTTGACCTTTTTCAAACATATGAAAGCTGGTCAAAAAAAAAGTTGTAGATTTACAACTTTTATTTTAAACTTTTAAAGTTTTGTACCAAACGAATTTAATCTTTTTCAATCATATATTGTTGAACATTTTTACTTGAGGGCGAACTCTACAAAATTTAAATATACATACTGAAAAATAAAAAATAAATGTAGAAATTTATTTTTAATTCCTTACGCCACTAAGCTTCGATAAATTGACTGTCAATGATTGCATATTTAACATGAGGACCGTGTTCTAGTCGATGTTGAAGCGAACATTTTATTAGATATCAAAAGCAATTTTCGTAGGATTGTTTGAAAAAATGAAAATCGTGAATTAAAGGTATAACACTTATAAATATATGACAAAATTAACCGCTTGTCATAATTTTTTTGTGGATTTATAATTTTTATTTCTCTAATAAACGATTGAAAGTACTTTTGTACGCTTAGAAAAGTAATGGAAGAAGCTCATTAAATCTCAACCTTTTTGAATTGTAGTTATCGGAATTTAATAGTTATTGGTTTCTCAATAAATCGGGCAAGGCAACATCCTTGGGAACGTTCTAAAATAGCTGTATCTTCTGTGTAACTAATTTAGTTGAATTATGATAATGAGAAAATGAACTACTACATTTCTATAACAATAAATTTTCTGTAACAGTAATCTGACATTGATTCTTTCCAGATTTTATCTACGGTCCCAGCTGGATACTAATTATTATGTAAAAATATTTGAATATAATTATATAAAAATATATTGTAGCAAAATAATTATTGGAATGTAAAATAAATTGTATAAGTTTTTAATTTACAATAACATTATTAACGTGTATTTGAATTTAAATAAAATTTGTGTTACATATTGATCATGTCAACTAGGTATACCTATCAGAAAATGTATTTATGAAGATGTAAATTTTTAATGTGAAGATGAAACTTTTCAGAAAAGTTTTATGCAAAAGATTTTCAATTAAGACTAGTTGATTGAAAATTAATTGAATAATTATCGTTAACTTTGATCATCTATAACATAAATTGCATGTAGGTAGTAAGTTTTCGTTTCTATAAATAAATATCATTTCCTCCATTACCATTTTACTTCCGAGTTATATTTATGATATCGGAAGTATTGTATTCCTGATAACCAAAAAAGAAAGTTTAGTATATGTCGGCGTTTTGGATCTTTCTGTGTATTCAGGCGAACACGAATAACTTCAAAACTGTTTGACGAATATTTAAAAATTTTTGGTAAATAATATAGTGGAGATGATCGGTATGGTCCTATTTCAGAACCAAATACCGTTCTGCGAATATATCGCTCGAAATTTACTTCCATTTTTTCTCACTTAAATGATTATATATCGTGAATTATTTATTCAATTTTGATGATATTATATATATACATTCGTGATATCCGGTTTACATTAGCAGTTTAAATTGTGTCAAAATCAATTTGTCTAGAAATTCGTTATTAATGAAATTTGAAACATTATAATCGCTAAGAGTAAGCGCACCAACTATACAGTGACGTCTACTGACGAGTGATAAATATATTAACAACACTACCTAAAAGTACAACTTTAATGAACCGCGATTCCCGTATACACCTACATTTTTAAATAGAAAATATACTCATTATTAAAAATATAGAAATATTTTATAAATATGTTTAGAAATAATTTAACTTCTTCCTGTTTTCGACACATTTTAAAAAACTAACTAAAAATAAAACCTATTAGTTATGTATACAATTAAAAAATAAGTAAAAATAACAATTAAAAATGTTAATTCTTTGGATTAACAAATACTATCAATGTTAGAACAATTTTTATTAATTCCTAAAAACATTACTGTAAAAGTAAAGTTCAGAAAGTTGCATGGAATGTAAAAAGTATATGAAAAAAATTTTCAAACAAAAGTTGTCTATTTTTGTTCTTAAATTTTTCGTCTATCTCTTACGGCTTAAAACTTGGGTCATGGGTTCATTGGACCGAATGAACCAATTTTGCTCTAACTTTAACTCATTTTTTATGTCAGCTCGCTTTTATTTTTCGTTTTGAAGTATATCGATGACGTACAGACTGCCAGGCAGGCGGAGAGGCGAAAGTCGACTAATTAATTGATTCTATGAACACCTATACCAAAATTTTGTTTGTGCGATTAATATTTTTTAGCGTTATAAAGTCTGGACTCAAACTAATGTACTGTAACATATTGTATATATGTCGAGTATAATGATAAATACTTCTAGAAATGAAGATAAAATAAAATAATGTTTCATTTTATTTCTCTATGTTTCGACTGCACCATTGTATTTAAATAAGAAAACCTCACTGCAGACGCCTAATAATGGTAAAAATAATTTAAGAAATTAAAAAAAAAAACTTTAGAGAGCAATCGCATATCAGTGTTTAATATACAAACATGAAAAGTTATTAGGTAAAAAATATTTTTTGTAATACAATCTTTTATAGTGTATTCAGAGATCGAAGAACAATTAAAGAATGTTTATTTCTTGAATTATTCGTATAAAAATTAAAGGCGTATGCCTAATTTTAGCTCAATCGGTCACCAAGAAATTTATTTAATTTAACAAGTTTTGATTACAGAAAACATCGGGATAGATGAAACTAAATAAAAGCTTGTAATATCAAATTTAATTGTTTCTCCAACTTGAAAGTTTGCAGCTTTAAATTATTTGTAGATATAAGTAGTAATAAAAAAGATATTCGTCACAATTGAAAGTAGGTTAAATTATTATTACATTGTCCGAAATTTTCTTATAATTTTATTTCACAAAAGTTTTCAACTAAAATATAGTTTCGAATTTAAAGCGTAGATTAAATTTCTATCAAAAACCCACTAAAATACTTTAATATTAAAACAATCACATATCCGAATAAACTTAGTTTATTATTCGTAAAGCAAGAATTAAACCATACGACCAATGGTTCTAGCAGTAAATTTTTAAATTCTTTTAAAAGTTTTTCCATCATTCGATGTTTACGAAAGATTTTATTAAAATGTTGAATTTTAACACAAAATTTTCTTTTATAAACTGAAATCTAATAATTTTTAATGAAAAATATTGGTTTTGACATGTTACAATATCCTAGGAACAATAAATAATTTTTCTTTAACAAAGTTGATGAGTAAAAAGAAAAGAATTGATGGCTGTTACTACAGCAGTATACCAAAAACTTTAATTTAATATCCACAGTTGTTTGTTCCAAAGAATAAAATTTATATGTATATGTCATCATAGATTTTATATTTCTGAAAAGTTATTTAATATAAATTTTATATATAACACAATTTTCCGACAAGTTTTCAAATTACTTTTACATTAATTTCCATTTTTTTATCAGTATTATTTCATCTTAAAATTATTATTACAGTCCAGTCTCCATAGAACAATTTAATTTTTTTATTCGTCTTTACAGATTTTTTACAAACATATCAATTAGAATTTAAAAATCAAATTATATTTTACCTTTTTTTAAGAACTTTGTGTGAGGCTGAGTAATGAAGTTATCGATTAGATATTTTGTGATTCAATTTGTTTTAAGAATAATTTTGAGGATGATTATTAAAAACCAATTTCTCCTTTCAAATGTTAACTACTGTTTTGATCAAAAACTTTTTTTCTAAACAGCAACTCAAAAACTAGAAAATCAAATCAAAGAGGTTGGAAGAACAGAATCGAATGAGAATTTTCTGAAAATGAAGTTTCAAAAGTTTGCTATTGAAAAATTTTAAAATTACTTATACTTCATTAACTCAATTTGAAAAAAAGTTAATACCAAAATAATACAAACTTGAATTTGAATAAACTTTTACCAAAATTCGTCAAAATTTTTTGGAGTAGCAACCGATCAATACCAGTATTCCGTTGTAAAAAAAAGTTTTTTATTTACTGACCATAACTAGTAAATATTATGCTTATTTTGTAATGTTCAACTCAATATAAATTGCTAATAAACTGGACACATGATTGAGTAATCTTCATAACGATAATAGTAGCACAAACGGACGAATCAGACAAGGAAAAATGGAGAAATAAGGTTATTCAATGAATGCCTATACTCAAGATATATATCCGATAAGAACGGAATCAACAAATTCTACAAGTAAGAGGGTGAAAAACGGGGCTAATGTTTGTATGGGACAACATGATCCAATCTTCTTCAAATTTTGAATTCACATTCTTTAAAATAATTGAAAGAAGATGTGTTCGTAATTTATTGGAACTCATCGCCTTACTGGCTTAAAAATGGGTAGTTTTTCCCTATTTGTACTCTGTGTAAGCGATCGATGTATCAGATTATTGCTTTAAATTTTTCTGTTACAAACTTTAGTCTAAATTTAATATATAATATATTATACTAGCTGGTACTCACCGTTTTCCTACCGTAGAAGTATAAAAACATATAAGATATAATAATATTCAGATCGCCAATTTCGTTTTTTTTTTTTTGGCCCTAATATCGAACGCTCACACAGGGTACAAAATTTGAAGAAAGTTGCAATCTTCTTCAAATCTTCTTCAAATCACGTTTTCCTACACAAACATTGGATCCGTTTTTCACCCTCTTAGTTGTAGAATTTTGGGTTCTTATCAGATGCCTACGTCATACAAAGAACACAACCTCCAAGTTTCAGGTCTGTAAGACCATTTTTGACTTGGAAAATCAGGAAAATTAAATAACACATATGTTTACTTTTACATATTTATTTTAATTTTGCTCGGCTATGTACTTTTGGATTAAGACTTTAAAGCCTCCTATATTACTTATTTCAGAAAATCATTTATGTGGAGTTGGCCTTCGTTGTTTTTTAACATTTGTAATTTTTTCGTAGATGTTGGAACGTTCCGGATAGTTTTATTTGGGAACTTCAAATTCGGACTCATCATTCCAAATACAAGAAATAAATCAGCAAAGAAATTTTTTTGGGTATATACAACAGCTTCTGTTTTATTTCACAAATATTATTAATTTAAAAAATCAATTTAATAAAACGTTGACTGTTATTTGATTGGCTGATAATAAAATCATTGTATAATAAGCAAGAAGTTGGTTGACACATTATTAAATATAAACTAAATAGTTTATAATTCTTATACTCACGTTACATGCGCGTTGTTCGTACGTATAAGTACTCACGTCGCATGCAAAATATTATTTCCGTAAGTACTTTTTTTTTTTTATTAAATTATATAATTATTTTTCTATTCATGTACTGTTTGCGGGATTTTAAAATATCATTTACGATATTATATTAATAAAAAATAAAACAGGATATTAATATTTTCTTAAATACATGTTTTTTATTTGTACTATAATTATAAATGTCCATTTAAATTTTAAAAACGTATTTCAAATGAGTTATTATTGATTTTGCAAAATTTTGTTATGTCTAAGCAACGCAGTCGTGAATTAAAGTTCGTGTATTTAAAATATATTGTAATTGTAATTTCTACATATAAGAATGTCTAATTATGATTTGCGTAAGTAAAAATGTTAGCTTGGCATTGAAATAACATAGTTCTGATTTTCTTATACATTTGCCAAAACGGAAACACGTAAGCCGCAAAAAATAACAAACAAAAATTTCTAAATACAAAAATTCAAAGTTATAAACTTTCAAAGGACCCTAGACAACTTTATGTACCTTCATAAAATTAGAAAAAATGAGGTTTTAGTGTTAATTTAGATTTGACAGTCAGCTTCAATTTTCTTCCAAAAAAAAATTTTGTAAATCATGTTTGGTTTTTAAAATTACTTATCCCATAATAAATTATTAAATTCAACCGTTTTGCATTATTGGTAGATTTTTTATTTAGGGCAAAAAATTACTTGACTGATTATTCTGTAACTAGTTTTAATTTACACAATCTTAACTAGTTTTAATTTACAAAATTTTGCGTAGATAAAACTTGACATCTCACGTTAACATCGTTTAATTAAATTAAATCAACGAGAATAAAACTCCGAGCAGACTGTTTAAAAAAACGACTTTAAGTTCGAATGAACACACTTAAAGGTCTTGAATAAGGCAAACGATATTTATTGGTGATCAATATTTTGGAAGAGTTAATAGTCTTGAACTTTCAAAGTTCTAATTAAGCTTCAACGGTGCGTATCTTGATATTGCATCCGCAGCAACCCGCTTTCACACTTCAATAAAGATTCAGATGAACTTTTATTAGCTTGAAAACTTCGACATTCATTTCAATATATCACTCCAAGAAATCGTCTAAAATTTCTAAAATATTCCTTATTTTCCATATATTTTTAATTACAATAGTTTTAAATTAATTTGCTAAATTTTAAGAGTTTTCGACTTCAAACCTAAAAATATACGGTGGTCATTCTAAACAATCTTATAATAATTACAACCAAGACAATCTAACTAAAATAGATTTTCGTTGAATCATATCCCATTGTGTTCTGATGATATTTTTATAATTATCCAATTTCAAATTCTAATATCATCCGTACCATTAACTTTTCAAAAGTGATATCCTTTAGCATTTGAACTAATAGCATTTTCAGATAAAGGAACATTCGATGTATATTGCTTATAGTTAAATAGTGTACTGCAGTTTTTACTATTTTCTATATCCAATGTAAGTAGATACTTAACTTCGAAAAGTATATTGAATTCACATCAATAGAAATGGTATCAGTGCAGCGATTAACGTTTATTCAACTTTAACAACTGTATTATGGGTGTTATCATTGCAACAACAACAACAACAGCAACGTCTTATCGAAACAACATTCTTAAATAGCTATAAAACATTTTATCGAATGGAAAATACTGATTGCGTACTTGTACATTTTTTTTTTTAAATTGCATTAGTTAGAACAAAATGTGGTGGTCATTTGTGAAGTATAAAAAAAAAATGTATAATCTTAAGTGAATACATTTTTTAAGTGGAAATTTCATTAAACATTGAAGCTATTCTTTCAAAATGAAATTTTTGATATAAAATTTTTTTCTAAAAATCTATAAAATTCGCTCTTTAGAATTAAACTACCTAATCTGAAAGGAGTGCCATGCCTGTCTTCCCTTTTCAAATCCTATCATTCGTGTTTTTAAAACACTACTATTTTTATTTTATTTATTTCTAAGATGTATAGTAGATTCTTAAACTAGATGAAATGGATTCTGAAGTATCGTAAAATATCGTTCACGTATTAAAAGTTTGTAACACTACCTAATATTGACCGCACAAACAACATTTTGGCAAATGTGTTCATAGAAACACGTAATAAGTCCATTTCCTACTGTCCATCCGTCCAATAGAAAAAAAAGACTTGAAATTTTGGTGACGTATCGTAAAAAGTGAGTTTAAGTTCGTGAGTGCGCAAAATCGGTCCATTGGGTCCAATGGAACCTTGACAGAAAAAAAGTTCAAAAGCAAAAACTGTTAAATTTTTGGAAACAAATAACTTTTTTAGAAACATTTTTTCGTAAAATGTTTGAGTTCTGTACAATTTTAGCACAAATTTGGTTACTAAACACTAATAGGTAATAACAACACATATTATTATTATACATATATAACTGTAAAGACTGAGTATTTATAGTATTTAGGAATGCTAATTAAAAATAGCCCAAACAATGAAATATATGTCGAGTATTTAAACAATCAACTCTGTTAGTTGTTATCTTCACTTGTTAAACTTTAGTTTAATAAGAGGCTGGTTTTCGGTTAGAAAAATAGTTTCTTTTTCTTCTTGAATTAACATTAATAAATGTTAGCAGTACTAAAGTGTCACCCTAAATGGTTCCATTTTTGATATTACCGTAAAACACGACCCTAAAGTACTGAGCTGTCACAAATTCTGTCTACGAGCCCTCACAATTTTAAATAGAGCCATAATCCGATTGTTGTCCTTTTCGTAATGCAAGCTCTATAAAGGCTTAAAAAAGTTTTTTTCAAGTTCGAAATCCTTCCATCTCCTTACACTACACTCAAATCATCAGATAATATTTTTTTCGTTATTCTTGGATTTTTTTTTTTAAATAAAAAATCGACTTATATTTTAATAAAACGCGCTGGAGTAAAACTTCCCTCTTGTGCTTCCCTAATAAAACAAAAAAATTTCCTAACCGAAACAGATAGTTTTCTATAAAAATTTATCTTTGAAATTACACATTTAAAGAGATTTGTTTATACAATTTTTCTTTTTCAAATAAAAACGTAGGTGTATAATGTTATGCTTTGATAATACATTCTAGGAAGAGAACGTAACCTAAATTGTACCTTGAAGGTATAACATGTAAATAAAAAGCTATAAATAGTATAAATGAGCTATATGAGCTATGAATAAAAAAAGGCCTTTATGATGATGTATATATACTTTTTATTCATTACAGGAAAGTGATGAAACCAAACAAAAATGTAAACAAAGTGAAAAACATGCAAGTAATAAAGGTTCTATACATTCAACAAAAACTAAACTTATTCATTTGCAAAATAGATGTACTTAATACGCAGAAATTACTTTATAAATGAAAATTTAATAAAATAATTAAAAATATCCAAATATTTATTTAATTGATTAAATTGAACCTTCTATAAATAATATTATAGTTACTTTTTGTTTGTGATTGTCAGATTCTGCTTAGAAATTTAACTATTTTTGTATATATTGTATCAATTTTTAACAGAAATTTGCAGTTACAGATAAAACATTTGCACATCAATAGATTAAACGTCTATTATGCTTTTATGCTGAAAATTGAGTCGGAGGCCTTCAAATTGTTAGTCGGAAGTGCCTTCACCATAGATATTTGGCAGTCAATTATAATTTATGAATAATGAAATTATTATTAATTTTTTATAAATACAATTTTACTAATTATAGTTTTTTTAAATCACTAACTGTTAATGCCAGTAGTCAATAGTGACCAAATTTGGAAAACGAAATGAGAAACACATGGAAATTACTAGACCACACATCAATAAACTAAACATGCCAGTCTTTGTCGTGATATTCTTCAAATACTTCTAACCTTGGTCTTGCTTTCAGAGTCTTGGTCTTCGATTTGCTCGACCAAGACTTGGACAACGCAACAATCGTCTTAAATACTGAACTTTCCTTTTGTACATGCGAGCTCAGCAAGTGACTAACTTTATATCTTCTGTCTTACTGCACAATATTATTAATTTAAAAAATCCTAAATGAAATTTTTTTTTTCAAGAAGTAAATATATAAGTCTTGTTGGTTATGATTTTGAACAGAGCGCTATGTTCATTATTATCTGTTTCTGTATAATTCGAATCTTTGTTCCACGAAAAGAACATATTGAAGTTGCTACATATATTTTGACTCATGTATTTATTGGAACCTGTAATTTTTAGTCTTGCCCATTTACTCTTGGTCTTTCATACACGGTCGTGATCTTACTTATTCAGTTTTGGTCTTGTTTGTGTATAGATAGATAATCTTGGTCTGGGTTTTTTTTTTTTTTTTTGCAAGATCCAGACTGTAAGACATTTTTCTCATTAAAATATACTTATTTTCTGAGCATGGCAAAAGCTTATTTTATTTCTATGTATGAAATTTCCATTTTTACAGTAAATACCAATTCTACTATATACTACTCAAGAACTTTCATACATTTTGCATGTAATTTTCTCTTTTTTCTTTAATGGTTTATCGAAGATAGATATAGATATACATTTCATTCATTTTTCATATGAATATTTTCTAACATTTTTCTCTCTTTCGATCACGATGTACCACTAGACACTGATCAGCCAAAATAGATTAATAAGATGTCTACCTTAAAATACCATAAGGCAGCTTCCTCGGCACTAATAGAAAAACATAAATTAATAGATAAAGATCCAAATTTTTAGAGTAATTATCAATTAAGAGAGTAACTATTAATTAAAAATACAGTAAATAATCTTAATTAAAGGTAATTTAGTGTATTTTTAATTAATAATTACTCTCTTACATTATCGATTAGGTACCCAAATTTTTGTTTTATATAATTAATATGTTTCGCTTTTTTCTTCTTTTTCCTTTGTTTTCTTCTTCTTTAAGTGCCGAGAGACCTGTCTTAATCAAAATAATATTTCTAACATCAATATTTCTCAAATCTCAATACTTAATTTTATATACTCTAATATATTATGGTATATGTGTATGACGGCTATAAAAAAAAAACATATAATTCTTCTGATAAAAACAACAACATTTTTTTGAAAATTGATAGTGTTTGAATAAAAAATTTTGCTCTTTCAAATATATATAAATCACAAGCTTACTTCTACAGTTAGTTTTCAGTATTATTAGTTTCCAATATTTATATCTTTGCTGTCAAGGTACGGCATTCTATCTTTTAGGATTTACCATTTTATTAAGAAAAGCTTTCAACACACTGCAAGAGATATTTCATATTATACGTTAAGAAACAACAAAAGATACTTACTAAATAATTGAAATAGTGGAATCAGCCAATTAAATAGAACAAAATCACAATTTCCAAAAAAAAAGTTTTGAATATAGAATTAAATCAAATTACATTTTATTATTTATTTTAACACATTATCTAACACATTAATTTAATTACATCAAATTTTAAATTTTTCCCCTACAGGTTTAAAATGTGCGTTCGTTTACGCATTATAATTAATGTTTTAATAAATATTTGAAGATTTTCTTATTTCTTATAGAACGTTTAAGAATTTTGTGTTAACAGCTTCCGGGCATTCTCAAATGTATGTGTACAATTTTCGGTAATCATATGGAATGTGTGTTTCTTAAATAAAAGGAGCAGATGAAATCAGTTTTATTTCCATGCAATAAGTAAACACATAGAGAAGAATGAAAATACTGAATGATTATTTTAGGGACCGTATACATATTTATATTCTAAGTACTGGTTGACAATTTTGAGTAGATATTACAGTAGCCTTAACCATCTCTTAGAATACCTATGCACGAAATCGAATATCTGGTTACATTATACTGGAAATTAAACTTTGACACTAGTGTTAAATTTTTCTATGCTATCTATCTAACATAAGTGGCCACAAATACGGCCCATAAGAACTTTTTTTAAATAAAAATTGTATTATGTTCAAATCTTAATTCAATTTGAAGTAAATTTTTCTTTTCGAAATTAACGAAATAAAAATGTATTGTTCTTAACTTCTTAGTTAAGTTCTTAGTTAACTTCAAAGATTCAAGAATATAGTGATAGGATACTCTGCAGTTCCTTAATAAAATACCTGGCAGTTTAAGGAAGTACGAGCACCAAGGCAACTTTTGATAAAAGGCTTGATTTTTTTTAAATACAAAGTTTAAATATGTCTAAACGAATTCCAAAAATTTGAAGGAGATTGCCCGATCATTTAAATAAATAATTAACTTTAAAGTTGAGCAATTTAACATTGGTCTTATGGGGTAACCTTCAAACATTGATACATTTCTGTATTTTTCTCGTAAAACTGTCGGTGAATATTTTTAAAAAACTTATGGATGAAAGTAAATATATTAGTGATAAATTTAATTCAAAAACATTTACACTTGCCAGACTAATTAAAGTGTATTAATTAAAAGAAAAATATATATTGAAAAAAATCATATGGTTACTGCGTTCCCCTTACCGCGCTAGAGTCGATACCTATCCCCACCTCGCCTGGCGCTCGTACTTCCTTAATAGTGATTACGTCAGATAGGTCTTTTTCAAACAAGCTCCATACCTACCAAGACTTGAACCTATGTATTTACCACAATTAGACTATTTTTTGTGTATTTCAAAGGTGAGACTTGACTAGAAATTCAAGTGGATAAGACCACATGGAACAAATATGGATCCAAAAAACCCAGTTTTTTTTGAATCTGTTGTTTATTTATAATAATGAATATAAAATGATTACATTTAATTGATAAACAATACCACTCACTTAAAAAAATAAAGAAAAAAAAACAGAAGGACAAGTAATTTATCTTTACCGACTGGGTTGAGGTCTGCATTCATTTCAGGGGGGGGGAGTAAATATTTAAATACTTTTATTGGAATGGTGGAATATTCTACCTCAGATGAAATAAGCAGCGAGTAGTTTTGAAAAGTCTCACACTTAGCTTCAGATCTTCAAATACGATAAAAAATGAAGCCCTCGCGTGCAATCTTATAAACATTCATTAAATACATATATAATAATAATGTGTATATTGCAATTATATATGGGCTTATTAGCTACATTTGAGCTGAAATTATGACGAATCTAAACAAACTTGTCTTTGTTCGTTTCTTCTTTATCTTCAATGGTTGGATCATGGATCTTACTTTTTATATCTAAAGGACGTCACCAAAATTTCAACTCGCATTCCCTTAACGTTTTTGAGTTACCATGTCCACGCACGGACGGACAGACAGACATGGTGCGAAAATTGACTAATTAGATGATTACATCAATACCAAAATTTTGATTTGGCGGTATTTTCTAGCGTTTTAAACTAAATTAATATACTCTAGGTCCTAGGACAAAACAGAAGATAAACATAAATTCATTTGTGCAAAGAATCAATTTTTTTCCTCTCTATATTCGGTTTTTTGTGTATGATTTTGTCTTTTCTATCATTATTAAAAGGATTTAAAACAATTGTGGGTGAAGTAATATCGTATGTAGTAATATCTACTTAAGGAATTATTTTACTCACTCAAGATATTAATTTTTGTAATAAAACAATAGAACACACCATAAATAGATAAACTTTAAGAAATTATTAAAACAAATATAAAATATTTAAAGTATGTTCTGAATTATCTCTAGATATATTATCATACTCCACAGTATGTCTTAGAGACATAAGATTGAAACAATTTTTAATTGTAGAAATTTTCAAAAATATTTGCTTTATAATAAACAAAAGTTTCACTTTTCATTTTTTTTACAAATTTCTCCTACTTAATTCCTTTTTCCCATATAATTTTTGGCAGTAAAGCCAATATCTTGAATTTTTGTTTAATTTAGGGCTATTCTCCATAAATGCCGTTATATGTTATAATATCTTTAAAGAACACAAAGAAAGAAATTTTTGACATGCATCTAGTATTTGGATTATAAAACGTTCAATAAATGACTGAATTGATTTTTTTTGCTATAATGAAAACGCTTCATTTTGATACACCACGCAATAGGTTTAAGAGAAGAAGCAAATTTTAAAAACAGATTTTCGCAAAAATCATTTTTTGGAATTTTTTAATAATTTTAATATACTAAGACACTAGCCCAATAAATATGATTTTAAAAAGATATCATTCGTCAAAATTCATTTAGCTGATTAGTAGTTACGAGGGAACATTAAGACTGGGGTACACCATTCATACGAACCTAGCGTTATCGCCAACCACAGCTAGTTCAATACAATTCTCAATTGTAATAACTCAAGGCTAGAGCTAACTTTAGGTTAGTAGAATGATGCAACTCAGCATACGACGAATATAACAACATATTTACCGGTCTAAGCATAACCCTGCTTTTTTGGCTTCGTTGCAGTCGGGGGGAAGATTACAATATCCGTGGCGCCTTGATTTGCATAAGTTTAGTAAAACAAGACAAACAGATATGCACCATTTGTCAAAACTAATTTATCTCATTTCAAAAAAAATATATTAGAATTTATTAAGGTTGTATTATCTTCATTTATGAATCTGTTGATACTTAAATAATCAAAATTAAATTGAAACTAAATAAACAAATAAACATTTTTAAAAAAAAATTAGATTTGTACATCTATAACATTTATTCAGTATAAAACCAAGTGGTAAGTTAGTACAATTAATTCTTCGAAGAATGCATGTATTGAAACTCCTTTGGTCACTCTTTGGGTAGGTTTATGAAACCGGATACGCCGTGAAAAAAAATATGCTTATCATACCCTAATATTACATAAGATACTAAGTTACATAAGATACATTCCACTACATTTTCCAACTTCAAAGACTAATCCAAGACCCTTCAAAGTTTTTTATTCAATTAATCGTGTTTTCCAGGAAAGCTATTTTCAATTATAGATATCTCTAAATTCAAAAGATTTTTCTATTTTGTTAAAACTATTCTTTCCTCAAGATCCTTAATTTTAAATGTGCCTCTTTTTACCATGTAAGTTTTTAATTTTTAATTTTTATTTTATTGTTTTTTTAATTAACATTTGCTATTTAATTAATCGCTCATTTTTCATTAATTATTATACACAAATAATTTTTTCAATTAATATAATTAGTTAAGACCATAACAATTTCTGTAATCAACTTTCGGTTTTATATATTATTATATTACTTTCTTTTCTGTTCGCACCTTTATTTTAATTTTTGTATTTTTGTATTTTGTATTTATTGATTTATTTATTTATTTATTTACTATTATTATTATTATTGTTGTTGTTGTTTTTTTTTAATTTTATTTATATATATATATATATATATATATATATATATATATATATATATATATATATATATATATATATATATATATATATATATATATATATATATATATATATATATATATAAACAACGAACTATTTGTACAAGTTGTAGAAACTTATAACAAATAAATTATATACATTGTTTGTTTTAAATTGATTAAAGTGTATTGATCCAATGAAAGTAAAATGATTTCAAACCTCATCAAAACATCAAAGTAAAATATGCAAATTAAAATTATAAAGTATCATGAACTTACTCATTTTAGGATTTACATTTTCAATTTACAACCTCGTTATATCCACAGATATCCAAAACGGAACAAACTTTAATAAATGATATAAAGGGAAAGTTATAAGCACACAAAAGTGTATAACATCACTGGAAATATGTTAATTTTAATATCTAAGAAATATTATTATCCATTATTTTACCAACAAGAATACGAAATATGAACATTCGTGTTTCACAAACATTGAACTTATACAAATTTTTATATAATTATACGGATAATAGACTTTAATGCGTATTAGTATCTATTTAACTTTAGTTGATTATCATGTAATTGAAAACATTCACACTCATTTACAGTCCCATTTACATTCTTTTTTCACAGTCTCGACGAGCCTAAAATACGAGATAAAAAGAGTACCTATATGGTATCCGATAACCTAAAAATGATTATTTTACTAAGTCTTTCGTAATTTCCTATTTTTAACCGACTTCACAAAAAGGAAGTTTTCAATTCGATTGTTTTTGTTTTAATGTTTGTTACCTCAGAACTTTTCACTGGGTGAACCGAACTTGATGTTTCTTTTTATTTGAAAGCTGGTGTTTTCCGTGTGAGGAATTTTTATATTCTCAAAAGTCCATTCTTAAATTTTTATCCTTTAATAAAATTTATTTGAAACAACGTTTCAAAATATTTATTTTTTTTTTTCAGGTTTTATCAACAAATTTATGAAATATGAAGAAATATTTTTAATGATTTGTCCAAGTAATTACACAGGTAGCGTATGAATTACAAAATAATATATATTATTTTAAATAATTTAAATAAATTTTTAAATATTTACAATTTTCAATTTTATCAACAAGTTTATTAAAGCCTATAAGGTTAATTTATAAAATGTTGGAAATATTTGACTGTATTCAGACCCTAGTTTTTAATTAAGTTAATAAATAAAGGTTGTAAGGATCAGTTTTACAGAATCTGATGAAGTAGTCATAATAAATATACGAAATACGTTATTAAAGAAATAAATATCAACTGAAATAATGGTAAAACTGATACTAGCAACCTCAATCTATTAAATTAATTATTTTAAATGCTGCTCAAAATATAAGTGTTGAAAATTGAATGATCATCCGATTTCCTAGGAAATAAAAAAAATATACTGTGGATAATCGACACAAAACTTCCTTGTGATTTACGAATGCTCACTCAAAATGCAATATCAAAAATATTGAAAATAGGACCGATTAACCGTGAAAAATAAGCTCACTGTCATAGGGAATTTTAATTAATGTAGAAAAAATGTAGAAAAAATATTATAATGCAGAAAATGTATTTTTTTTGACTCATATTCAAATTGCAATTGAATCGGCGAAGACGTTTCAGACGACTCGAGTTGGTCCAGAGATTCGATAATAGGTAATTTCTCAAAAATACCGCTTATCAATTGTACCATTCATTCGATTTTAATGAAATTTTATATGCAGATGAATGATGCAGTTTTACGTCGGTAATTGGAATTTTCCTGAAATTGCTTAACCTGGATACTGAGAGTAAATTTTTTTTACAGAAATCCGCAACAAAATAAAGTTAGTTTTCATCAACTTAAAAGTACAGAAAAAATTATCTGATTGAAATGTAGGCAATCTATTTTTTTATACAATATCCAAATTGCAACTTGTTTTTTTTTAAGGTTTACCTGACATAGGTATTTAAGTAAGTAATTTGTACATCGCGAGGAAGTTATGTGTCCATTATTTGTAGAGTATTTTTGATTTAAATTTTATTTTGGGAAAAGTTAAGCAACATCAGACACAGTCAGTACTTGGATGGGTGACCGCCTAGGAATGATGTGTGTTGTTGTATAGAATATATCCACTGTAGTCACTATGTGACCTTAGTTGTTGAAAAGTGACAATATAAAATTTAAAGAAATTATTAAAATAATACATAATTATTTCATCTAAATTGAATGAATCTATGAAAACAAGAAAAATATGAGATAACTATTCATACATTATTTATATTACGATGCGTTCTTATTTTTGACTTTACGTATACATAACTACATGATCAAACATACATATTTCCATAAATTTTTGGTATGACTGAATTATTCTTTTTAACCATGATATATGAAAGAAACTAAATTGTCTTAAAAAGGTAATGTATTTATTTTGTAGGTAGGCAGTTGTTAAAAATTATTACCCAAAAAAAAAAATTACTATAATAATACTAATACCTTTGGTAATAATTTTATCTTTTGTTTGTGTATTCTGTTAACAATGTGACATTTATAATGATATTAAGGTGAATAACTGGATAATTGGTTTTGAAAACTTCTTATGAACTAATAAATTTGATGATTTTTTTGTCTTTTTTTGTGATAATGTCAACAAATATTTGTTTTGGTTGATACCACGTAACTAAATAATATCGTATTTGTCATTAGGTATATTTAATGAAAAAAATGCCCGTTAAAGAACTAATGGTATCCTTGTGAACTATTTGCACATTTGCATTATCAATAGTACGATTATTTGCATGATAAAGCTTTATGGTTAGCTTCCTAGTTGAAACCTGTAAGAAGTCTCAGAATGTGGAAAAGTGGTAAAACAGCTTCGATTTTAAAAGTTCTTGTTTGTACGTGTTTATACCTTCGAGAACATTCATCACCAGTAACCTTTGCTCACTATGAAAATTGAGAAAATTATTATAGTTTTTCCACCCTAAATAGCAATTGAAAAAAAAAATTACAATTCTACCACGAATATGACATTTCGTGGGTTTTTTGAGAACGCAAATCACGAATCCGAGCTCAAAAAGTAACCAAGCATAGTTTCAACCGCTTTAATACCGCCTTTAAGTAAAAGAGATAGAACGTATTTTAACCCCTAGAAGTGAGAAGAGATAAATAATTTTTTATAATTTAAAATTACGTTTCGCAAATCTTTTCGAATCTTGGGGGCCGTTGAACACGAATATGAGATCAGAAAGCAATCGAAGATTGTTTCAACCCCAATAAAACCACCTCAGAAATATCCGTTTACAAAATACATAGAAATACCTGTTCAGTAGTTTTGTTGTTATACGCGTTCGTCTGAATAAAGTTAACAGGCATGACATGACATTAAAGATTCTTAGGAGGTTATTGAATTTTCAAGAAAATTTTGAATATTATTATCTACGTGTCTGTCTGTTAACAGTGGCTCCATTATTATAAGCACATAATTACAATAATTTATAAATAGAGACGACTTGCGAATGATATATCAAATTACACAATAAACTATTTTAGTACGATATGGTTGTAAAATTTTAACCTTTTGATAGTTTAGTGTGATACAATGTTAAAGGCTTAATAATATATTATTTTATATTTTACTACAATATTTCCTGAGTAGTTATTAGCAGAAAGAGGTAAATGTATTTATATACCCGACACACAACTGAGTAACAATTTCTGGTCTATTTATTATTATAAACATTTATAAAATACACTAAATCCATAGTCCAAACAGTTATGAAAAATATGCAATGTTCATAAGATCTATAAGATCAATGATTTGCCATCTTTGAAGCTGGATATTTTTGCGTGAACTGTATGGATTCACCGCAATTTAAGCTCAAATTCAACTAATTAAAACCTACATGAGTATGAAAGTGATTTAAATTTTAGGTGTAGTGTACACTCTCGTACCAAAATTTGACCTTGCTATTCGTTTCTGTTATTCGAGTTATGTTGATGGCGATAGACCGGCGAAAATCAACTATTTATGTGATTCTATGAATACCTCTTCTTAAATTTTGTTATTGTCTTGAATGTATTTTAAGGCTTAGACTTTAGTCTAAATTAAATATACCCTCATATATTCCATAAATGGTAGATGCAATAAAACTGATATAAAATAAAATATTTGTTAGTTTTTATTGAATTTTCTTTGCGAGGAAATAAACGGCTGATTTTACTATTCATTAATATTTCATCTTAAATGAAATGTTATAGACTCAGATATATCGACTTAAAACAAATTAAATACAAAACACACAAATATTAAACGATAATTATTCGTATAATATGCCATTGTTGCATATAATATATTCGATTATAATGTAATTTATTACGAACTTGAACTATTGATAGACAATAGAAATAGCTTTGTTATTCTAAAAACTAATTCACATCGTCAACAATATATATGAATTTGTTGAATTTAATTCATTGAATTATGTTACTAATACCTAATCAACACTACACCGCTTAAATTTTTAAATAATTAATTACAATTTTCAATTCTTCAAGCAGCTTCATTAAGGTTTCTGAAGAGTGGTAAATTGGTTTTCATAAAATTTTCAATTGCACTCGCTTTTGAAACTTCAAATTGGCAAATACTAGTTTTTTTTTTACTATAGCAATAGAAAAATGATTCAATAACAAAAACAAAAACGATATTTTTCTGGATGTGTAACAAAATTTGGTTTTCGTTGTCTTAAAAATTGGTATCTTCAGATTGAAAAATTGAAATACTGTATAATTATTTAATTATAGTTACGAGTAACAGTTAAAAAATCTCTGAAAATTTTTTCAATTCTATCTTTTACAATCCTTTGCATACTTTGTGCATTTGCTTGTAATTCCGCGTTTTTCCTTCATATATCAAAAGCAACTTAGATCTCAAATATCATTAAGATTGCTTTTTGTATACGAAAGACAAAACGCTACACTTTCCATACTATGGTAATTGCAAATGCTCAGCATATGCGAAGGAGTGTAAGCTTTCTTTCTTTCTAAGGCGTCGTCAGTTTAATGTCTATGTTATGTAGTGAAACCACTGCTAGCAAGAGAACAAGCTTTGCTGCCAAAAGCACAATTTTTTTCACTCACACATTTCTGCCTGTAATTTTGAAGATACTTGCGATATTGACTGGACTAGCTGATCGAAATTTTAAATTTATTTTTCAAATTATTTGAAGACAAAGTTCAATATATAATATCTTTCGTATTAAATAAATGAAGTGTGAACCTATCTTTAGAAATACACATAAATATACAAATTATATACAACATGCTATAGCCATTAAATTGCAAAACAAAGTTTGTAACATTAAATAAATGTTTACAAACAATAGGTCATTATCAATTAATTAAAATTCGTAATATATGCATAAGTAATTTGATTTAATATGGTTGATTAAATAGATACGATCAGAAATTCACAATCATTACATTCAGTTTAAATTACACTTACAAAATTAATTTTATTGAAAGGTATTTTTCACACCAATAGATTGTTATTTATGGAATTTGAGGCAACGAAACATTTTTTGAGACGACGTAAAGTACGAGTCCAAAAGTGTATATTTTTCTCCAATGTATATATTCAAAACAAAAAATTTTTCAAAAGTGAAATTATCAAAATTCAAAAATGTTTGTTTGATGTATTATTACTGGAGAAAAATAAACACTTTTTTAACTCTTAACTTTAAAAATTCTTCGTTTTCGGGCTATAAGCAGTTGCAGGTCGAAAAACTGTCACCTAAAAAACAAAATACTATGAAAAGAAAAAACTTTGCATAATTGCCTTGTAATAGTTCAAGCAATTACGGTTCAAACAATATGGCCCCGGGATGCCCCCTGGCGAGTTGCATTTGTCATCAGTTGAGCAATTTAAAGAAAGTTTAAACAATTACGGTTCAAACAATATGGCCCCGGGATGCCCGCTGGCGAGTTGCATTTGTCATCAGTTGAGAAAGAAAGTTGCGTTGAAAATTTAGGTAGAGTAGTTTTGATACGCAAGCGACAATTTTTACTAAACTTTCTTGCAAATTCCTGCATTTATCTGTCTTGAAGGTTTTAAGCATTTAAATTCACAATGATAAATATGAAAATAATTTTTATTATACTATACAGTCAAGTTTAAAACTCATGGCAAAAGACTAAATAATGAGATAAAAGTATAAAAATAATTTTAATAAAAACCTCAAGACATTTAATTTTAAAATGCCTATTATTATTGCCTAAACTGATGAAATTTTCCCTATATACAGAAATCGATTCTGGTTTTGATTTCGTTGATAAAGAATAGAATCCCAACTTGATTTGACGCAAATAGCAACCTACTTAAACAATGAATAGAGGCATAATATAGAGAAACTAGATTTAAACTAAGACTTTTGAAACCAATAATTCGACTAACTAGAAAACCATATGAATTCTCCATACACCGCGAAGCTATTACCACATTATATTGCTATTATAAAAACCTTTAATAATCCACATTACATATTGTAGTCTCTTTGGGTGTTAAAATCCATTTATAAATCCAACTTTAATTTTCCGATACACAGTTAAAATTAAAAAGACATATACATTGACGCTTAGGGAATCAAATAATATGTAGTGTTGCTAATAGACCGATAACTATCCAGAAAAAATGATCGTAATGATCATCGATCAGGGTGCCGATTTCATCAATTGTTTAGATTATTTTAAATAACAATTTGGATGATTATTAAAACTTCTCAATGGGGTCAATTTTGCAAAAATGAGTTTTTAACAAACTAGGGTAAGTTTGGAGAAGATGGCCGTACGGGAGAGATGACCAGTGTAATTATTTTTGTAACCCATAGCTAGATGGCAATACTCTAATCCTAGTTTACTTCAGCCGTCGTAGACATACCGCTAGTTGTCTACGTCGACAAAAGTGAACTAAGCTTAGAGTTTGGTATCTGGCTATGGGTTCCGAAAATAATTAGACTGGTCATCTTGCCCGTACGACCATCTCCCCCGCACTTACCCTATACGTTTCAAGGTCACTATAAATCAAAATCACCGTTTTTAGTCAGATTTCCGTGTGTGTGTGTTTGTATATATGAATATGCGTATGTATATATGTGTATGTGCTTTCATGATTATTTTTCGTCTCGAGTATCTCGAAAACAAATAATGATATCGGCGTGGAAACTCTTTCATTCAATGCGAAATTCAGTTACTTAAAACTGAGTAAGTTTTTACAAAATCAGAGGAACTATTTTCTATTGAGGCTCATTACTTCTCAAGAGTTTTATTAACTTTGTTTTTTTTATTATAAAAAATTTATCAAGTTCACGATTCGAAAAATAAAACTCATTCATTTTGATTGGATATTGAAGTTCAACTTCAGTCCAATGGCAAAAGTATAATTTTTTTCATCTAATATTTTATTATCCTACATTTTGCTTGATTATATCCTTTTAAAACATAAATTTTGTATACTCTTGTATCTTTTTTAAGATTAACAAAATAAAGGCTTTTAATCTATGTTATCTGTAGGCTATACTTTTATTTATTATAATAAAATATAGCATATTATATTTCTATTAAAACATACACAATATAAGAGACTTAATACACAGACTTTTCTTACATCCTTGCCAACACTGAAGGTAATCTTCTTAATTATGTTATTCACCTATTATAATTATTAAGTACTCGAAACTACCGAGGTCAATTCTTCCCTTTTTTTTTTTTAATTTTTCAGAATACAATCTTCTCGAAAATGTAAAATTTTCATTAAAATGGTAAAAATCTATTTCATTGTCCAACGCCTTTTCTATGCTATATGTACAAAAATACCATAAAATACCATATTTATGGTGGTCACACTTATCTTAACAATTTAAACAAATACATTTAAAGCATTAAATTCCAAGTTCTTAAGATTTCTTAAAATATAACTTTCATGTTATAAAACTAAATAAACTAAGTGTTAAAAAATTTATTGGCTAATGTTTCAATTCGTTTTTGAAACAATTCAAAAATGTGAATGACTTTAATATCAGCTTTCTTTTTCGAGATGGTTGCCGGTCTATAAAATTAGAATATTTAACAGATAGTTTGTGATTTTAGTTTAAGTTCGAGATAGTTTTGAATATCCAAGAAAATGAACATTAAATTACTAACTGAAAGTTTAAATAACTTTAAATTAATGCTGTTTGTATTGATTTCATGCATATTTCCTTGTTGATTAAATCCTTGAAAGTGTACAACATAAGTTTAAAAGCACTCATCATATATTTATCATAAGATTGTGTAATTATTGTTACAAATATTTTAGAATTAGATACATTAGATAAAGTCACGATTATATATAAAACATAGGTGAGTTTAGGGACCTATATATTTGCGATATACCAAAATACCGAATCATTTTACATATGACAAATATAGGAAGCCAATATTAAAATACAATTTATATAAAATATACACATTTACAATTTATTTAAAATTTACCTAAGTTTTTTGTTTTTTTTTTTAATATTCTATATATGTTTATTATATGTATGTCTATTTTAATATTATTTCCCCTTTTTGCACACATCTATCAAATATCAAAAGTTGACTATTTATGCATTAAAAAAATTTCAGTACTTACTCGGACCATTAGATGGAATAGCTGTAATTTAAGTAAGGCTATAATCGGTACTTAATCTGTACTAACAGATGGTTACAGCTTCTTATTATCGAGAAAGAATTTAGGTCTGATATTTTTGATAAAACGAATGCATTAATTAAACGATTGAATAAGAGCAAATTGTTATGTGTATCTATCTACATATACATCTATATATATATATATATATATATATATATATATATATATATATATATATATATATATATATATATATATATATATATATATATATATATATATATATTTATATGTGTGTGTGTGTGTGTTTTTCCTTTCATCAATATTCGTTCACAATAATTTTTTTTCAGTAAAATATATATAAATTTACTGAACTTGCATAATTTGAAGAAAATCTATTTATGATTAGGATTAACACGAGAAAATACTTTTGACCACGCAATTAATATTTCAATTAAATCAATTATTTCTATTGACATAAGTACACACATATTTTCATACAAATTTGGTTTAACTAACATTAACCACTATATGTCTTAAGGAAAATGATAAAATGGCAGCACTGGATGTGAGATTTTTTTCTACAATCTTTTTAAATAAATTGATAAAACGATGCCATTAAACAATTACTATTTTCTCGCCAAAATAGTTAGCAATAATTATAAAACACAATATATTCATCGCCGAATATGATAAGTAATTTATAGGGATTTAAAATCTATAATTTTGTGTGAATTCAATCGATAGTATAATGCATTTATTTTCTCAAAGATTTCAAACCTCCATTCTATACCGACATTGAGGAGCTATAGCCATCTGATGGTCACTGTTGGCAATCACATTAAATGCCGATTACAGTCATTAATAACAACTATAGTCCACTAGTGGTTTTAAATTTTATTGAATACATACAAATTACACTTGTAAGATCCTTTGGGTGTTTGTATTTTTTTAGTGTGATTGAGCATATATCAATATCACGCGGCTTTCTAGTGGCAGTCGTAGCTACAAATGCCAATATTAAATTAATCGTATTGGACATCTATCATTCAATAAATATTAACATATTATTAAGGAAAATATAAACAATTCTTGATAATATCGATTGGCAAACCTCGAGGTTTAATAATACTATATTTGTAAGAGTAAAGCACGTTTGTTTATAATAATATTTATTTTCGTGCAATATTTGAAGGTCTAACGAAGGTCATACAGCAATGTAAATAATTAAGGTGTATGTGCGAAGTATTACTAGTTTGTTATATGCACATAAAATGTGGACGAAATTACATTATCCTACGTAAAAAAAAAGGATGATAAAAAAAATAATATATTTACCATGAATGTCAACGTAAATCATTGAAAATAGTTTCAATGATCACAATAATTGTACAACATTTATAAAAGTACTTACATACTTTTTATTAATGTTTGCAAAGGTGTAAAAGTTTTTCAAGTAGAATGTAAAGTCAGTTAAATAAAACTTTCATACGTGGAAAACTTTTCTCAATGCAAAATAATTTTACAGTATGTTTTGTATTTTATAATTTAAAAACTAAATAAATAAAACTGCTAGAGAAGTTGTTCTTTTCATCTCGTAAAACGAAATAAAAAATTTGATTTGATATATTCTATGTGATGTCCACTATTCAAAATTCGCTTTTATAAAACAATATTTGTATTAGTGTATATGTTTGTGTGAATGCTGTTCACACGGTAGCTCTGAAGCAAATAGTTCTATTGATTTAAAATTTTCATTTTATGATATCCCTTTGGCACATATTGAAGAACATTTGTATAATAATAAGCAAAAGCAAAAGGAATCTCTATTCATTTTGCACAAGGGAGAAGATATTTAAAAAAACAAAAGTTTTTGAAAATTTTGGCCTTGATATTTAGAATAAATAAAAACAGTTTTAAAATTATTTGTTTCCTCTTAGGATGTATAATAAATGATTGATAAGGAAGCATTTCTATACCTTTCTTACTGACTTCAATTAAACCCCTTTCATTCTCCACACTTAGATGCCTTTATTTTTCTACCAACGAATCTATTCGATTTTATTTCAAAAGATAGGATAGAACTCCACTTTAACTTTAAGTTCCTCCATTTCAGTCAAGTTAAGGGATATATACGCTGAAACTGCTATATCCTGTATTTTTTCGCAAACCATACAGGTAGCTTTATTCTTTTCGATTTTTGCTAATATGTAACATTAAGTTTTACTTATTTGCTGAATTTTATAATCATAAATTCTAAAGATACAGTCTAGAAAATAGCGCAGATTACTTGTCGAATAAAAATTTTTATTTCTTCATAAAATGCTTTATTTTTGAATCAATCAATTATATATTTTTGAAAAGATTAAATTTAATTTTCTAGTTTTGTTATGGTATTGAGCGTTCATTTTGTGAGACATAGCATATTCAGTATCAGTCAAGTAAATACATGAATACGAATTCCTAAAAGTGTATTTATATCAGAAATACTATTCTAAAATTCCCTCAAACACTCTGTTTCCTTTAAGCTGCATTTTATTACTTCAATAACCAATAAAATGTTATTTTCAATGTGAATTTGAAACATACTGTATTATATTTAACACACCTGTTGCTGAGAATAAAAGAAAACTATATGTTTTAATTTTTAATACAATAAAATTTAATGATGTTATGTTATTCAAATAAAAATGTACTCATCTAAAAAAATTAAAAAATATTTTAAATACTATTTTAATAAGTTTCTATAAATATAGTTTTATTTTTATTTAATTTTAAATTTCTATAAATATAAATTTCATTTCAAAGTTTTCTATTTAACAATAGTTGACTTGACGTAATAAAATAATTTTTCACTTGAATGCTAACTACCGCACACACCAAAGTAAACATCTTTATACACTTTATATTTAAAATTTACTCTTTTTTTTTATTAATTGAATTTATACTATAAATAAAAAATCGCGAAATATTAACAACATTATTTATAGGAAAATCATCGATGTTGGCACCATATCATTTTATTTTATTAAAACTACAACATAAATCATTATTTAAACTTGAATTTTATTTAATCTAATCTACAAGAAATTTGTCTTAACTTATAGAAACATTTTTTAAACTTTATTTAACTATTTCTCATGTTTTTTTTTTTCAGTTTTTACCTATTTAAAACAGTAGAATACATAGCAATGACGGTGCTTTGATTAGAAAGACCTGTTCACTCATATGCATTCTATTCTTCACTATACAATTCATGATTCATTAAATAAAGAATTGTTTTTTGTTATAATCTTCTTTTTTTTGTATATCTTGATTTCCTGTCGCTTTACCAATCTATATATTTTTTAACTTTATACTTTTAAATATAAATTATTTCAGTGAATATTTATTGGTATGTGTTACAAAACCTGTAATCTATATTCGAAAAATCAAAGGCCGAAGGAGTATGAAATTTGACACTTATAGTTTATATACAGAAGAACTGGAGAATGATATATATTTTTTTTAATTATGCAGAAAAAATACATTAAATTAATAAAAATCATTACACACACTATGATATACACATATATGGTGTGGTATATATTACACACACTATATCATACTCTCGCATGTATGCTCCTGTGTTTAATATACTGTTTTGTTGAAAAGCACGCATATATTAACACGCGAAATTTCATTTTATCCATATATATATATATATATATATATATATATATATATATATATATATATATATATATATATATATATATATATATATATATATATATATATATATATATATATATATATATATATATATATATATATATATATATATATATATATATATATATATATATATATATATATATATATATATATATATATATATATATATATATATATATATATATATATATATATATATATATATATATATATATATATATGTCAGAGAAAATACATAAGTGTTTGTCGTAGCATCATCTAAAAGTCCATATACTTTTGCTTGCCCGCCTGTTCATCATCAAGATAACTCAAAAACGAAAATTAGTACCAGAGGGAAATTGGTGTGGACCAGACCAAATATTAATGAAGTGAATTAATGTTCGTGAATAATTTATTGATGAACTAATATTTAGTAACCATAGACTCGAATGAAAATGTTCTGATGCACAGTGCCCATAACTGAATATACTGTATATTGAAACATATAGCGAGTATCTAAAAATTAACACTGTTAGTTGTTATTTCCACTTGTCTTTCACTCATTTTAAAGGTTAAAAATTTTTGGAAAGGATTATTAATTATGCTCACTTTTTCTATTTTGTTAAAAAACAAATCGAAGTATGAAAATCTATATTAGATATTGAATTAAAATACATTTGACAAGGAAAATATCCAACTTTTTCGAAATGTATGTTTAACTTGTCAACAAATACATACCATTCCATATAACATTTCAAATTGAAAATGAATTATCTTTGATCAAGCCATGTTATCCATGTTGACAATAAAGTTGTAATCGGATAAACATATCAATAAGTTTTTTTCTTCTCTCAATATTTATTTTAGTATTTAAAAACTATAACAATGTTTTTTTTTTACTGACATATATTCAATTTAATATATATGATAATTGTCTTTGACGTACACATTATTATATTAAAATGTAAATACTATTAGAAATGATAATGTGTTGAGGTTAACGAACAAGAATTCTTAAGGAGTCAACGATAAAACAATATAGTTTTAGTTATAGATTGTTCAAATATTTGACTACCCAATCATAATCTACAAAAACGATCATTTTATTATAAAATAGACAAAAATATACTATTGATGGTGTCTACAACAAAAATTTCATAAAAAAACACCATAAAACCTCAAGAAGCTCATGTGTTCTTAGCTATCTCGGCTACTCTGCTGGTTTTTAATAGCTTTAGCAGTTTTCTCATATCTTAAGCAAGTGTAGAACCCGATCATTTATCTGATGTAAATTTTCAATTTGGAAAGAGTACTTTGTTAATAAATACATAAATAATAAAAAAATTATGGAGAGATAATTTTTTTGACTGATTATTGTTCATTCATTTATCCAAATAACTCCTAATTTTTTTTGTTTCATATTATTACTAATCAACTTCTGTGACTTATCATACTTAACATTGTTTAATTCAAATTACATGCTTTTTTTAATCTTACATTCAATCTTTTCGGTACCTTAACATATCGACAATTTTTGATATCTCAAAGTATCGATACTTTTTCTATCTCACAGTAATAGCCTTATGATATCAATATTTTTGGATAATTCAAGACAACACTCAACACAACTCAACACTTTTTTGCTAAAGATTTTCTTGCAACAAAATGAGTCGATATGTTGATGTATCGATTTTTCTACTTATTTCCCACTTACAAACTACCAATATCTTAAAGAAAGGGCATTTTTTTTTAAATTTTTGAAACCAATTCTAAATATCGATATTACCTGATAAATTAAAGAATCAATCGGGGCCTTGAGATATCGAACAAGTATCGGTACCATAAAATAAATCAATTAGTAAAAGGGCCAATATATTAAGATATGAAAAAGTACTCTATACGAGAAAGCGAGAGTTCTGATTCAATACTACTCATGAGTACCGTATCTATACATTTGAATCCAATTCGAATGCCTTACTATTACATATTGATTATGAAAATCTTTCATTTAAATTCCTATCGAAGTAAAACTAACTCTTTTGCAAATTGACGTAAACATTTAGGCAGCTATTTCAGATATTGTTAATATAGATAATATATTAATATCAGCATAAAGTGTCAAAGAATAACTTTCATTCAAATGAGTGTCACTCAAAAATTAATTAAGTTTAATGTTTTGTAAGCAAATGATAAAAAAAAAACTTTTATACAGGAAGTAACAGTCACATAATTTTTGATGTTTTCATACTACCGGTTAATTTGCCAAAGTCCGTTTTAGAATTGTATCATACTACAAAATCTGTTTTATCGAACTATATATCACAATAGCATTGAAAATGCGTCCGTTGATTCGATTTTTTTTAACCTTTATGGTTGTATTAGTGAAGTAAATCTAACAACGCTGTAACAAACACACCCACATTACTTATATGTGCGCATAGTACTTCAGTCAAACTGGCTATTTACATTGTTTACATATAAGCCGTAAAGGTGACGATACCGCTTGTATTATCTTTCTTTATTTATTTTTAATGAATCAAAAGTATTCGAATTAAGGTTTATTCAAACCTTTAAAATTAATATTTCTAAAAATAGTAACTTGATCGTAAAATATCATAGAACATTTTTTTATTCGTATTTCATCAAAGAATATTAATAAAATTTTCCCTTTTGAAAATAAAAATTTGCGATAATTACGCTTTTGAATAAAAAAATTTTTTGTAATAATTAGAATGATGGAAAAAATTTTAATTTTTTATTGTTCTCGTTATAATTAAAAAGTATTTAAAAAAATATTTTAGATTCACTATGGAGCACACTCCGTTAGTTCCCGTACCAAAATTTAAAATTTTTATGTCACACGTTGCTTATGTGTTTCCATGGTTTTCTAATAAATAATATTACCTGTATGTGGATTTATACTTTTGAAGCACAGATAATATTATTTAAGACAAATATATGGAAAGATTGGAATTATTCTAACATAATTAGAATTATTGGTATTTAATATTTAAAAATGAGTGAACCATTAAATTAAGTACTACGTGTTTCTAACTGATGTAAGTTTCTTAATATTATAAAATAAACAATAGATTATGACTTAAAAACACAAGAAATAACGTCAATTTAAAAATGTGTAAAACATCCATAAAATATTAACTACTAGCCTTCTTTTTATTAAGAAAAAAAAAGACCAAAATCAATCAATATTTTGGAACACTTTGTTGTATAGGTTATAACACATGGACTGAAAAGTCCCGGGCTAACAAAGAAAACGCAGTTTTTTTGGTTCAAAATTAGCATTATTCATCAACGTAATCTCCATCAAGAGCAACGGAATCATTCCAGTCCACTGCGTTCTGCATCATCGGTGTCTCTACGATCACGTTTGAAGTCAGCAAACCAACGTTTTATTGTTGTTTCTGATGGAGCGGAGTCCATCAAAAAAAAAAACACGAAATTGTGTTTGATCCATTGTTTTGAAAATAACAAAAGTAGCGTCGTTCTTAGCACAATAACTCACAAACTAATGAATAGAATATCATGAAATTTTAACAGCTGTCTTTTGAAGGTTAATATAAACTGAAAAAAAACTGTCAATTTTTTTGGTGACTGCAATAAAACTAGCACCAGTTTTATGTGTTAGGCCCGGGACTTTTCAGTCCATGTATTAGGTAACAGAAAGTTTCTAAAGATGTTATGATAAAATCTTGAAATGTTACATTCTGTACGAAAATAATAAGAATCTTTTTAATGACTTGAACAATACATTATTTATATTTTTTCGAGACGCGAAATAATAGAAAACATCATCACACTTGCACACAATAAATATAATTGAAAAAGTAAGACGTTAGTGGAAGCATCACCGAATGAATCATTTTTATCTTCCGGTATTGTCAACATTTTTAAAAAATATTAACCACATTTTTCATTCATATTTTGACAAGTTGAAATGTGTTATACTACCACTACTGTTTGTGTCTTTCATATTAGAGCAGAAGCTGAAAAAAACTGAATCCTCTATATAATGTGAGAGTCTCTTTTTGTTTGTGGGTATTCGGTAAGAATAGCTCAAAGATTAATTATATGAATCTTGTAAATCCTCTTCCTTCATACATCAATAATATCAGTATAAACTATAAAATTATTAGTAATAAATTTTGTTTCCTTCGTTGATTTTGTCGCAAGTTCTTTTATTTCAGAGACAATTAAAAGAAGTACATCTGTTAAGAAGCTTGTTAAAAAGTTTCATAAAATGGGAAGACCGCGTTTAAAGATATCGTTCGATGCAATGTTTCTTTATTTCGTTTTTCTAAGTTTCTAAGTTGGAAAATAAATGTACTTTCAATAATAAGAAAATGAATTCAAAAGATATTGTTCTTGTTTTGATTTCTTGTGTTATTCTATGTTTTGAAGTGTTTTTCTACGAATATGACAAAAAGCAAACAAAAGACTCTTATTAATACAATGGAATCTCAATAAAATTTATTAAAATATTTTGATCTATTGAATTTTTAACTTACTAAAACTTTAGTTGATGGTTAAATTGTTTAGAATACATTATGAATAATAAGTATTATCGTTTAAACATTTTTTTTTACAAATTTAATTTATTTTCATACATTTATTAAATAAAATCTTATATTATTTTATCGCATATGAAATCTTGTCAACATCGTAAAATAGTGATATAGTTGTAATTTTGCTATAATCGTCAAAGATGATACTCTCTCTTAAATACATTGTGTTCCTAATAACATAGTCTATCAAGTTAAAACCATAACATTTACAAATATTGAAATGCAGAATAGAATAAATCGTTCAGTGAATTCAGAGCACAAATAACTGATTATAGAAGTTTTAAATTCCTGGTTGGTTTTTTTCAGACAGTAAAAATTTATTTAAACTGTTCGGCAAACGAATCTATATTTTATCACATGTAAAACTACAGTTTTTTGTAAATTGTAAAAACTTTGAGTTTAGTGAATCGGTTTGTAATTTGACAAATGATTTAGAATAGAATGATGTACATTAAATTTCGTAGGATTTTTATATACCTCGTCTCAAACAAACATCCATAAACAAAGAAATAACATTAGTATAAAAATTAATAAAAAAATCTTTTTGTGATCTTTTAATTTGTTTGACGTTGATCTTGCATATATATATATATATTTTTTTTTTTTTATAAAGCGAAATGCAAATACAAATTGGAGCAAAAAAGAACTCGGCAAGGTTCATATTATTAATCTTTGAAAGCTATTCTTAAATAATCTCTTCAAATTAGCACACTCAGTTCGTTTTAGCGTCTGATCTATATTTATATATTCTTATTCTCGACGAAGAAGTTTTTCTAAGTTGTGTTGTCATATTTATATTCCTTACTAACAATCTCTGTAGTTAACTCATTCATATGATTTAAACATGTTTCCTCATCAGTTGATGGTTAGTGCTATGTTCTCGTTGTTGGTTCTTATATTTAATATTGTCCTAGAGTATGGTGTTTTGTTGTTGTATATGTTATGATAAAAAAGAGAAAAGTATAAACTTTTTTAATCCTACCATCGTCGCCGTCTGATAATCATAAAGTAATTTCACTCTACAAAACTTTTTTTTTTTTATTTTCTTTTATCTGTAGATGTATGGGCGTATATACAGGGTTCTTCATCGTAATTAGCTCTACTATAAATTTAATAGTTAAAATCCAGTGCACTGGCCATTGCATCGTCATGAATTCCATATTGTACTGGTGAGTACGGGTGATTTATACGCTCGTGTACTGGTGAGACAAACACATTTATACGTAGCACTATTTCGGAATAATTCAGTCACCATCAGTAATCCCCAGTATACTGGATTCTATTTCGGAACACAACCATGGATATATGACGAAAATTATATTTTGTCGAATATATGTAACGCTTGAAAATATTGACGAAATGAGCTAGCAATCTGAAAAGTATGTTTATGGTCGTGAATGAACAAAATCGGTCAATTGGTTGCTTTGAATTTATGACACATCGTTGAAACTATAAGAACTAGAAGAAACTTTCATTTACAAAAAATGTATTTGTTTAGGATCAAATATAACTTCTTAATACATTTATTTTACAAAAAAAATATTCTTTGCTGTAGTGGCTACGTAATTAATTTATTATATTAATGTTAGTTATTATAAACATACTGCCAATAATGGACACAAAACTTCCTGGGGATCTGAAAATATACTCATACTAAGTATATATCTGGTTTGTCTTCAAAGAATAAGTTGTAATTTGGATATGAGTAAACAGTAAGTTTTGAGCGTTATATAAATATTCAATCATTTGTAGTTTTATTATGCGCGTTCGCTTTTAATGAGTATCACATACCGACAGAAAATTTTATTTTTAATTCAGGAAAACAATATTTCCCAACTCGAAAGTAATAGAAAATAGAATCTAGAACACAACAATATTAATAATTCACATAAAACAAATATTTTTTTTTTAGTAATTGTTAATTAAAGATTTTTAAAAGTAATTTTCACAAAGAAAGTTTTAAAAGCTCACCAAATAACTTAATAAAAAATTCCATTAAAAAAATTGCAAATAAATTTTCAAATGTAATTCAATTATTTATTTATACATACTTGTATATTTTCTTTACTTAAAATATATATTGTGGATAGAATAAATACTATATTTACTATGTGCAGTAAAATACAAAAACTGCATTAGTAATTGTATTTTGTTTAAGAAAATAAGAAAATATAATATAAATTAAGTAATGTAAGCTGTAAGTTTATAGTAAAAGCAAACACTGGTTTACGTTTTACTCAAAATAAAAATTAAAAAAAGTAGAAACTTAAATTATTATTATTTAAATGTACATTTATTTAAAACTTTTGATGGAGCGTCCGATGCATCACATCTTAGGGTAGTCAAAGTTTATAAACGCCCATAGAGGCTCATAAGTTCAATATTTGTGTATTCAGATAAAAATTAATATTTACCCTGATCACCTATTATAGTTAGCTATACCTGTTAAATATAGATATTTAATGTTATTATCAGTAGTGACTAACAGATAGCTGTTGATTGTTAGTAAATAAAATGTAATTTTAATTCAGTTTTAAAATCTTAAAGTGCGTGTGAATTATAGAAAAAGAAATATCACATGTATATATCATATATATACATAACAAATAACTGACACTAGTTTTCTAATTCATTTATTGCATTCGTTTTATCAAAAATTGTAGATTCCAATTGTTTGCCGAAAGTTAACAGCTATGTTCATCTCTTGCTTACTACTGGTAGTCACATAAAATACTAACATTGAACAGCTATAACTAACTGGAGGCCAAAGTAGATTTTCTGAATACACAAAAATTGGATTTATGCGCTTCTATGGGTGTTCGTATTGCTTGAAGTAGTGAATAGACTTTTAAATATTTATCAAATATAATGCTTAAAGACAAATACTAGTTGCATTATGATTCCTTGGGCATAGAAATTTCGCTTTGGGGAAATATCAGCATCACTCAATCAATAAAGAAACATTCGACATTTGTTATTTTCTCAAGGGCACATTTTTAAGGTTCATAAGTGACCAAGTAAAAGTGCTTATGTTAAGACTGCTGACAGCTTAAATTAAGTGAAATATTGTGAAATGTAGTGAATCCATAATATTATTCTAATTGAATAAATGTTTTAAAATAGGTATGAACTTCCAAGTTGGAAGTTCTAGTAATGGGGCTAATTTTGAGAATCTCAAATTTTAACAATTATTTACGTTTTAAGGTTATTAGAACCCAAATCCAATGCTTTTAGACAGATGCCTGTAAAACAAATAAAGATAAAGACATGGAACTTCTTCATTCGACTCGTAATTATGTAACTAAAAACTAAATTACTTGTCAGCAAAATCTGTCCAGCTGTTATTCGTGTAAGATAAACAAAACAAAAAAAAAAAGCAAATAATTGGTTTTTTATTGTCCTCATTGGAAAGTTCGTCAAGTGGACCTCGAAGACCGCACCTAGATCACTTGTTTCTAAAAGAAAATAAAAATTTTTTTAGTGTTTTATCAACTTTTTAGTACAGAGAAATTACAGTCATACAAAAATTTTTATTAATTGTACCGAGCAATAATTTTTTGCTCTTGGTTTTGCGGCGTTAAGCTCATGAGTCTACATATTACAATGCACTTTTTTTATCCTTCAAACTGAACCATATTTGGAAATGTTGGCTGCCCAACACATATTTACAGTGCATGTTTGTTAAAATCAACAAGTTTTCCTCCGTATCACTTAAAAATAAACTAATAAAGTCGATAAAAATAATAGGAATACAGAATAGTAAGTTTCGTTTCGTTATTATTCTTTGTAATACAATAAGTTTGTATATTTGTTATAAGATTTTGTATTTATACTATAAATAATGAGTATCAAATAATATAAAGTGTACAAACAGAAATCATGGATAGATAGATTTACAAATGTATAGTTGATATCATTGATATTGATATAACTTTAGGTTCCTAATTCTATGAAATTCTTTTAATTAGAAACACATGTTGCTGTAGCTCAATTAGAATACGTCAAATTCATATGATACTAACTTGTTCAACACAAATTAAAATTCATTAATAAAAACAAAATGAAAACTATAAGATTTTTAATTTTATATTTCTTTTTTTTTTCATATTCAAATGTAATAAGTAATTAAAGTCGAACGTATTGTAATTATTAATGTGTTTATAAGATAAATTTAAGCGACTAATGTTGCGAATGGAAACATTTTATGAAAACAATATTCCAAAGAAAACGTTTGTTTTCAAAAAACAAATATTTTATTTCATAAAATTTGTCTTCTATCTTTTATGATTCAAAAGTTGGGCTTTGGATCTATTGGCCCGACTTTGCTCAGTCATGAACTTGATATTACTCTTTAGGTCTAGAATAAACCACCAATTTCAGCTCATTATGTCTTTTGCTTTTAAGTTATCTTGATGACAGACCGATGGACGAATGAATAGACGGAACTAGCTAGGTGATTCAATGAACACTTACGCCTACAATAATTTTTTTGTGCGGTTAATATTAGCTAGCGTTATAAACTTTAGACCTAAATTTATATACTAGATCATATTTTATATATGTCGAGTATAAAATATTAAATTATCATTTATAAACTATTAAGGCCATCAACTGAAAACATGTGGTACTATCAATAGGTTAACTCAAACCGCCATCTATTAAATAATTATGAAACTATCAATATGGTTACTTACCTCACCAATTCTTAAAAACATTTGAGAACTCACCTCATTTAAAACCTAGGAACTTAAACGACACTTACTATACAACCTTTTCCAAGGTCAATTTAAATATCACCACTTAGTTCAACTTTTAAATCTTTCAACTTTCAAGTATCCAAACTTTATTTATATAAAATCATAATTTTTCGAGTTGTTTTAGTGTTCTGGTCATTTTTCTACACGCAGTGTATAAATTTATGTGTTCGGTAGACTACTAAAGATTTCCATAAATTCACCCTTTGCATACAAAAGTAACAATAAAGTATACATCAGCAAAATAGTAGATATCTAAACGTTTATCATGATACGAAGGTCGATAGCCAATAACTATCAGAATTGGTAATAATCAAAAAAAAATAAAATAAAATAAAAGAGCTGTCTTAACCAGGAATAATATTCAAAAGAATTGTGAATGCATTACCAATGAGTATATTGAAAATGAGAAGCTCGTTCGACATTAACGAGTATGTTTCTGATATTGATGACATTTTTATAAATTCAATATAAATTGTATATTATGTGTACAATACGTCACAAAAATAAGTAAGCTTAATGACACATAATCTAAACCTAATAAGGGGGTATACTTCGCAACGTTAGGTAAAGAAAACCAAAAGAAAACCATTGCCCACAGCCAATGGAAAGTTGGTAGAAAAAGTAGCGCGATACTATGGACAATTTTGTGGAAAAGTATAAACTCTTCGCACGGATCCAACATTTTTTTGCTTATTCAGATAATATTATTGCAAATTTGCAAGATTTTTAAATCTAAAGTGGAACTTATCAATTGAGTATAAAATTTTGAATACCTTAATCTTTAACTTATATGTTTTAAAAGAAAATTAATGGACACATTCCCGTTGCAAGCATTAATATATGTGCCACAAACTTCAGAGTTTAACGTGGAGGACAATGAAAAGCTGCGTAAATGACAACGAGGTATGGAACGCAATTGGATAAATGTAATACGCAGAACGAACAACCAGGTCCAAAGACGTATGGTTATAAGTACAAAGTTTACAATGGATGTGGGCTGATCACGTAGCCAGGCTATAAGACAATCGTTGGTCATAAAGATGTACGAACTGGGTACCATACAATTGTACGAGAAGAAGATGGTGTCGATGAAAGGTGCGGTGAAATATTGATGAAAGTAGACAACAGGTGGGCTGATTTACATTATAATTCCTTCATAAAAGTTAAGTTTCAAATACGTGTAGTTTACAGTTATTCGAGTATCTAGCCTGATTTTTTTTAAACTCGCGACTAATATCTTGACAGATTTTCTGGCATGCTCATGGATTCTACAATCTCCTAAGTTATCTCTGTATTACAGATATCGTTGACTTGTGTGATGTATCCAGGGAAAAATAAATATTTTATTATTTCCATTTATTTTTTAATTGTCTCTGATTTTACTTTAAAATAATCAGAACATAATTACACGTAAATTTCAAAATTGTATACAGTAAGTTGAAAATCTTCTTTCGATATGTCTCTCAAATAGTTCGAATAGTATATTTCCTTGTGAGACACTCATTACCACTTAGATGATTTTAAACGATAATTTAAAATGTAGCAATAACAATAATCATATTATACATTAAATTTTTATTTGACTTTTTATATCATTTTTAAAATTGTCAATTTTCATGTATCGTTTCTTCATATTAGTATTCGTATCTAACAATTGGCAATCCAAAACATTTACACAAATATTTCTTTTATATATATATATATATCTATAAATTACCAAATTACCATTTTTTACGTTAAATTTATTGATGGAGTAAATTTAAAAGATTGACCATGATAATGTGCTTATTATTACCCGAACGTAGTCAGATCTATGCTATAACAAGACGATTTTGCATTTAGGAACTGCAAATAGGTGCTCAAATTTTGTATTGAAAAATTGAGTCAATATGACTGACTGCTTCCATGATATCACGCTGATAGAGCAATTCTGCAACAAAAACTATAATTTTATAGTACAAGTACTAAATTTAGATGCTTTTCTGGTTTACCTCCAATAAATCAATTTAATCAAAATTTCCAAAAATTCAAGTTATTTTAAGACGTAACTGCTAGAGCTTTTCACATTTTTCAGCATTGATTCATGTTACACGGATTTTTTTGGTTATTTTGATTAATTTGATTTATTGAAGGCACAAAATAAAAACCTATAAAGAGCACCTAATTTTAGGACATTATATTATCATAGCTTTAATTTGAGAATTGCACTGCCATCGTGATATCACGGCATCAGAACTTAATGACTCTTTTTAATTAAATAAACTAATCTAATTTACTTTTGCAACAATTAAATTTAAAATTTCTTTTAACCACTCTTTTTTTGTACAATCAAATAGTAAGCGGTTTTATTACTTTGTTTTCCCCATACCTTACGTTAGGTCCATAGCTTACAAAGCTACTATTATAGTTATTATAAATAATTTTTGATGTATAAATACTTGTATAAAATATGTATTAAATTATAATAAAATTCAAATAAAAACTCTATGAGATTTGAGATTATATTTTTCAGACACAAACCATTTACTAAAATAACTTTTTTAAATTTATTACTATTTCGATTGGTCAAATATTGAACAATAGAAAAACAGTTTTCGATGGTAAAGCAAGTTTAATAATACTGATACACAGATGCTGGTGATAGCTTTTATTGAATGACTTTTTCGTCTGTGAATGCTTGAAGAATTGGCAAAAAATTATAAATGTCGATGTATGGCATTCATTTGGAAAGCAGAGTAGAAACTTTCAAAAATTATAAAAATTGTAAAAAAATTTATAGTAAGGTGAAACCCATTGGAAACGGGAAAGAATATAATAAAAATTAAAGGAAAAATAATTTACCGATTGATTGCGATCTGAGGTCAGGAAGTGGAAGGTGATGAGTTTTTTTCGATTTTTATTCAAAAGAAATGGAAAAATAAATATTTTAAATTAAAAAAAATAACAATGTGCTTAGAACACAAAAAAGCGAGTTTTCAACCAATTTCGTGAAAAATTTATTTTTGTAAGATAAAAATAAAATACCAAAAACTTTCAATTTTTCACATAAATTTTGAAGTAATATGTTAATGCTAAAAGTCGTTGATCTTTTTATTATCTACAACTTTTCCAATTAACTTTTTTCCATAGATATTGTAGTTTTACCGGATATAAAGTAAAACCGTGTTTTACCCTTAAAAACTTCCACTTTCCAACATCAGATCGCCGGTAAATTATTTTTCATTTTTTTTTCATTTTTGTTAATATTCTTCCGTTTCCAAAGAGTTTTATAATACTATAATTTTTTTTTTTTTTTTGGTTTCAAAAATTATCAACTTTGGTCTCTGTTGAGCCAACTACTGATTGATAAAATTACTAATGCTGTTTTACTAGGGAATTGGCTTGTAATATATATAAACGCAATGTAAACGATCAAGATTACGTCGTTAATAATAAATTAATATCAACGGTAAAAGTTAGAATTCCATCTATTTATAAAAGAGTAAACTGACTGACTGACTGGTCAAAACGTAGCCTAAACACTTCTGTTCCAATACATTTATCATATATCGACTGACTGACTGGTCAAAACGTAGCATAAACACTTCTGTTCAAATACATTTATCATATATCGATTACCGAACAGATAAAACCGTTTGAAATTTTGAATAGCAGGATCTTATTAGAAATGATCTTATTAAATGAGTAATAAGAAAGAAATTTAAAAATTCAAACTTTATAGCGGTGAAGAGGACGTTACATGAATAAAAATTTTTTTGGCTAGGAACGTTAATGCCATTAAAATTGGTTTAATTGCAATTGCCTTGAAACGAATGTTTTTTGAATATACTGAGTATGAATTCTCTATATTGAATTTGTCATCAATTTTTTGTAATTTCTTCGCTTACAGGAAAATTACAAAAAAATTTTTCTTACAACATGTGATATAAAACGGTGTTTTAAGACCATTTTTAATTCAAAGACAATAGTCATTTAACGATTGGAGGCTATTTAGTTTTGGTCATATTTTCTCAAATGCGGCAGAAATTTCAGAATATGTCTTGAAAACTTGACAGCCATTTATTAAATATAATGAATTTTTTTACTTAGATTGGAGGTTGCGACTTCGAATCCAGACAACGGCAGTTTGATCAATTAAACTTAAAAAAGGGGCGGTTGATTGATCAGACTGTCGTCGCTTCGATAAGAAAAATAAAATTTAAAAAAATTTACTATGAAGGCTAGAAATTAAAAATAGCAAATTGTAAATTTTACAACATGATTATTATTTAAATTTTTAAAACATTAAACAAGATTTTTTTGAAACATCGCTAAATCATTTTTTTTTCAAAGTACTTTTAACGAAGTTTTTATATAAAATTGTAAAACTATAATACAAAGACCCTTGATACAGTTAATAGTAACTAACATGCTGTGGCTGGCCTCGGCAGATAAGTTGCTTACTGAGGTTTTGGATTTGATCTACACAGTTGCCAGAAAAGTTAATGATGGGTTGGTGAAAACCAGAGGTCGGTTAAAAAAAAAGGACTAGAAATGCTTACTTGTCACGCACGCGATGTCTCCCCTCTACTACCAACAACAACCAACGATCTGCGTAACAGACTAAATAGAAGTATAGGAAATAATTATCCGAAATTATATTCATTCTAGAAAAGAAAAAAGTATTGTATTTGTATTGCCTTAGATGGGAAGAATTTTTCGTTGAAATTATATGTTGGGTTGGATTTTGATTTGATGATTAAAATGAAAATAATTTTAATGAAAATATTAATGGATAATTAAGCCAAAAATTTATATGAATTATTATTTTGTCTTTGCATATTTTTGTCAAGGATGTGAATTTGTTTTTGTTATGAGTTGTGTGTTTTTGATAAATAATTTTATTAAAATGTTACAAATTAGTAGAAGATAAATGCATTCTGTATAGAACTAAAATGTATGTCAAAATATAAATTGTATGTAAAACATTGAATTAAAACAAAATGAAATCACAACAAGGATACAGAGATGAAAAAAAAAAACGGTAAATTTAAAATATGCAAATAAAAAGAACAATTTATAAGTCACAATATGTAAGTTGATGTGTAAGTATAAGAAAATAATTTTATACAACACAAAAATATGATTTTTCGTTATGACAGAAAATGATTTTTACTCTGTGCATTTCCTGTTTTGCATACAAATGTGCAATTGTTCAACTATAAAAGAAATTCATTCAGTTTTTGTTTTTTTTTTTTTTTCTTATTTATCATTGAAAAATTTTATCCGGTTCAGTTGAATAACGGAAGGAAAGAATGAATATTCTGTTCGTAGATGCGAAGGAAAAACACACTTCTTTTCTGTTCGTAAAATGCATATCGATGATATTGCATTTTATTGAAAATTATTCGATACACGTTTTTATTTTGTGGGATACTGATTGGTTTTTCTTTAGTTTAATACACTGAACTGCACTAGTGAAAATGCTACAGAATACAGATAGATAATAGTTTTTGGCTTTTATTCTGTTTGATTTATGGGTACATGATCTTTTAAGTTTCAATCATTTGTTCTTTGTATTTTTTACATTTATATTAGAATTTTACTCTTTTTGATCCAGCCTGATAACAATACGATTCGTTGATCTAGGTGTAAAATTTTTCACTCGTTTTAATTTAATAGAAGATAAACTTTCGAATTATATAAGGGATTTTTTGTGAGATTAATTTGTCGGCAATTTCAATAGATTAAAGCTATAAATCCTAGTTCACGAATCCATAAAATGGTATTTTAAAGAAAAATGAACAAGCTTTTATGAGCTATTTGGGCAAAATAACTAGCTACAAATTTGCAAATACTTTGTTTAGCAGTCTTAATGTTGGCTCTTGTGCCAAAAACCTAAAAGCACCAATCGAAAAACTGAGAAATAATACGTAAGAATTACAAATAACATTGATTTAATTATTACAATTGAGAAAGCAAACATTTATTTTGAAAGCTTCACCATGAAGACACCCTGGAACCTTGACATCTTATGAGTCAGTCGCAAAAGTTTATACTTTCGAACCAACATTAAGAATACCTGTTTTTAGCAAGCTATCCAGCATTTTCTTTTTTCTCCAAAGATTTACTTCCTTTATAAATATATTTTAATTTGTTAAATTATGTTCCGGAGCTTATTGGGGTGTGCTTCATACTGAATCTAAGAACTTTTTTAATTACATTTTTAATAAAAACGAAAAAAAAAAAAAATTAAAAAATTTTTGTTATTAACCATTTTCATGATCTTTCCATGATTTTCTTATAAAAGATATTGCCTGTGTTTCGAAAGTCAAACATCCTGGATGTCCATCCACATAAGATGTCATCGTATATCCTAATTTTACTATATTGATGACATCGTATGTGGATGTCATTCATTTTTTTATAGTTATAAAATACGTATATTATCGCGGTATGCTCTATACTGAATCTAGGAACTAGGAATTTGATATAAATTTATAATTGTTAGGATAAAAACAAATTGATTCGTTATTTATTTAAACATGATCTTTCCAATTATCCCAAAGAAAATTTTTATTAAACAGCCTACTTGGATTAAAATTGCTTCTCCTAAGGATGATGAACTTTATATCATTGTTATTTATAAATATTTTTTAAATAAGGATCAATTAACAGAAGTTTTGTTAAAATTTCTTTTAAGTGCAGGTAAATTTTAACATATTTTAGCTCGCCTATTACAAAATTTGTTATAAAATAACGATAATATAAAATCCGGAAATTTTTCCGGACCCTAAATAACACAAATTTTGATGGTCAGTGAAAAACAAACAAAAAATGTTCATGCAATTTGGCATACAACCAATATTTTTTATCAATGTTCATAAAAATTTATCATAACCTTAAGATCTACATAGTATAATAGAAAATAAATTATTTCACTGTGATGTATGGACCATAAAAAAATGTACTATTTTGTCATTCATCATCGTTCATGAACTTTCAGCATGAGAACAGAATATTCGATAATATATAAACTGACACAAATTTCATTCGCCATTTTTGTGTGTAAGCTTTAAGCCGATCACATATTCCTCAAAATGCGCGTGTAGCGTAGCATCGTAACGTAATTTTGACGCGTAACAGTAACCTTTGAGAGGACTTGAACGAGTATCACTGTCTTAACATAATTTAATACGCGATGATGTTACATCGCGTCCCACAAATTACCGGTAAATATGAATCGATTCAAAAGATGTTGCTAGCTGGAGTTACGCATGGTATGAACTCAATATTTATGAAGACAGGACGTAAACATTATTCAGTTTTATTTTAATTGTATTCAAATATTTGGATATGGAGTCAAACGAACAAAATACAATAAAATTTATTGAAATTTGTCAATGTAAACATTTACTTAAAGTTAAGGTACTCTGCTTGGTAAACAGATTTAATGCTATGCAACACATTGTAACATTGTAACATGACAATACCTACAAACCATTCTAATCTCGTAACACGTAACAGTACAAACTTACGATACGGTGTTACGTTACGAACGAGTGTTGGAGATGTGTACGCTGCTTAAAACCTTAATAAATATCGTCAATCTTCATTTTTTAGTGCCCTGAATATGGGAATGGGTAAAATATTCTAAAATACTCAGGAAAATGTATAATTTCAATAGTTAATCAATAGGTCTCATATAAGAATTTTTGTTAAAACAAAGTTTAAAATTATGCTACTTTACTATAAGCTTCAAAATTTATCAATTTTTTAGGTAGTGATATGAAGATCAAAATAAAACCTGAATCGAGTTAATTTGGTGTAAAGAAATTTACAAAAAAAAGTACAAATACTATATCATCAATTTTCTTGTAACTACATAATTATGTTTAAACATCGACGCCATTCAGTTAATTCTTAATTCAGTCATGGCTGAAGTTCAAATAAAAACGATAGGAAGTCTGTAAAAACTTATTTGTAAAATTAATTCCAGTCTATTTTCAGTTTGTGTAATATGGATTCACTATTTAGGTATTTTATGTGGCGAGTCCTTCTCAACAATTACCAATAATATCTTGCTGTTATCACACAAATTAATCATAAAGTACCTGGGTGACTCGGTATTTTTTTGTTTGTTTATAAATTGTGTTTTTTGGAAATTATATAACGTCGAGGCGGAAGACGAGTCCAGCACGCTAACACTTAGCCACTCCAATGACTTTAAATATTAAACAAATATATCATTACATTATAAAAAATTATCGATAAAACACGAATAAAATGACATTTTCTAAAAATGATTCCTAGCTAGATCGATTTATCGCCCCCGAAACCCCCTATATACTGAATTTCATGAAAATCGTTGGAGCCGCTTCCGAGATTCCAATTATATATATACAAGAATTGCTCATTTAAAGATATAAGATATACTTTTTTATTCAAACTTTTATGTAGTTGACCATACCTAATAGGGATGTTGACTGACAATGAATTTGCTATATATTAAACATAAAAATATGAAACTAAATTCAATACCATACCAAAACTTGAAAATTAAATTAAATTAATTCAAAAACACAGAAGTTGTAAGTTATCAATGAATATATATCCAGCTTATTATTGAAAACCACGTATAACATGTAATTTATATGTAGACAGGAACAGTTGATGCCTTTAATTCAAATTTTCATTTAATTAAGAATTTTAAATGTCCATATCTTGCTTATTTTAAAGAAAAAAAAAAACTTCAGATCCATGTTCATGAAGTAAAGACATTTTAATTGAAGTAATAAAATAAATTTAGTCAACATCCCTATTTATAAGACATAAATGAAATAAAATTTTTCCCTTGTCGCAGAATTATTATTTTTATTTTTATATTTTCCCAACTACTTTTAAAATATGTCAATTTGAGAACCTAAAACATCACCATTAAAAGCTGTCAATAATATTTAAGTGTATAATAAATACTAGTACCATGTTTTATCCGAGTCATTTCAAACTTATGATGTTTGTATGGTAGTTCCCAGTTTAATGCCACGAAAATCAACAATCATATACATATAACTTAATAGCGTAAAAACAATTATTTTTGTTGTACTTACACATTTCTTCACCCAACACCCATGTTTCTGGCCGTGAATTCACTTCCACGAGCACCGTTGGCGTACAAACCAACAACACCAATAAATCAGCAACCGATAAATTCACTAAAAATATATTTGTACTGTTTCGCATATCTTTTGTTTTTAATATAACAATGGGTACCATCACATTACCGATAACACCTAAACACATGATAATCACACAAAACACCATTGACGTGTTACGTATATATGTTGGAAACACTGGATAATAACCACTATTTGTACTATTTGTACCGCCTGTTATAGACGCACCTGGTGGTATAGATGTTCCATTGTTATTTAAATTAAAATTGAATATGTCATCTAATGTCTGTAAATCAATTACACCTGATTCTGCCGCACCTATTGACGACGTTCCTGAATGTCTTGTGGTAATATTTTGTGCACCTATTGAAGATGCTGCACTTGGCGTATAGAATAAGTATTGTGATGTATTTAAAGCTGTGGTAATTATTGTTGTTGTGGAATTCCATGTTGAGTCTATTGTTGTGGATATTGTGGTTGCTGGTATTAATGCCGATGCAATTGTTGAAATCATTACTTTTTTATTAATTCGAATTTTTGATTTTGTTTTAATTAATTTTTATTAGTTATTGTTGCCAGTAACATTGTTTTTGAAATCCTTCGTTTCAAATAATTTAATTGTACATACTTTTAGTGATTTGCTTGGAAAATATTCTCATTGTTAGTCCTGCAATAAAATAAGAAAAATAAATTAAAATCAATTTATTTTAAATCACCTTACGATGGTGCGAACACTTGAAAACAATTTTTTTTGAACTTAAACATCATATTGGCGTGTGAAAATCAATATATTTTATCGTAATTTAAGTTTTATTTTATGTTAGTTCAGATTTTAGAAACCGAAGTAAAATGATATAGGAAAATAAGAAAATTGAAGAATTTTTATTGCATCCTCCTCCATTAGAAAATCTTAAAAAATGTCAATATCTTAAAAAAAATTATTTTTTTCTGTGTTAAATCGTGGTTATTTGCTTACTTCTAAGTGAAGTATACAGTTTACAATTTTAAGTGAGGTCCACAGAGTTACTAGCGCAGGCGATTCCTAGGTTTTCGAATCGGTATAGTTTACAAATACCCATACAATTTCGATCATTAAAATTAATTAATATGTTTAGCAATGTTGTGAATTCACAATTATCAAAAATAGAACTCAACCGGATAAAACTCACCTAATAAAACTCAACCGGAGATAATTTAATAATTTAAAAATTTTCTAATGTTAAATCGCATAATTAGTTTAAGTTCCTCACACATGTTAAATCGACCAGAAGCAGTCATATAATTAGATAAGTTCGATTTTTATTCGTTTTTCTATTTATTTAAAAGCCCATAATTATTACTTTCAGTTAATAAATAAATTTAAATTATGATTCAAAAGAAAGACGAATTTAGTCGTGTGTGATTTCTGAATCATGGTTTCGTAAATCCATTTTAGAAAAAACAGCTTGGTGATAAAATTAATATTTCTATTAAATATATTAGTAATAAAAATTCTGAAGCTAAAATTGTAAGTCAAACATTCTAAACAATTTTCAAAACAAAAGTACAATTTCACACGTTTTTGACACGAAATTAAATACAAAGTGCATACGTCCTAGGCTTGTTATCCTAATCCTTTTTTAATATTTTAGAAAATACATAATTATTTTTATCCTTAATTAATATATTTATCACCATTGATTTAAATGTAAATTGATTCGAAAATTTTGGAATCAGTAACGCTGCTTCAAACTGTCCCATAATTAAATTATTCATACAATTATAATAATCACGATATGCTCTGATAATCACATAAACAATAATTGTTTTTAGCTCAGAAGTTTTTATAAAAACAATTTACTCCTACGCTAAAACCATTTGAGGATGACAGTCAATATGTATGAATTATTTTCTTAACCTTAAATTGGTGGCTTTTTTTCACATTTACATATATTTTGTAATAGTAAAAAATACAATTTTTTTTTGAGAAAATCAATATTCGTTTTATTATCAGGTTTTTTAAAGAAAGGGGAGAGACCCATATGGAAAAAGTCATAAAAGATATGAAAAAAGGCATATGCTGATTTGAATCAATCTATCAAATTATATTTATGAATGTTCATGATTAATAATTTTTTTTCCCACAAAGAACAGTCAATAATTTCATTTCACACAATCCAGTCTTTCTCTTGGCTTCTTCAAAACAAGATTCAAAAATTTACTGGCCATCGTACGAAATGTAATAAGTTATTTAAATAATTATTTATACCTTTGCTCAATATTTGGAAAATTATGCGCTTGGAGAGACAAGCCAGGCGCGATATTTTTTCAGGTGAAAATAGAAAATATCGCAAAAGTATGCATTGTTGTAGTAAAAAAAAATAAACTGTGCATTAATTAAAGCCAATTTGCAAAATACTATACCCTTTTTACCATAGGTGACCCGAGTCTTCAAAATAAAACAATAAAAATTTAAATTTTAAAGAAAATGTTTGCTTAAATTTATAAGAAAAATGATAAATTTTTATAAACACTTTTACTTCAGCGACGTTTTTAAATAATGAAATAAAGAAAAAAAATTTACTTTTGAACCTTAAATATTTTCACAACTCCAAGTTAAAAAGGGCATCGTTCGTTCGTATCAAGAAGGATTCTCAAGTTCAGAAAAATACATTTTTTTGAAATATCTTTCACTCGTGAACCCATATATATTTTTATTCTCATTAAAGTTATACATAAAGTTATTAATAATCCCTAAATATTTGATTTTTATCAAAACAACACATTCTCTTAAAAATATTAAATAATCCAGAAAATGGAATATGATTTATATATTTATTTTTTCGTAAAATCAAAATTTCCACTTTCGTAAAACACCGTATTAGTTTTTCAACAAGTAAAAATAAGAAAATTTTCGTTAAAATTTTATCGTGTAAAATAAATTAAAAGTTACACAAATATTTATTATCTAACAATTTGATAAATTGTCGTATCCGGTACAAAATCTTGATTTACTATCTGTGTGTACAATTTCATTAAGTTTTTAAACTTTTAGTTTCATTTTATTTATCGTCATGTTTTTATGTACATATAATTGTCTTGAATATACTTTGTACGCTAATCTTTACATTTATTGTTTTCGAAAACCGTAGAAAGGGGGATATAGAGGAATACGTAATCATTAGCTAAAGATAGAGTCGATACCTTAAATATGCTCAAATCGTCAGATTAGTAAAATGCATATCAAGTAATCAACCTAGCATATCTTAATCGGACGCCTTTGATTAAATCCAGTTATCGATTTTTTCGTTTCAATTCACTGATCGGGTAACCTATACGCGTGGCACCATATAGAGAGCTAAGATTTGGTTGAGGTACTCAACAAGTGGTAATGTATCTTCCATATATTAATCTAATGCGCTCAAGTTAATCCAAAAATTCTCACTTGGACTCCTCTGCCATAAAAACACTTGAATATGACATTCGAGTTTTCTCGGCTGAATATGATACATTTTTTAAAATCTGCACTAACGAAGAATTTGTCAATCTATTTAAATAAAATTTATTAAATTATACAAATGTGAGTGTCAAAAAAGTAATGTGATTAATTTTTCAACGAGCTTTTGTTTCATTTTGATATATTAACCTGTAACCACTACACCGCACACAAGTTGACAAAAGTAGGTAAGTGTACTTGTTGTTTTATAACAACAAAAAATTTTAACATTTCTTTACGGAAACCATTTCTTCATTGTGAAAACTTTTAGATTTCATAGAAATATAAAGTATGTTTGGTTTTCTTTTACAAGCAAACTCAACAATTGTTATTCGTGTAAATTTTTATTTTTTGAAGTCTCTCATTTATAAAAGAGTTTTATTTTAAAAACAGTGTGGTTATTTTAATTAACATAAATTTTCGTATTTGTAAATAGTTCGACATTAATAAAAAATTTGTTACTTAGAACAACAACAGTTTGAATAGCACAATTTTGTAATTCTACCCATAAATTAAAACTCTTTTTTATAACATTTAAACTGGTACTATTTATTTGATTTCTTGTCAGAAAAAAATGTATTATTCATACAATGTTTTCAATTGTAGTATAGTGGAAAAATTAGTTCGTAGACGGGCTTTAAAGTCTATAAAGCGCAAAAATCTACTTTTATTTAAATTCATTTTTCGACATCTTTATTTGTGCTAGAAACTTTTGATCCCTTCCATAATCTTTATTTTCATTATAGTTTAATTGAAATATGATTTAAAAGCCCCTTAATAAACATTTATTTGTAATTTATAATTTTATTTTCAATTTTTATACTCGACATACATAATATGTCAGAATATATTAATTTTAATCTAAAGTTTGTTAAGCAACCTAATATTGATCGCCCAAACAACATTTTGGTATTCATAGAAACACCGAATTAATCCATTTCCGACCGTTTGTCCGTCCTTCAGTCTGTCCGCCATCACGATACCTCAAACACAAAAATAGATAGCGAGCAAAAATTTTGGTTACGTAATCTAAACATAAAAAGTGAGTTTAAGTTCGTGAATCAGCAAAATCGTTCCATCGGGTTCCATCTATGAAAGATATAATAAATGGTTTAATAGACAAAACGTTTATTTTTTTTAACAAACAACGTTTGATCTTTTATAGATTAAATGTTGGGTCAAGGATCCATTGAACCCAATGGACCGATTTTGCTCATTCACGAACTTAAACTCACTTTTTGTGTTTAGAATACGTCACGAACATTCTCGCTATCTATTTTTGTTTTTGAGGTTTTGTGATGGCGGACAGCTTGAAGGACGGAGAACGGACAGTTATATAACAGTATAGGCTGGATTATTATAGTATTTTATGAATGTTAATTAAAAATAGTCCAAACAATGAAATTCAATCATATGTTGAGTATTTAAACTCTGTTAGTTGTTATCTTCACTTCTTATATTTTTAAATATTATTTTAACCTAATTGTCTGTGAGCATTTCACACCGCTTGCAATACATTTACATTTTACTAGCTTGCAGAGAAAAAAGGTTATTATTGGAATTTTTTCCAAAAGCAGGGACTGAAATGTAACAAATTTTTACCAGTTTTCAGGTTATGCTTAACATTAAGATAACTGTAGAGCATCATCATGAGAACTGAATCAACGTGTTAAATTTCAAATTCGTAAGATAAGAGGAAGTGATGGGACTTCAGCTTGCAAAATTTGATTCCATACTACCAAGGTAAGTTAAATAAGAGATTGTCATAATAAAAAATAACTGTTGGCGAGATTCATAGATTATCTTAGCGTTCGCTGCAGTTTTTTTTGTTTTTAAGATTATTGTAAATATAAACAAGATCAAATAAATATTTTGTGAAATTACATGTTAAAATTCAATTATCATCTTTTTGAATGGACAGAAGTTTTCTAAGGAAAAATATCACTATAGACGCCAATGAAAATAAAACTGGTTCAACTTAATATTTTAATTTGACATATGGTATCAAGGTCGTGTGAATGTCTCATCAAATTTCTTTTTGTGTTTTTTTTTTCGTAAATCTAAACAATAAAAATTTTCATTTTTTTGTTGTTTTATTAAGTAAGAAAAAAAATTTGAAAATTGGCACATGGCCACAGCACTCTAATTTCTGTAATTGAATTTTAAACTATTCATTAAAAGCATTTGCAATAAAAATTGTTTACTTAATGATATATACATATTATTTTTTTCATTTTCCTATTTCACGAGGAAGTGAAAAAAAAACTGTATTACAATAATTTCCATGGTTCAGTGAACAAGCATATTAATGGTACCAATATTACCTCTATATATTGTTCGATGCGAATAATGGCAAAAGAAAATTGTAATTATAATTTGCAAAAATATTCGATTGTTTAGTTTTGCAGGAAAATTGTGATTTTTCACAATGCAGCAAAAATGCAAACTATAAAAATCGGTTTGAGGAATTTAGTTGATTAAATATCCAGTCAACGATGATCATATTTTTACATTATTGTGCCTGTCTGTTTGTTCCATCTGAACATCTGTGAAATTTTGTTGGCGGTATTAGAGCCTGAAAAGATGAATTTAAGGCCGTGAATGAGCAACATCGAAAAATTTAATTTTCCGAATGCATGACACATCTTTACACCATAAGCTATAGAAGAAAAATGCGAATACAGAAATATAGAAAAATAAAAATGTTTGTTTGTAAAAACACACAACTTTAGTTTGAACCATTATTTCATACTATCATATAACAAAACTCTTTAGAACTCACCATAGTTTAGGTTCAAATTCAGCTAATTAATTTGTACATGATTATAAGAAATATTACTATATAACAAACTTCTTAATTTTGTATGGACTATGAATTTTAGTGTATTTTACAAATATTAATTATTATAGATGGTCATTGCTTGGTCTGAAGATGAAAAAAACGGAGACGAAGTGTCTTCAACAAAAAACCATTTCAAAATATCAAATTTTGATTTTTATTTTAAAAATCTTTTCTCGAGAAAGGCTTTTCAATACACCCTCAGTTTTCATGTCAAGATTGCACAGACTAAATTTGATAACATTTGGATACATATTTTTTTAGTTATTTGTGTGTTTATTATAGAAGTCTCTGTCAAAAAAATAACCCTCTTTAACGGGTATTGAAACATAATCCTGGAGTACCTTCAATTATATAAAATTTTTCAATTTTCGCACCAAAAAAGCTCAAAAATATTTATCAAAATATTTTGAAATTTGGTATGCAAAATATTGGAATGAAAACGGAGTGCTTGTCCAAGAGTTTTTCTCCAGAAACATTTTTAAATATAAAATCTAATTGTAATTTTATATTTAAAAATATTGTACATACCGAATTTCAAAACATTTAGATTAAAATAAATACAATGTAAATAACATGTAATTTAAGTCAACAGCTTGTTAGAAGCACACTCCTTTGTGCCAATAACAGCTGTTGATCATTCTTCTTAAGTCATAGTAATCATGCAGTAGGTTATATTTCCGTTAAAAACAGTGTTAATTTTCTTATTTTACATTCATATAGATGTCCGATGAATATTTTACCAACATATATATCGTTGAATAGCTTTATGATACTTGAATGGTAACTCTCTCATCTATTCTTCATTTTTAACGATAACCTAATTTTAAACTTTGATAGTTGTTGTAGTTCATTGAATTCTGTTCAAATCCATTATTATACTGCTATTATCATAATGTTAAAATCTTTTGGCAGTTTACCCTATGCACATGCATACATACATATATGCAGCATTCATGCATTTATCGTATATAATGAAATAATGCATCTTATGAGCGTAGATAAACTACAGTTATTTATTATATGGGAATAGGTGACAACATTGACTAATGAGATTATCTTTCTCAATCAAGTACAATTCACAATTTGGTTGTCTCACTTCTCAAGAATTCATAATTTTCAGTATATGTCTGAAACATTGTATGCTTTTTATTTTCTAAATTAAAATCTGGTTCATTCGATTCGTAATATATTTGTTAACTATTCATTTGCACAAGTTAAATTTAATTTAAGACTTCTCATATTTATACGATTGTTTTTTATACTTCATCATATGGTTACACTATTTGTTTGCATCAGGCACTCACGAAACTTCGGATTCGGCAAGTAAAGTTCCTAATAATTGAATAATTCTTTTAACAGTTATTTGTCAGCGTAAATTAATAGAAACTTTTTCATTTCATTTTAATGAAGTTAAACGTACAATCCTTAAAAATATCCTTGTGTTTCTTTTCAAAAATTTCGGCCTGAAAATTATGTTCAAGTTTTTGGTTTATAAAGTTGAAGTTTGTGGTTAAAGTTTTTTGTTGTTACATTTATTTGATATTAGACATTTTTGGTCTGGAAGTTAATTCATTAATCTTTCAAACTATGTTTTTATACACGACGTACATAATATATCAGCGTCTATTAATTTTAGTCTAAAGTTCGTAATGCTACCTAATATTGACCGCACAAAGAAAATTTTGGTATACGTGTTCATGGAAACACCTAATTAGTTCATTTCCGAATATCTGTCAGTCCGTCATCCTAGTAACTCAAAACCAAAAAGAGATAGCGAGCTGAAATTTTGGTGACGCATTTTAAACATAAAAAGTATGTTTAATTTCGTGAATTAACAAAATCGATCGAATCGAGCCAATGGAACCTTGACCTAACGTTTAAACATAAGAGATAAAATAAAAGGAAGAAAAGTTCAAATACAAAAAATTTATTTTTTTGAAAAAAATAGCTTTTGTTTGAATTATTTTTTCGTAAAATGTTGAAGTTTTCCACAATTTTCGCTCAAATTTGGCTAATAAACACTAATAGGTAATAACAATATATGGTATTATTATACATGTGTGCATATATAACTGTACAGACTGGATATTCATAGTATTTTATGAATGCTAAATAAAAACAGTCCAAACATTGAAATTCAATCAAATGTCTAGTAACTAAATACTTAATTCTATTAGTTGTTATCTTCACTTGTTATTATTCCTTTCTGCACCTTATCAATAGAAATTAAATTGTACGAAAATGGATTCATAATGACAAATACTGTTCGCAGTATACAACATTGTTTAGCAAAAGAAGAATTAAGTTTTGTTTGCGTAAAGCTTTAAATTATAGAATAAATCTCCTAAAAAATTATGATACTGACTCTAATTAATATTGCTCCACTGCGAAAAAGAACAAAAACATAAATGACTTTTTAAATAATAATTTTATTATAAAAAATGTTTCGTAGAAATTACTTCTTATCGAAAAACTATAATTCCTGGGTCTGTTTTATCAAAAAAAGACAAACTAACAAATTATGACAAACTAATACTTTGATTGATTACGGGATACCAGATTTAAGCTAACAGAGAAAAACAAAATTATCTTAAAAAATTTAAAATATTATAGAAACTAATCTTGTTCAATTTTGTATAATAATGTTCATATCTAGAAATTTTTCTTTTACTTTACCTCTTTATTTTTTTTATTAAACATACAATAAGAACAAATGTAAAATTTGAAAGTTGATCTGTTTGAACAGACTTAATCTCTTTAATATAAAAGAATAACCACTACTCTGTTTAATAATTTTTATTTGAATTTTGGTAATTTTAAAACATCAACAATCTTTTATATTTTATGTGAGGCGATATTAACTGCTCCATATGTAGATAGAGTAGAATGATAAATAAAACTGGTTTGATTACAGATAAACGTAAACACCACAAAAGTGGTCTAAAGTAAAATACTTAAACTTAAAACAATTAAAATTTCACCCATTTTTACGCAAAAATTCCAAATTGTGCAATAAACAATAAGAATGGATTGAAACAGTATAAAGCCGGTTCTATATTATCGGTAGTCAAGGCAGTAGCTCAGCCGGTAGACTGAAAAATGTTTGGAGTGTATCGGTTCTATCACTGCGAACGACAGTAAATAACTTTTATATAGAAGTCTTGATTTTAATTAAACAAGGTGTAATTCCTTTATTGATGAGCAACATTAGCTTTCTGCTTGCAAAAAGAAGGACCAAGATTATCTATACACCAGCAAGACTAAGACCAATAGCGAATAATCAAGACCAAGACCGAAACCGAGTATGCAGGACCAAGGCTAAACGGACAAGACTAAGCTTAAAATAACAGCATCCGATAAATTCATGAGTCAAAATATATGTAGCAACTTCAATATGTTCTTTTCGTAGAACAAAACGTTTTTACAATTTTAAATTTTTAGTTTCACATACAAGGAAGAAATAATAGTCTTCATAATGATAATGAAAAGAAAAATTAACAAAAAACGTATTAATAAAATATTTATCAGGCCAAGACTCGAAGTATTGGAGCAAGGCAAAGCCTAAGACCAAGACTCGAAGTATTTTAGCAATGACCGAATATGCATCACCAAGATTGTCTCATCTCAGCCTTGGTCTGGGCTTTGCTTTGCTCGTCACTAAATTCTTCAAATTATTCAATCAACATTCTTTTTCATAAGCACCTAAATTGCCGACTATTTAAAATGGCCTTAGAGTAATCTTTTAACATAAATGCGCTTGATTGATAGATACTTGACCCACCTAGAACAGCATCCAAACATTATTATCAATCATAGATTAAAGAAGCAAACTTTGTTAGAATTTAAATATAGCTAATATATCGACCTGACAGTTTAATGCCTGGAAATCACCGACAAACTGATTTCCAGGCATTAAATTATTAATCAACCGAAGGAAAAAAAATCAATGAATATTGTTTGGGAAGGAATTCTTATGAATCATGAGTGTTGAATCCTCTTCTTAAATCTATTTGTTAGTACATTTTTAAACGTTCATCTTTTAAACTTCTATTATCTTATATTATTGCTGTGCGTTTGATAAATTTTAACACACAAGTACGTCAATTTCAATAAAATTTATGCTTAAATAATTCAGTAATTTTAAATGCACATAAATTATTTATTACATTCGATTATCAAATAACTGTCAATTATTTCGTCATAATTATTGAATTCAATTGATTTATACATTTTTTAAGATTACGTCACTAATATCTAATATAACAGATTTAATGAATTATTGATATCTGCGTATAGATCTATTACAATGTGGTTCGTAAAATAATATCTAATGAAATTTCTTGTCTGCAAATACTTGTTTTAATATTTCTATTTCAGTTTAACGGTCTCAATTCAATCATGTAAGAATTTACTTATAAAGTGATATTTCATCGTTAATTTTACGAAAGAAATGAACCGACTTGAGGTATTAATAATCTGCCTTCGAGTTACTATTTTAAAAAGTACTGTGTATAATTAAAGATTATTTAACAATTTTTAAAGTAAATCGACCTCATGAAAGTCAAGGCCTTGTACGTATGTTTTTTGTTCATGGTTTTGAAAGAAGGTAGTATTCTAATTAAAATAAATTTATTTCGCTTTCTCGTTAAAAGAAAGTTTGGTAGTAAGTATTTGTGAATGGTTGGTGAAATTATTTAAAGGTGAAAGTGATACACCTTTATTTATTACTGAAACCACTGTGTAAGTACTCGAAATTCACTGAAAACTGAATGAAATGAGTTTATTGCATTATTTGCCGTAGAATTTTCTGTTTTAATGTAAAAGTAAAAAGATGTAGGACCAAATATTTTCTGTTTGTTAATGAATATTTTCATTTTGAAGCATGTAGCCCTCTATTAAGAGAGGAAAAGCCTTGATTAGAAAAAAACAAATACACAAATTTGTAGAATAGTTTTTATTAACGACATCAAGTATACTTACTATAAGAAAGCATTCATTGCTAGGATGCGACCATAAATCATGTACCTCGGTCAAAAGAAAGGGGGGTGGGGTTATTTTAAAACCTACGCTGAGCTACGTGGATAGGCGGAATGATATCCAATATCCTTTAAATGATATTTTTAGCACAATTAATAATTATTTTAAGAGAAATAACTGGAACCTCAAGTAGAAGATCTTTTGGATTTAAGTAAAAGCGATAATTTTTACAATAGTGGATAACTTACAGGAGGTTAATTCCATTATTTGAGAAAGAATGTGGCTTAGTGACGCTTCGTTGGACTAGAATTCAAGCCACATTGTACAAATACATGTAAATAGAACCAAAAGAATATAAAGTTTTACAATTTACCCTGAAATCGATAATTAAAGAAATCTAAATATTTTGCAAAACAAAGAACTGACAATAATAATAACAAAAAGCATAATATAAAAACATAACATAATTTTAAATAAAAAGATGAATAATTTCCTTGTGACCAGTTACCTTTCGAATTTGGCACTTATCGTCTCACAGCTTAAATTTGATTAGTAAGCGCTTCTATAGATAATTGACACGGAAATAATTTAATTTTTATATTTAAAATTATTTTAAATTTATTCTCTACTTTTTAATCTAAAAATCAGCCAAATCGGATTAGCCTGTGATATTTATTCACCAAAAATTTGTTTTATACCCTCCTAGCCTTTAACGCTTCATCAAAGCTATATATTATATACTAAAACCTTCGCTGAAACATATAAATTGGAGTAACCCATCCACTAAGGATCAGTAATTTTTGAGAAAATTGTTATTATACAAATATTTATACATAGTCTTTTTCTGATATCGAGATTACTTACGGTTCGAGTGCACAACCTCTTGTTATAAAGTCGGTAAAAATATTATAAACATTAAAATTATATTATATTTCTTATTATACTCAAGACGATCGCTAGTTAAGAGTATGCATAAACAAATTTTTTTATGAGTTCATCAAAACTTTGTTTCTAAAAAATATATACTAAAAATCTTTGAAACAGAACTGTAGATGCTCTCTGAAACAACTGACTTAATAGAAATAATGTGTTCCCTGATTTTTGCATACTCATTACAACTTAGGAGCATAAAAAATATTTTATCAAAGAAACATCTACCTAGTACATAACAGAACCGGTTACATATATACAAAAATTATTATTATTTTCATAATTAATAAATAGTTTACACGCCCCCTACATGAATCTTTGTAAGGTAAAATATTTTAACAGCATTTAATTATGAAAATAGTTAAATACTTAATAATGTTTAATTACTTACAATTAGTAAACTAATAGTAAATACAATTTAGCCTTATATGGTTAATTTAGGATTTAAGTAAATTGTGATTTATAATTTTCACTTATATGGTTGGAAGAGTTAACCGCGTAGTATACACTCCTTCATAACACTATAGTTAAATTTATTTTTTCAGTTGATGCCTGTACACATCCTTAACAAGTACGACACTGAAAAGTAAACAAAAAGCCGCATCTTCGATGCTTATAGAACTGTGAAAATTTTTTAGGAAAACAATTTTTTTTTTTCGCTTGATTACTTAATTACACATGCACGAGTCTTCCTAGCTTGCATAGAAAAAAAGTTAGTATTTTCAGAAACTATTGCCAAAAAAAGCAGTAAAAAAGTTCCCTTTGGCTATTTTTCCCCAATCAATTCATATTGGTTGCAAAAATCCACATTGTTAGCTTGAATAGGAATCGAATTTTTATAGGTTTTTGAAAGCGTGGAATTTAACTAAAATTCTGAATTTTATGTTTACTGATCCTTTCGTACTGACAGCATCTTTTAAGCATGTACAGAAAAACGTGGGTATTTTGACTATAGCTAGATATATATATCGTAGAAGCAGGGAATGAGTAATTAATGCTTGTATACAAAAAATATATACATTATAAAAGAAATAATCATGCCGTATTGATAAATGGGGAGCAAAGCTTTACTACCAGATAGAGCTTTTCTGTTGGCAGAAGTGATTTTTTGTTGGATGCACAAATTTTTTAGGTACACTTTAATGCAGTTTTTAATGTATATTTAAAATTCCGTCAAATCTGGCTGAACAAATCGTAAATCATACCTGGGAGTTTTAGCTACGGTAAAATTATGACTGTCTGGGTCATAAAGGTCAATAAAGAAATACTCTTATATGATCTTGGAGATAATAAATTTCTTTCAATTAATTTAATAATACTTTTCTCATATATTGTGTAAAAATAAATTATTTGATTTCGTGATCGTTTATCGAAAAACAATTCCGAATAAATCCATTAGAGCCACATACGCAGAATATATTATTAGTAATTTAATATTATTTATAATAAAGTTAGTGATATTGTTGACGTCTTAATACTCATGAAAATATTATATGTAGGTGTAGAAGTTTATATTAAATATTGTAGGCATAACAGAAATAATGGAAAATAATCATTTGTCTGGACATATTTCAAAGTTAGAATCTAATATCTTATAACGAACATTTCTTGTATATATATATATATATATATATATATATATATATATATATATATATATATATATATATATATATATATATATATATATATATATATATATATATATATATATATATATATATATATATATATATATATATATATAATGGATTATTTACCAATAAACCCAATATAATTACTCTGTTAATAATTGCTTTGTAATGATCACAGTAGATTCAAATATTCCGAAAGAGCTTTTACTCCATGGTGTAGTAATTTAGAGGGAAAAAAAAGTCAAATTTTCAAATTTGACATTAATTTTATTCAAAAAAAACAGAAACAATAAAACTGAAAAAATTTTGAACTGAAAAAATCAATAAAAACAAAAAATTCAATTATTAATTAGGGGGCAATTTGCAAATATGCCAAGGGCGGTACTTGACCTAAATCCATCTCAGACTATTTCTTCACTTTGTTTATCTAAATTAATATCCCCTTTCAACATATACATTAATGTTCAAATCTAAACGTATTTAACTTTTCTATACCTATACAATACGTTATACACATTGTTGTATCATAACAACAACTTCAGACGATTATAACATAGAGAAGGCGATAATTTATTATGTAAACGTCACATGGAATAACAATTGTATTATTATTGGTTTAATCTTTACCTATTAAACGCATTTTAACCTTACACATTAAATAAATAACCTATGTGTGTGTGCAAAGCAACTCCTTACCTATAAATACAAAAAAAAAAAAAAAAAAATTTATTACAAAAATATACTTGTGGAATCAAAAAATGCAATACTTTTACTTATTTTCACTTTTTTACCTGTATAAAAACATTAAATACTCGGTTATTATGTTGTGTTGACTTGTTTATCAGAATTAATTTTTATCTATTTATCTATTTAAAAACATTCATTTTGAACTGAAAAAATAATAAAATATATTATAAAATTGGAGTGTATTAGTGCATGGAAAATTCAGGTTGTTGCATTTTTTTATTCCACGAGTATACATCGTAAATTGAAATTGTAACACACTATTAATATTGGCAAGCCTAGAACATGTAGTGTAAATTGATTTCTTTCTATCTGCGGCATAATTTATGGAAAGGACCACTTATAGCAATTGATGCGCCACGAGTAACTGAAATTTATTTATAATACATTCGTACTCTAGAAAATGTTATTATATGTTTATTTGCACAAAAAGTAATTATTTATACAACTGTTAGCATGTAAATTGAATAGCAAATGGGGGATTTCGTGTGAGGTAGACAACGAAAAATACAGATAACGGAATTGTTTCATTCGGATAAGTACCATGGCGATCGATCTTCCGAATGACAGATTTTCTCTAGTTATTTTCATATATTAATTTTAAGAACTAAGCGACGTTTAAAATAAAAATAACATAATAAATTTTGAAAACAATTATAATTAAAAAAAAAAAAAAAACCTTGGATTGTTAACATTTCAAACCAGGACATTGCTACTGGCATCACGGCTTCACAATATGAAAAGTTTATTTACGGAGGAAATCCCTGAAATAAATTGTTTTTCCCCGCATTTTCGAAAATGATACCAATGTAGATGAACTGGAGAAGTTGCAAAATACACAAAAAAAATTCCATCCAAATCGTTAGATCCCATCTTGTAGAGCCAGACAAAGCCCTTTTCGCCAGTCAAAAAAAGTAGCATAATTTGTTACTTATTAATTACTAATTTATAATACAAATTAAAAATGTATTACTCGCGCCATTAAAAAAATACAGAGGGTTTGTCTAGGTTCAATATGAAGCTAGAATTCGAAATTTTTAAAACGAACTGTCTCTGCCTTTTTTCATCTCATCAAAATTTATTACTAATTTATTACAAATAATTATTCATCAAACCCATAATGAAAATAAATGAAAATTAATAGAAATCTCCATAAAAAGTTAGTATTAAGTTTTGATAAGATGAAAGGGATAAAAAATGGTTGGCAAAAATGGCTTGACCAGGTTCCAACAGTTTTTTTTTATTAAATAGTTTTCGAGTGGTGTTGTAGCAGTATTTTTTTAATATGTTGGTACTTTTAATATATACAATTATCTATAATTAAATGCTACATAAATTCAATAAGAAATTGGCTTCAGTCGGTAAATTTTAAACACTGAAAAAATAAATTAATTTTTTCTGGGACATTATATCTTAATTGGTAATCCAATCGGTATCGTATAGGATCTAGAGGTACTTGAGAGTGCAAAAATATAGTACCACATTCTGTCAATAGATTTGTTAAACAATGGTTGAAATAGGTATTTCCAATTTTTTAGGTTTCCCCGTTCTTTTTAGGTGTACTATAATACTTGGAACTATTTTAATGATTGTATTATGTAAAATTGAGAAAAAAATACACTGTTGAACTACTGAAGTTATTTCTGTTCATTACTTTTTCAAAATACACAAAATTATTTTTGTATTTTGCATAAAAACAAATGTTTAAATATTGGTTATAATGATTTGTATATTTTGTGTTACTTTTTTTACAATAAATTAAAAAAATAAAGTTGATCTACATGACTGGACACACATGGCACATCATATTTTCAAATTTAGAATAAGAACTTAAATACATTTAGTAAAAAATATCCATAGTTTGGAATCAAATATAAAAAACTACATACATTAAAAAAAGATATAATAATTAAGGATTACATATTTAAAATATAAATGATATAAATTCTTCCTGAAAATTAACAATCATTTAGGATTTGACAATTGATAAACATTTTTTTTTTTTTTCAAAAAAATATCTTTTGTAAATAAAACTATTTGCATTAACATTTACAAAATCAAATTACAAGATGCAAACATAACAAATTATAATTGGAGGTAATTAGATTACTCATAGCTACCCTCATCTTGGATTATTTTTTATCAAGGGATTTTAGACAGCTAGAGCAACCCGGGACCAAATTCAAAAGGTCCTGTGATTTTTTACGATAAAGTTAATATTTTTCGAGCTATAAGCGATTTAAAATCGAAAAAGCCAAAAAATTCCATTTTTAAATTCTATAAGAAAAAAAAAAAAAGGACATACATTGCATAAAAATATAACAATCACTTCTTCCAAAGAAAGAACAGGTAAGCCCTATTTAAAAATGGGGTATTAAGGCTTTTTTCGATTTTAAATCTTTTATCCCTCAAACAAAACTAACTTTATCATAATAAGTCATAGTGCTTTTATTATTCGTATTTCATCAAAGAATGTTAAAATATTTGTAGCTCTCGGAACGCATTTTCTCGAAGTCATTTTAGCCACCAAAACGAAAAACAATAGCACAAGATTAGAGAAATTACTAAATAAATGCTAATTTAACAGATTAAAAATTTATTACTCGTACCTACAAAAAAAATACAGAGGGTTTGAGTAGGTTTAATGGTGAGAGAAAATAATTACACAATGGTCTGAAATTGTTTAGTTGACTTTTTTTTTAATTTCCGAGCCCTTTTTTTATCTTTTAGAACGTGATGTTTTAGATTGATTAGAGTAATAAAATATTATTGCAACAAAATTATAATACTTTACATAAAAATTGTGTATTATTTTAGATCTTTTTAAAACTTTCGAATGACCAAACCCTTTGTATTTTCTTATTTGTGCGAGTAGTAAATTTTATTTTGTGTAATAAATTAGTAATTACTTAGTAAGATATTCGCCACTTTGAATAAATGTGGAACCACAATATTTTCTTTCAAATAGGTTTAGTTTACAAATTATGCAAATAAAATCCCTGAAATAATTACACACGCTTTTTTTACAATAAAATCATTTTTTCTTATACTACTTTTAATTCAAATTTATTAAGATTTATTTTCTATTTTTTAGTGGGATTTTCTATAAAAGCGTATTTTTTAAGTTTGTTAAAACTTTTATTTATTTTGCATTTTTTAGTTGAATTTTCTATAAAAGTGTAATTTTTAGTTTTTTTAAACTATTATCCTGATTATCCTAATAAGGATAACGGATCAAACTGTTAAAATTATTGAATTGTCATCGGTCCTTAACAAGTATGCCACATTTCGAATTAATCCGACGTTTTGAACGAAGCTATTAAAAGCGTATTAAAAAGTTTACCATTTGAAATTTTCTGCTTATTATTTTATTTTGGTGACACTCCGTGAAAATTATTTCTATTCTAATATATAGCAGTCCTTTTACAGCTGAATTCGATTAGTTTTACAAAGATAATTTCTTTGATTTTAAAGGAAGCTACAGTGAATTTTAAGAACTACAAGAATTTTCTAAGTACATCATAGAACTCTCAATTTAAAAAAATGAGAAAACACTAAGTGAAATATTCAGAAGTAGTCCTTATTTTCATGCATAAATTTCAAATATCTGTTGGTAAAAAATTTTGCAACTTACATATCGTATACTAGACTTGTTTTGTAAATATAGAAATTTTTTTAACGAAATGAAATAAAAGGTTAAAACTTAATCGAATGTTGAAATAATTATTTCAGGGATTTTTCTTGAGTTCATTCATGTTCTTGAGTCAAGCAACTTTACAAAAACAAATTAAACAAGGTGTTTTTAATAGAATTTTTATTAAATTTGGTTTCCTGTTCAAAACAACTAAAATAACAAAGTTTGCTATATTTTAAACATAAAATTGATAACAATAAAATGTTATCAATTTTAATTTTTAGAATTTCATTAAATTTTAATTACATTCATTACGTAAAATTAATTTTCCCCCTTAATTCAAAATATATTCGAGCTATCATACAATAACTAATGATTAAAATTTATTTCCAAGTCTATTTACAAGGTATCGGTTATTAAGTTATTGGATTGAATATGTAATCAATCAACACAGGAGAAATCTAAATCGTAAAACGTTTTAACAATATTAATCAAACTGGAAATAAAAATAATTTGTAATCAAAAAGCCTCGATTGTTTCCAATTACGCAAACAATTAAGTCTTCAACTGCTATCTTTTTCAAATTGGCTATTTGCGACTCAAAAATAGTGTTTTTTGTCCTATTTTGTCTTTACTTGAATACAATATTTACATTCAGAACATGAATTCCTACAAGCAATACAAAATTAAACAAGGGATAAAATTGTTAAGAGCTATTTTTGATGAGCATGATTTTCGCCTAGAAGTTAAAAAAGAAAATTTTCGAAAACGATGAAATATAAATTGTGACGTTTAAAAACGTTGAATTTATTTAAAAATAATTGTATTACATTTATAGATATTATTTATGAGATATTTACCATAAATAATAATTTTTTTAAAACGTTAATTTCATTAATCGGACCTGGTATGTTTCTTTTGTTTGGGTGGAATTTTATTATCGCTTTGAAGTGAAGTTTAAGATGAAATAGAGACTTGAAATTTTTAATATAATTTGGAAATTTTCAATATACATATCTAGTCAATATTCAGAATGGGATATTAATGCAATATTATACATAATAGAATTATTTTATTAAAAATTTTTCATTTACATTTTATGTGTCAATCTTGTCTATTATACTCATTTCATCGAAATTTACAATAATAAATTTAAATATTAATAATAATCGATAGACCAGTAAAATTTAAGCAAAGAATTTCCCATAAATTTTTTTCACAAAAAAATATTTTTTGAGTTATCCGTGATAAAAATCACGATTTAACAATAAAAATACATATTAACGATTTTTCTCGTATATTTCGAAAGCTATACATTTCATCGAAAAAAATTATTGAATAGAAGTGAAAATTAAATAAAACACAAATAAAACAAATATTTTTTCATGTCTATAAATGCAATATTAATGAATTTTCTTTTTAATGTTTGAATTAGTATTTTAACTAATGACGTTGAAATTTAGCACAAAGTATGTTGAGATAATTAAATTTAACAATAAGTGCTAAAAATATTTTCTAAAAGTCCAACCGGGTTGGAATGTTTAGAAAAACATTCGATTAAGTTTTAACCTATTATTTCATTTCGTTAAAAAAATTTCTATATTTACAAAACAAGTTTAGTATACGATATGTAAGTTGAAAAATTTTAATTTTTTACCAACAGATATTTGAAATTTATGAATGAAAATAAGGACAATCTTTTCTGAATATTTCCTTTAGTGTTTTCCCATTTTTTTTAATTGAGAGTTCTAGGATGTACTTAAAAAATTCTTGTAGTTCTTAAAATTCATTGTTTTAGCTAGCTTAAATATCAAAGAAAGTGATTAGCTTCCTTTAAAATCAAAGAAATTATCTTTGTAAAACTAATCGAATTCATCTGTAAAAGGACAGCTATATATTAGAATAGAAATAATTTTCACGGAGAGTTCCTTAAAAAAATAAAATAATAAGCAGAAAATTTCAAATGGTTAACTTTTTAATACGATTTTATTAGCTTCAGACGTATGTTATTATGTAAATAACGGAATCTTTGAACATGATTTTGACCCCGTTCAAAACGTCGGATTAACTCGAAATGTGGCATACTTATTAAGGACCGATGACAATTCAATATTATAAACAGTTTGATCCGTTATCCTTATTTAATCATGATAAGCGATTTTTTGTTTTCCTGAGACCCGGTTCTATTCTCACTTGAAGAATGTTACCAATCCTATTAACATCGTTTCCATGGAAACCAAAATCAATAAATTTGTATTTGACAGAATTTCAATAAAATTAAAATTTCAATTTTAATAAATAATAGTTTAATATAAAAAACTAAAAAATACGCTTTTATAGAAAATTCAACTAAAAAATGAAAAATAAATAATAGTTTAAACAAACTAAAAAAATACGCTTTTATAGCAAATCCCACTAAAAAATAGAAAATAAATCTTAATAAATTTGAATTTAAAATAGTATAAGAAAAAATGATTTTATTTTAAAACAGCGTGGGGTGAATGGTATCAATAGTTATAAATATTTTATAAACAGATATGAGTAGAAGGATAATTTTGATAATATCCTGCTAATATCCTAAGCACCCCACGCTTTTTTTACAATAAAATGATTTTTTCTTCTCCCTATTTTTAATTCAAATTTATTATGATTTATTTTCTATTTTTTTAGTAAGATTTTCTATAAACTATTATTTATTTTATTATTTATTTTTACTGAATTCTATTAAAAAAAATCCTCGAACATTGAAATCAGCCACTATAGTTGGGTTTTGCGATAAAAAAAAAGTAATTTCACTCGACTACTGTTTAAAATGATTATCAAAAAAAAAAAATAAATAAAATAAATAAATAACAATTATAATAATTATCAGTAAAATACATACCTACTGTAGTTATATATAAAATTTAACAAATGAACAAAACATACACCAAAAAATCACTAAAATAGACCCACTTTTGTGCAATGTCAAGAAAATAATGATAAAATTTTTACTGATATTTTTTGTTTTTAATTATTCGTCAATTCTTAACCTTCTTTACAATTATTATTGACAAGGTAAAAAAATTTAAAAAAATATTATTATTTTCTTTCAATTAATATTAATAATATTATAACGCATTTTTTATTCAATCATTCATCATTAAAGAGGAATGATTACATTTTAAATGTATACGATTTGATGATCAGAGTGCATAATGTTATTTAATGAAATTCCATTGCCAAGTGATTCAAAAATTCCAAGCATTTTAGTGTTTTGTTATAAAATTAACTAAACACCAGTTTTCGAGTAAACGGAAGTACCTACCTACCAGTGATTAACAAAGTTGAGATATTGAAGTGTATTTTTTTTTTTTTTAATTTTTGCAAAAACCAAAAAAATTATACGTTGAAATGTAAATATTTTTTATTGATGTAAAATTTCCACTCCTCCAGACTAATTTTCATCTAATCCTGTGTATGTGAATTATTTTAAATTAAGGTGACTATTTGAAAATCAGATGAAAATAAGTACAAAAGTACGAAATTCAAAAATATGACACTAATTCGGAATTTTAATGGTGTAGGTTACGGAATAATATAATACTTAACTAGCGGACGTCTGTTCCCGTGGGAATACAGGGATGAAATACCCGGAAATAGTATAGCTTTCAAACGGTGAAATAATTTTTCAAATCAATCCAGTAGTTTTAAGTTTATTCGTAGCATACAAAAATACATATAAACAAATGTTTCTCTTTATAATATTATAGAGCCCAAACCGACTGCAAAATTAGCTTAGACATATACCTCCACCGTAATTCTAAGTATTTCTTGTATATTTTTATTTTATGGACCGTAAGCTTTTCTGCCAATATCATGGATAAAATCCCTTTTGGATAAAATTTTTCCAAATTTTGCATTTCTAATTTATCAATATCTAATCAAAAGCCTAAAAATTCAGCTTCAAGATTCTAGCGTAAAAAATGACCTTATTTCTATACAAACTTTCATCCTTCATTTTAATTTCTTACAGTCCTTTCATGACCTATGTCCTTTCTCAGGCTCTAGACTATCCTTGAACCAAATTTTATAAATATATGTTTGTTCAGTAGTTTTGGCGTGATTGGTTTATACACGCCACGTCAAGTTCATTTTGACGTAAGCGGGATACCGAATACCCTGTTTCATTTGGCTTATAAGATTATAATGTATTCATTCAGATAGAAACCTCCAATTTTAAGCATTCAGTTTTACATTAATTAAATCGGGAAAAATGTGTTTCTTACTTTCTATTGCAAATCTGGTATTCATATCATTATGCTTCTCTTTAAACTTTAATTTTCATAAAAGTTATTTCCTCAGATAATGAAATGAAAAATTTATTATTTTATTTATTTTTGGCATATCTTCGTTAGTTTTTAGGCTAATGACTTTTATCCATGCCTATTTTAAAGATAGTTTAACGCACTAACTATTCATGTAAAAAATGGGCATTTTCAATTGAGAATAAACCAATAGTTATGGAAAAATTTAAAAAGGGAAGGCGGAGCTAAAATGGTTAGTAAAAAATTAAAATTTTAATATCTATGGAACCATTGTTTTTCTTAACCAGATACTTCAGTTTTAATCTCAATATATTATTAATATCAAAAAACTTTTAATTAACTGTTTGCTCAAAAAAAACTCAAAAAAGAAAGTGAAAATGTTTTACAACGATACAAGTGACAAGTTAAAAAAAAATGTATAATAACTTTCTTCGAAGTATAAGATTGTTTAATATTTTATATATTATATCTTAAAATAAAGCTATTCCAATTCTGGGATAATTTCAGGTTAGGGTGTTCATTAGCTCAAATGACTATGTAGGAATAAAATTAGACGAGAACATTTCGAGAGCTCTTAATTGGAAACCACATTTAGAACAAGCTTTTTTATTCAATGAATATTATGACTCATACAACTTTATAGCTAATGAGGAATTTTCTAGTAATAAATACAAAAATATCTTAATTAAGTATCAATGTCGTGTCGCCTTGATTTAATCAATCAGTGCAAAAATAATAAATGTTCGATTATAATTAGTGAGTATGCTTGAGAATAAAATAGAAAAAATAATATACGATATAGAAATTAATTAAAATGACTGATAACTCTTTCGTCCGTCTAATATATTAAAAAGACGTTGAATATTAATATAATTGGTTGATAAAATGAATATACGTAGTACAGAGACACTTTGTGAGTTTGAGGGTGGAGTTAATTCACTTAGTTGGATATTAATTTTTATAATGTGAAGCCAGCATTCAAATATCTTCAATGTAGTAACTATTTTCTTTGTTATTTTTCTAGAGATCTTTCATTTCACCATGACTGTCTACACTTCATCCAAATATCCAAACCTACCTACTTCAAATTTAATTGAGCTAAGTATTGTTTGATTTAAGATTTTTTCAGGTAAAAAATGGAGGCTCAAACATAATAATTTCCCAATTAATTAATTTCTCGATTTGCAAGATGCTCAAAATTTCAATTAAAATTTAGTAATTATGCAATCTGAAGAAACTTACTTTCAAAATACAATGTAAGTTCCAGAATTAGGTGTCTTTTTAGATGCTTTTATGGTGTGTCTTCAATAAATCAATTCAAACAAAATTACCCAAAAAAATCCATATAAATCACTGAAGGAAAATGTCAAGATGCACGAATTTTTTTGGTAGTTTTTAAATTAATGAATTTAAGAGCATCAAAAAGCACCTAATTTTTTTACTTAAATGATATTATTATAGTTTTTATGACTTAATTGCTATGCCAGTGTGATAACACGGCGGCTCAATGACTCAATTAATTTTTAATAAATATTTGAGCACCTAATTTCAGCATATTTAAATTCAATTTTGAACAGTTTTTCTCTTTTTTCAAGATGTCACTGGTAGCTTTGCACTTTCTTGAGCAGTGATTCATGTTAGTGAATCGGTGCAGTAATTTTTAATTTTGATTAAATTGATTTATTAAACGGACACCAACAAAAACTGAGCAAAGCAGCAAATTCTATAATGTCTTCATTCAGAAAGTATTCATTATTTTCTATTGCAAGATTCTACAATTACTTATTCGTTGAATCCAAATCCGTATATTCGTATTAAAGAAGCATAAGTCTCGTTAAACTTTTTATAAAATTTAATTTCCTGAGATAATCGATAGTAAAATTTTATTTTTGTCATATGTCCATTAGTTTTTATATTAATGACTCATTATCTCTACTCATTTTAAAGATCGGTTTCACACACTAACATAAAAATTCGAATGCTATGAACCCCGCTTTTAACAATCGAATAAGTACATTTGTTCGATAAAATCAAATATTTTATTATTAACCGTCCCAGTCAATAAAAAATGATAAACACTTCATATTTAAATAATTGCAATGTATATGATAATAATGATAAATAGCTGATATCATAGCTACTTATTATACACTAAACGTAATATATAACCAGACAAAAATGATATGAATGAATGAATGAATGAGAGAATATATTATTGTGTTTGTTATTTAGTTGAAGTGAAGTAGCTGTAGTAGGTATATGTAATCTATCTATACGATGACGACTTGGTGTTAATTATCTATCTATTCTAGAACAGAAGTAGTCACTTTAATTTAGTATTATAACTTTATGTATTTATATAGAATACATGTACGTATGTTTATTATATACAATATTAAATATAAAGTGTCTCTTAAATCGGTTAGGTTATGTTGGTCTCCTCTCCTATACCAGCCAATTAGCCGTACTTTTTAAGGCGTGTAACACGTCAAAGTGCTTGAATGCTTGGAATAGAGGATCATGGGTTCGAATCCTGCCACTGACAAATTTGTCAATTTTAATGAACGACGCTATTAATTGATTATACTGTCGGTGCATAGATGTGAACGAAATAATCAGCTATGATTGTGAAGGTTTTCTGCAGTTTACCATCTTCAACTTTAGATCTATGTTAGCATAGTTTCCTTTAAAAGATGACTACGGACGCAGACCTAACAAACCTTCCCTCAATATCACATAGAAGCAGTTTAATAAATATTAAAAACAATGGTGTTTGTGGCATCTGCTATAAACGTATGTATAACTTTGTTATAGACGTTCTACTCATAGGAAAAGTTGATATTTAATTAATATCAATTACGATTTTAGCCTTAAGCCTATTGGCTTTAAGAGTATATTGAGAGAGGAACTGTAACCGCACTTCTTATTCCTAGACTTTTGGTCCTCTGTAATTTCTTGTAGAACACTCAATTATTTGAAGACAAAGATGTCTTCTAGCACAAGGTGAGGTTGGTCGAGCGGGTTACTTCGTTCTTATCAAAGTGACAACAGTTTGAGCTGTAAATGATTTTCCAAGCCTGTAGAATTCAAAATAATTCGGGTAGTACTTTAATAATAAACGAAATAAACGATAAAATTTTTATTTTACGCAGCCTGTATATAACATTAAGGAAAGACCTGCTAATAATTTAAATTAATATATAAACATAAAATTTCACATTTATCAATGCAAACATAATAATTTTTTAAATTTGTCATCATTTATATACATAAAGTGTTATATTTTCTGTTTGTTCCTTTATTGAAACAATGTGTTTATCGTACAAAATAAAAATGAAAAAACAACCAAGGGACATACACAAACCATCAGTGTTATTAAATCAGTTTTCATCAACAATAAACTGTCTTCATGCATATATACGTCTCTCGAGAGAGTAGAAAAAGATAATAAACGTGTGCGACTATTTGAAATAGTCACGAAATTAGGTAGTGAAACATTTGTAATTTATTTTTTAACAACGGGAAATGAGTGTAAAATCGATTTTGCAATTGTCTTTTTCCGTTTTATAAAAAATGTGTTTGTGAACTTCACACAACCTCTATATTCAATATTAATTTTAATATAATGCATATCGGTAGGGAAGATGAACAAATTTTTTTATCATATTAATTGAAGCATCTTTGCTTCACGGACGTGAATTTGAAGTAATCTTTTTTTAAAACTTAAGAAATAGCCAAAATATGGACGATCAAAATTCTTAATTTAACAAAGATTTTCATGAATGACGTCATACATGTTTATCTCTATGGTGATTGTACATAAGGTTCATTTAACAATAAGATGTCCTATCTATGGCACATATATACACTTTCCTTCAAAATTTAAGATAAATTAAGTTAGTATACTCAAATGAGTAGATAGATTGCAAATAAAAATGTTATATACTAAATTAATATTCTAAAATTTTGTTGTGCGATTTTTCTAGAGAAAATGATGGCTTACCGTAGATCATCCAAAAAAATTTTTTTTGTAAGAAAGATATAAACAATCTTCAAGAGCTTAGAACTTATTCGTTTTTTATTCAATTTTAATTAAATTTTTTTCAAATTTTGTTTGGTACTGAGCCTAGTTTCACATTTTGATGGGTAAAATAGCAAATTTTGTTTATTGTATCTTCCCTGTTGTATAACCGAAACATTTCCAGATGACTTACTAATAATTGGTGAAACAACTTTTTTCTCTGTAAAAATTCGTAAAAATAAATTGTTTTCACTTTTAGCAGCTTAAAAATTCGCGTTTACTCCCACAAGCGTTAACTTGACGTATATTTGCTTTTTTTTAATTGTTATAGGAACCATCCAATAACACGAAATCTGATAAAATTCAGTGTGAATTGTCCGACAATCTGAAAAATCAATAAATATCCGTTAATTTGAAACGTTACACTTTTCAGAATTGTCGAAGAAAAAAAACTGTTACACTAATCATAACTAAATCGATACTAATATTTTAAAGAGTAAATATTAGTATTTTTGTTTGTAACGGATAAACTAAAAAACTTCTGGACCGATTTCAAAAATCCATGTCTTCCCCCCGGAACGGGAGCTACGCGAGTGAAACCGCATGAGATCCACTAGTCAAATATAAATTTAATCTTTATGATTATAATTTTGAATAAACCCGCTGAGTCCAAAAGCTATTATGAAATTGGTAATATGCACAAAACATATCACTGATGTAGCATATATGGAAGTATGAAAACCAACAATGTCAACAGCATAAACTTATTTAATATCAAAACCTACAGAATAATTTGAAGATTTTCAAATAAAATTTTTTTTTTTGCATGAAATAATTCTCTTGTTGTTTTTACTTTTGTAAACGGGTGAAAAGTGAAGATAAAAGTAATTTCCGTTATTCGTATTTATTTTCACTTTTAATTTTTAATTAAAATTTCGATAAACGTAAAATTTTTCACACGATATCTTGGAAAATACATGATTTTCTTTTTAAAGTTTTATGTTAAGAACTTAAGACAATATTGTTGCCAATTATTATCACCCTTATATTAATTTTAAAAAAAATTTTAAACTTATTGCGTACAAACTTAAAATTATTTAATATCAAATATGATACCAAATTTTTAATATCAAATATTAACTCAAGATTTGAGGCAATTCTATTAAACTTATAATTTACCGATGGCCACTGTTAACGAATCACTTCTTTGACAAGAAAAAAAAACAACTAATTTTTTGTTATTCTGGAAAATTATTATTAAAGATAATCAAAAATTGTGCAAAAAAAAATATCAACTCACTCTTACAAAGAATTTTATGTGAAAGAAATTATAAAATGCATTTTTCAGCTCGTGTCCAAAATTCAACTTATTCGGCAAAGAATTTCTATCATAAAACTATTTAAGTTAACATATACATAGATCAAAAGGTGGATATATAAGGTCATGTCCTAAGTTAATTATTGGCGGTATTTGTTTTAAATACATCTTTTAATAAGTATGGAATTTTATTGAACAAAAAATGCTAAAATCAAAAGCTTTATAGTGTACAACATACACTGTACTTCATAAACATTATAAAATTATAATTTAATGTAAAAAGAGTAATTTTATTAACTATTTTGCATGCATAGGAAATAAAATATCTTTTTTTTTATTCTTAAAGAAATCTAGGTCTCTTAAATGATTTTATTGACAAACGACACGGTACATAGAAGGATGTACATACTCTTGGAACTGACTGCGTAATTATTGACACTCTCCCAAATTAAAAAGAAAAATGAATTCCCTTAAGGCAAGCAAATACGATGGTTTGCAAAAACCGAACAATACCCATTGAACAATTGGAAAAGTTCAGAACTTTAATTAAACTAAGTTTTCTTTGATTTAATAGACATATAATAATTCTCATACGAAAGTATTACCAATAAAATTAAAGTAATCAAAGTAATAATAGTTTTTCTTTTTCACACCCAATATTAAAATTTATGGAATATATTTTTCTTTATTTATTAGAGTTCCGTAGTCAAATTATAAATAATAGATAGTGCACTTAATTTTTCTACAACGTTTTCATAGTGCATGTTTTAATACCCTTAGGGAAAATAGTCAGGTCAATTTGTTTAATATTTTGACAAATAAAGTCGAAACATATATAAGGGTATTTTGGTATATTAAGATAATCCTTTTTTATTGTACTTATATAAGATTAACATATGTCTTGAAGATGCACTGAAATTTAAAGGTACTTTATTCACAAATTATCATATTTAAACAGTTTAAATGCGATGGGATAATTAGTTTAGGGTTTCGTATTTCAAATTTATATCGATATGTTCGAACATGATTTAAAAATAAAAAAAATTCTATAAAGCACTTACAAATTTATTTTAAAATATTCAGTCTTTAAGTGAAAAATTATTTTGAATTATGGATTTAAATCACATTTTTAAAAGAATTATAAAAGTTTAAATACTAATAAATCATTCTTTTGAAAACAAATTTGTATCTCCAAATCACAATTAGGGACAGCCATAAAAAAAATCAATTTTTTAAATTCTAAATCACAATTTTTTTATAATATTCATTTTATACGTGATGACTAGTGATTTTACAATGTATCAATTTGCAATTCTCACAAGCAGGCACACTCAATGCAAATGGAAAAGGCCCTCCGTAGTCGAACATCGAAAATTAAAAAAATAAGTGAATAAATAAGATTAGTCTTTAAAAAAACTACATTTTTAATGCTTAAGTCAAAATTTGCTATTGCTCTTACACCTAAAGTTTAGATCATCGAGAGTTGCACGCAGGATAATCATACGTCCGTTGGACGTAGACTGAGTCAATATCAATATTATCGTACTTACCGTAGTGACACAAGACATCACACTACGATACGAAATGTAAAAGTTTGTGTTTGCTTACGTCTTAAAGACATCGATTATCATTCTAATTGATGATGAAAGAAAGATCGCTTAGTAAAAGGTTGGCGCGATAAGCTTTTGAAATATTTATAAATTTCGAATTATAAAGTTCCCATTTTAAAAACATATCATCAATGATAAAAGAACAGAGAAAAAATTGTTAGCGGTTGCCATTTCAATTAAATGATTTTCAGTGACTGCGAAGAAATTAAATGCAGAAAACAAAACTCACAAAGAGGTTTCTATCTCCGCAATCGAAAATTATGCACCAAAATCTGAATAAATAATTGTAAATTGTTTTCTTAATTTTAATAAATGGTTTTTGAATTCGAGTTAGAATTAAATGTTGATTCCAATTTCTATTGTTACTTCAACCACGGCTGATTTTCTAAACGGATAATCGTTACGTGATATTTAGTGAAATACTTCGTCAAATACAATACAAAATTTTACGTTTAAGAGTCTGAATACAGAAATACCCGTCTTTAAATTTTTTCTTTAAAGACAATTCGGAATAATTCATATAAACAACTGAGTTTTTATCGACAAATAATTTCGTTAATTCGTTAAAAGTTCAAATATCTCAACTTTTCGGCCCTTTTCAAATATGTAGAGATGCATTCATTTATGAACTGCTCTCGGTTATCTCAAATGATTCTACATAATTCGACATATGACCGATTTTATGATTATATAATTAGAAAATAATCAACTAGTTAATATTTATGTACATTAATTAACATCCTGAATTCATGTATATTACATAAGGCGTTCATTAGTAAGCTGGATAGTATTATAAGTTTTCTTTCAAAGACTTATTTACTACAGGACTACACACCATTTTATTCTATGAACCAAAGGGTATGAAATATATTAAATTATACATAAAAAGGCAGACATGATGAAGCTTACTGACTACTCATTTTAAATGGATTTGGGTCAGTTAGTCTATTTTTTAAAATGCATTTAAAACGAATAAAAAATTTTTAAATAAAAGAATATGTCTTTGAAACGTGCAGATATCTTCATTAAATAATGAAAAATTACCTAAGTTGTTAATTTATGTTTTAGAGAAGGCGGTAAACGTACTTAATGTGTAAAAATAGAGCAACAAATTATGTCAATAGAATTGTGTTAAGAATAATTTAGATATTAAGGATCCGAATATTGCCAGAATAATTTTTAGTCAAATTTTTTTAGGACTCAATTATGCAAATTGGGCAAAAATAAACACTTTTGAACTCGTTATCGTGCTATAAACAAATCCTACTCTTATTACGATAATAAAAGAAATTCGTTTTAATAGAAGAAGCATAGGAATTCCTTTTGTTTTCAATGTCAAAATGGAAATATAGGGTAAGACCGGGGGAGATGGTCGTAGTTTAGAAAACACGCTTTCATGGTCAAACTGGTGATGTTTTTTCCAAAAAACTTTTTATTAATCAATATTTAATAATTTAACTAGAAAATAACCTAAAGTAATCAACAAAGACTAATTATAAAAAACTGTTCAATATATATCTCGACTTGCCTTCACTCCTGAGGTCTCAGGGGGAAATGATCATGTTAGTTTTATCTTCCTTACTTTTTTGTTGGCTTTTTTATTTCTTAACTTAACCTCATTGACTTTTTTGCTGTTCTTTAGCTATGTGCGAGAAATTAAGGTACATGCAGTTGGATTAGGTGTTTAATGACAATATTGATGTAACACATCTATAATCAGGATAAAACATAAATGTACAAATTTCTATTCAAATTTTTTCACCGTGGAACTGAACCGTGGAGATGAAAAACGTTTACTTTCAAGAAACGCATTAACTGGTGTTTACTTAAATTAATAATATTCAACTAAGGGTATTATCTTACTATCTACCTATTGGTTCTTAAAATAGTTGGAATGGCCATCTCTCAGGTACGGCCATCTCTCCCAGATTTACTGTAACTTTTTATCCAATACATTTCGACAAAAATTTTTTATTCTTAAATAACTTAAATGACTAATTCAACATAAATGTTATACAATAATTTAACAAAATTATTAATGAAATCGAACAAATGAAACATTTCCCTTAAAGATGATCAAAAATAAGTTGTATGTTTGGGTAGAATGGAGTACTAGCGATCACTTAAAGAAAAATGTGAATAAAATGAAAATTGCAAACAATAGAATTATTTAAATCAATCTTCCACATTATATAAAAATAATCTTTTTATTTAGTAACTTTTTAATAGCTTTTGTATAATTATAAAGAGGTGCCTTAAATTAAAAAAAAAAAAATTTTAGACCATCATTAACACGCAATTCATAGTGGTTAGTGCAGAAGAAGCTCTGGAAATTCAATATTATAAATCCCTAATGAACAATTCATAAGAATCATGTTTCTCCAATTTCAAGATTACTTTTCGCATTTATTTGATCTCTCATGATCACTAAATGCAGTGGCGAACGTTCATTTTCAATATTAAAGAGTACATTGATGAATATAGAATACGAATTACTCAGAGACATTGATAAGAATAGTTTTATTTCTAAATTTGCCTATATGAAATATAGAAAAGTTACTTTGTAAAAGTTTAAAAAATTAAAAAAAAAAAAAGAAACAGATAAATAAATATAAAATATAAACAATATTTAAAGTACACCATTGGTAAAATTTATCATTAGCTATGCCTTTAAATGTTATATACTTTGAATGAAATATAAACTTTGAAATATGTATTGAAACAAACAATATGTGTAGTTATCAGTTATCGATTGTTAGTTTCTTATCAAAATTATTCTAAATTGTCTGGTTATCTCATCTTTGGCTTTTGGTACATGTCAGAGCCTAGCAAAGAACTAATCTACTAAATTTTGTATTAATTACCCACAAAATTGTATCCTAGATGTGGTAAATATAGTATTGAATTATTTTTTTTACCACATTATACTTAAGAACCTATAGCAGATCAAAGGCTCTTTGAAAGAATTTTCTACGAGCCTAATCCAGCTAAATGCAACACTGAATAGGCGAAAGGAACGTCAATACTGTTATAGAATTTCCAGTTAGTCAAACGAACATTTCTAGTATGTTAGAAAATATTTTTTCTAGATTTTTTAATAATTCTATTTCGTGGAAGAGAAAACTATAATAAAAAAATACTTTAAGTCATTTTCTCATATATATTTCTTTTAATAAAAATTCTTTAAAGTGTAATATTTTAAATTTCATACGTAAAAAACGGTTTTCTAAAAAAATATATTGAGTGAATTTTTCATATAAAGCTTTTTAAATGAATTCAATATAAAGGAAAATTCCAAACACCGTAAAATATATGTGGAATTTATTTGAAAGATATACATATTGTTACATGTTTTCAACAATATTTCGATTGCATAAAACTTATTAAAACATTTTAAAAGATATCATCTACAGAGAGCAACAAGCTGAGCTTCTCCATTGTCAGCTTAAATATTTCCGTGATTTACTGAATAACCAAAAACGTGTACCAAATTTTGATAAAATACATCCAAAGCATGAAATAAAAAAATCTCAGGTTGCAATAACTTTTTCAATAAATAATTGAATGTCTTTCTTTTAAAGAAGCAGCTCTTTAATCAGCTCCATAATATTTAAAGGCTTCCATGAAATTTTTAATTCAACAGTTCGAGTTGATCCTATTATTTTTTTGATCCTAACATTTACTCTTTAAGAGTTATAATTTTATGTTAGCTTAAAGGTGAAGACAAATTTTTCGGTAAATTGCGAATAACTGGAATTAAAAATTGGTCAACAAATATCTCTAGATATAAAAAAGTAAATGGTTGACTGAAAAAATCACCGCAGAGCTTGAACCTCATGGTCCAGAAGCTTGCAATTTAGCAAAAGAGTGTCTTACATGGTGTAAGCGAACATTAATCAAGGATGTTTGGAAAGTCATCTCCTTAGTGGGTGAAAAGCGGGTTCAAAATCATTTCTAAACAATGTTGAAAAAAACCTTTGCGTAATTCATTAACGTAAGCTGCCAGAATGGTTTGAAATAGGTGCAAAATATGTGCTACAAAAATATTATACACCTATCTTATAAAAAGTCCGCGCCAAGATATTCCTATATTTTATAATTAATCCACTTTTATTCACCGAACGAAGTGAGATATTTGGTATAACTAGACGATTTTACATTTCGTTTGTCTGTATCTAAATATGTTTGTTTCGCTGTAACTTTCTGTAACGCTTTATTCGGTTTTTGGTAGACGCATTGATCACTCTCAGGAAATTCACTCTATATGTTTTGAAATCCCTTCAGAAAAAATCACTATTTTCACAAAAATTTAAATTAAAAAAAAAAAAAAATTGGAAAACGTTTGACCCTAAAGGTCATCCCTGCAACTTCCCGCTAATTTCATACCAAAACACTTAAAATTTAACTTATCACAATGGTTTTGAGCTTTGATGTTAAAAAAAACACTTATTCCCCAATATTTCGTTAACGATATCTTTCGAATTAATCAACCGATTTTCACGTTCTTGGCGGCAATCGACGTGATTTTTTGAGCTTTAATAATTATTTTACTTCATCAAAAACGGTCCGAAAAAATGTCGAAATGTAAAAAAAAAACACTTTTTTATGAAATTTTTACGATATCTCTCGAACGAATCAACCGATTTAAACCGAATTGGCACCGATCGACGTGGTTAAGCAAGGTTAAGACCCTTTTTGGAGTTGATCGATGGAGCCGTTTTAAAGTTATTCTTAAAAAAAACCACATAAAAAAAAGTTTTTTCTTAGTTTTTTGAGATTACTCCAAAAATTATATTCAATCTAAGTTTGGTTAAGTCCTTTCGAATCGCATCAACCACCATGAAATCGGTCGAGCCATTAAAAAGTTAAAAGCGGTTCACATACTTTCACAAACACCCACACACACACACGTATACATACATACAGACATAGTAACAACCTCGCAGGGGTAGTCAGGGAAGCTTCCTGTAACCCCAAAACGTCGAGATCTGATAAAAACTCGATTTATTCAAAACGGGGTAAAACCAATAACTTTCTTGAAAATCTTCGATTTTCTTAGCAGGAAGTTAAAATAATGATTAGCTGGGTTTGAATGCACCTTTTGTGAACGTGTTATTTATATACTTTTTATTAATAATACTTTTGAACGACTCGTGTTAAAAATCCGTTAAAAATTATGAGGTTATATTTAAATGTATAATATATTCAGCGATCACATATTGAGGAAGAACAACAGCTATCATAGTAGAATTACAGAATAATAACGTACAATAAATGTTTATGAGACATCCTGTATGGATAGTACCTAGCTTCTTGACACAACAAATCGAAAGTTTCTTGTTGTTCGATTTATTTATTCAAAGAATTTTCTATATCAAGTTTTGTGTAATATATGTATGTATGCGTTTTTATTTTAATATGAAATGCTGTATTTTGTATTGTTATTTTAAAAGATGTGTTGTTGTTGTTATAAGGTATTTTTGCTTTATGCATTTTTATCTGCTTCAATTCAATGTTGCTGTTGAAAGTTATAGCAGGAAAGCAACAAATTTATTCATTGTTGTATTTATTTTTTTTTTTTGTTATTTTTGTGAATAAATTTTATTTGAAAGTTAAAGATGTGCTAATGTGAACTTTTCAACATGTTTTTTTTTTACATTAATTTGTCAACGATGGCACGTTGATACTTGTTGAAATGACACAAAAGTCTTATCATATCTAGAAAGTTTTTATATCTTTTTGAACAGTAGTAAAAGAAGTGTGTCCTTCTATAGGTCTAATTGCCAATGAAGTATTTTGAATAGAAATAAAAATTTAAATAAATTTTTCAACCCAAAATATAATCTTAAAAATGCTCTATTGAATGGTGTAAGAATTGAGTTTAGTATTATTTCATAGTGCTCTAAGAAATCAATCAAACTGGGCTTTTAAAAAGTCTGATTACTCGAAGGTTTCCAATGATTTAAAAGAAAAATAGGACCAAAGTTGAAAGATTTATTAATTTGACCTTGCAGTCGATTTTTATCGACATGTGCACAATATGACAGAGTATTTAATTTTTAGTTTAAAGTTTGTAACGCTAGGACATGTCCGCACAAACTAAAATTTTGGTGTAGGTGTTCATATAATGACATAGAATGACATCAGGATAACTCAAAAACGAAAAGAGCAAACGATTTGAAATTTGGGTGACGTATATAAGACTTAAAACTGAGCTGAAGTTCGTGAATGAGCAAAATCGGTCTATAGAGTCCAATTAGTCCAGCACCCAACTTTTGAACCATAAAATATTTAAGTTTAGATTTAACAAACAAACAGCATTTGTTTGAAATATTTTTTTGCTAAACGCTTAGGTGCGCCACAATTTTAGTTTAGCTCAAATTTATAATTAATAATTTTGGAATTTTCAAAATAGTTCAAACATTGATATTAAATCATTTATCGAATATATTTAATCAATAAACTGTCCTAGTTGTTATATTAACTTATTTAGGGTATTTTTCAACTTCAAAAATTTTCAAAGGGAATCAAGCAATCGAAAATGAATCAAGCACAAAATTTTACTTTGGATGATTTACACATTTCTTAATATCAAATTTGGCCTAAAGTACAATTTTATCCCAGATCAAGAATACATAAGTTATTTTGTCGATTAATTTCCGACTTTAAAAAAAGAGTGGTTGCATTTGAAATTTTCAAGCTTGTAATCAAATAACCTTTTATCCTTTCAAGGTCATCACTTAGTACCTTTTGATTCCTTTTGTACTATACTAGTATTTCAAAAATCATTATTTTTAGAGCTATTCTTGTGTTTTGGTCTCTTGCTATAAAATGCTTGGGAAAAATCAGAAAACAATATATTTACAAAATTAATTACTTTCCAATGGTGAAAGTATGTTTGAATTACCCACGACTCAAATATACCATGATGGAATTCCATCAAAATACCACGTAGGTAGGTAGTGTTCTACAATTTAGAATTCTTGATGTCACCATAAAACGAAAAAATAATGTTAAATTCATCTTTAGCATTTAAAACTTATCTTAATTTTCCAGATTGCTTAAATGCTTTGAAGTTATAAATGAATGACCAATAATGCAATGGTGAAAACAAGAAAATATCTAAAATCCTCTGGTGAAGTTTACAAATAAATTTGCGTTAATAGAATAAAACGTATCAGATCATAGTAATTCGTAAAGTAGAAAATTGAAAACAAACAAAAAAAAAACAGACAAGCCAGAATAATAAATCAAGAACTACTGTATAAAATAAAATAGAAAATGAACCTACAAATAAAACTAGAAAAACAATTTAGAAAATGTTACACTTTAGAATCACTTAACAAATGATTTTTTATTTGATATATTACGGTTCAAACTTTAACAAGCCGACCTGTTAGATGAAGTGTGTACATTTCTCTAATTCCCTTATTACAATAATAGGTGGTAGTTCCTTTTCCAATCTTTAATTTATCTATATTAGTCACAATACATTTCATATTTAAATATCGAAAAAAAATCCAAGAAACTAATTCTAGAAAATCTGTAATTCTCATTTGGCCTGTTTTGAGTAACTTTTGACTTGTTTTTCAAATTGTTATATTGTAAAATTATCTACTTTGAATACTCACAGGCAAATATAGCATATATGTCGAGTATATTAAGTTTAGTCTAAATATGTAACGCTAGTAAATATTGAAGGCGCTACAAAATTTTGGAATAGGTAGGTATTCATAAACTCATTTAATTACTGACTGAAATTATAGTGGCGTTTTTTAGAATTAAAAATAAAGTTAAATATCCGCGGTATACTTAGTGGCAGGCGTGGGCCAAGTTGTAAATTATAAACCGAAAGAAAATAAATGGGTCCTGTCAACTAATAAACTTATTTCGTATATTTAACTCAGGGTTTAAGCTCATAAGATAGTCGGTTAAAATGAAGTAGAGTTTACTTTGTTTCTAGCTTATTTTAATTTTGTTTTTTATTCTCAATGTTGTCAGTCATTTTAGTATATAACGTAAGAATTGTCTTTTTAGCAGTCGGTTTATTTATATTTTTTTTTTTTAATTATTTGCTTTATTAAATAATTTTTTTACACCAATTAACACTATGGTGTTAGCGAGTCAAAATATAAAAAATATTTGAAGCTACTTGTAAGTAGCTTCAAACTTATAACTCAAGAACGGCTAGACCATTTTTTATGATTTTTGTGTTTTTTTGTGGATTCGTTCGATTAGATTTTAGATATTTGTCCAGAATAGGATATAGGATTTTTGGGTTATTTTAGGTTCATATTCTATCCCTAAGGTCATGAAAAACAAAGGAAATTATTTTATTACAAATTCTCACTTTGTAATAAATCCTATTAGCATCATTTCCATCGAAACCAAAATCAAAATTTGAAATTTATATTAAAATTTATTTATTTCTTCTCACTTGAAGTATGTCGAATTAACTATATAAAGAATGCATATAGCATCGTTATAGTATCACCGGAAGCATTCGTGGTTCTAGAGGACCATATACTTTTCATCAAGTATTTGAGTACTAAAGCACGAAGTACCGGCTGCTCACACCAAATACTCAGTAAAAAAAACAAATACCGTGTACTATGTCAAATATCGGACATGACACAAGAAATGATGTACCGAAATTTTGTATCTAAGCGGTTTAAAAACAAGACCGAGTTTTGTACTATCAATTTTGGACTACTTCAAATTTTGCATGCAATATAATATCGTTTGATAAAATAAGAAAAAATTGTTTTTTAATACTTTTTTCTGTGAATATTGTCACAGTCACGCATGACCGGATCTGCTAATAATTTAATAGAAAAGTTCGTAAGTATAGGGCAGATAGAAATCTCTTTGATTGGACCAAGTAAGTATAAATTCGTATATTAATCCATAAAATGTGTAAAATATAGTAAAATTAAAAATCTAAACTTTATAATTAATAAATTTTGTGCACTTTCCCTCCAGTAAATAAAGTAGAAAAGCTTTTATGCTTCATATTAACTGAAAAAAGCCAATTTAATCAAAAGTGAAGTTCAGCTTTGAACCATTGTCAAAATTTAAGCTACAAAAACTTAATTTAGATGCGAGTAGGAGAGCTATAAAAAATTTAGAGTAGGTATTTGAAACAAAATGTAAATTGTTACTTGTCATTTTTAGCAATGTCTTAACAAAACACATGGTTAAAGACAAGTGGAACATTTTCAATACGTGCATTTTTTAAGCAATTCTTTTTTTTTTGTTTTGTTTTTATATCAGGAAAAAATAGAAAACAAATTTACAAAATCTAATATTTAAGTAATTTCGAAAACGTAAATGTTGGAAAGAATAAAATTTAGAAGTAAAATAATGTGTTTTCCAAAAGTAAGAGTTCATTTTAAAGGTACTTTGCCTGCCAGAGTATCTGAAAATATTTGACTTGTTTGTAAGGGAAATAAGTCCCACTTTTCTTCAGTCCGGTGTTTAATTTTGTCTTAAGTCATTGCTGAAGATCATTTCCACAATTCTTTTACCATAATTTTTATCGTGAAATTGCATTATCCAAAAATGATAATATTAAAATCGTAATGAATTTTTATTGAGACAAATGGTTTTTTATTCGAATTGACTAATTTCTTTTGTTAATTTCCGCTTATCCAGTTTATACAGAAACATTTTTTATATGATAAATATTAAGGATCGTAAAAAAATGAAATAAATCATCCCTGGATTCGATACAAAATGACTTGTTGATTTATATTAAATATAGATTACAAACTAATTTAAAAATGAAAATCATTGAATTAATAAAATTGAAATAAAAAATTCGTAAAATATTTTTTCACACCTTTAACAGACAAAAATTTTAAGAGAGGTTTAAGTAAATTTTTATTTTTAAATAATTAATTACAATAATTTATATCAGTTTGTTGAAAATTCGATTGTGAAACTAATACAGAAACATTTTATTGCTAAAGCAAACAAATCGCTCAATATTTATGAATTTATCATTTTCTTAATTGAGCAAACTAAAAGTTTTTTTTTAATGGGTAGGAAATTTCATAATTCGTTTTACTCATCTCTGATTCTCATAAATGATCTCTGGATTCGATACAAAATTAATTGTTGATTTATAATAAATATAGATTAATTAGTTGAAAAATAATTGAATTAAACCAAATTGCGCAAAATAAAAAATTCTTAATTTTGATACAATATATTTTTTACGTGCCCTTAACAGTCAATGTAGTTAATCTTTGCAAATAAACAGTTTGCTTTGAGAAGCAAAAATTTTGAGAGTGGGTTACTTAATTTTTAAATTTTAAATAATTATTTACAATTATTTATATCAGTTTGTTGAAAATTCAAGTGTCAAACTAATACAGAAACGTATTACTTCTAAAACAAACAAATTTCTCAATATTAAAACTTATCATTTTCTAAATTGAGCTAACTAAATATTGTTTTTTTTTTTTTTTCAAATGGACAGGAAATTTCATAATTATTTTTACTTTGTAAATTAAGATTGCATAAAAATTATTTGTAAATATTGAGCATTTTAAATAGTGTGAAGTGTTTATTTCTCTCGATTTCGGATTATGTTCTTTTGTTAATTAAATTTTTTTTTTGCTCCGATTTCCAAAAATTTATAATCATATATGTAACGTCGATATACTTCCTGATGAGCTTCTATTTCGTAACTACTATCTAAGGATCGGTTGGTCTGTCAGTCTCTCTGTTAATGTCATTTAGACGAACGCGTCAACTACTGAACAGTTGTTTATTAATTTTTGGCAAACATAAATGTAGGTATTGGAGATGATATAATTTTACAAACATCTCACCAATCAATTTCCATTTCCGAGATACAGGGCGCGATCCTGACTGTGTTTTTTTTCACTTAAATGCCGATCGATCGGGAATTGTTAACCTGATTTGGAGCGACGCATAATTTGTTTAAATTGTGAAAATCAAGTTTCCCGAATAATCAATTTAGAAAAAAGCAAAAATAATCCAAGAGATCCAAACTGATTAATCAAATAATTTTTTTTATATAAACATTAAACTTTAATAATTAATTTAATAATTCATTATGCGTTACCAATTTATAGCGCTATATATATTCACATGATTTTGTTTATGTTTTCAATCTAATTAAACGTTTTATTTTAATATAATCATAACAGCATTGCAAAAGTATTGGAAAATCTAACTTTTATATCACGCCAAAACATTTTTGTTTGATCACAATGCGTTAGAAAATTTTTTATAAGTACAAATTACGTTTTGATCCGATAAATACGAAAATGCGATGTATATGAAAAAAAAAAAAAATTTGCAATTGTACCTTAGTTAATATTTATACCACATTGCTATGACACTGAATATTATAGTTTCAAAAATTTATATCAAAATTCTCTTTATAAAAAATCTGCCATATTTGTTGGGCGGAACAAAATCATGTCGGCTTTGTTTTCACAAAATACTTTGTCTTATTATTGTTAAATAAATTTTCTTAGTAATGAAAAATTTATCATTTTTAATATTTATCATTATATATGTTTTTTTTTTGACAAAGAATATCTACAAGTAAAAAAAAATTGAATTCATTTAGATAAGGAAAAATATTCAGACGTACAAATTGTAGATTTTAATCAATACAACCGCCCACATCTGCGGAAAACACTTCCCGTAGGAATTTAGTTAATATATAAATTTAAAAACAATTCGTCAAATTTCCGGATGGATAAATACAAAAAAGATAAATTAAGGCAACAACCAATAAATTGAATTCTTTAAATATCTTCAATATGCATGAGTACCATTATTTAAACTATCTATGATTGTTAACATTATTAAAATACACAATATGTGTCCATAAAAATGGGAGGTATTTAAGGACAAACAATTTTTTAAGAAATGTTGTTTTTTTAGTGGCGAAGCAGGCAAATAGACAAACAAAAATACAGGCTTATAAAAATTTTCTTTTTATATTCATTTTTTTAACTTTAAAAACTCAAAAATATAAATAATTTTACTGGTCAATAAGTGAACATTTTTTAAAATTAATAAATTCTGAAATTAAAAAAAAATTATGTACCTACTTGAATATTTTACAAACTCTCTGTATTTGACCAAAGACTTGTTTATTTTTATAATTTATTAATTAATTTCAGTGTATTTACTTATTTATATTTGGGTGTAGTTTTTTTTAAAAGTTAAATAAATAATATTTCTTGATAAAAAAAAAAGGTATTATGAAATAATTATTTAAATGTGTTACAATTCTCTAAATCGATCAATTTCATAAATCAAGAAAAAAAGTGATTATAAATCTATCAACTAAAAATTAAGATAAATATTTAACACCATTTATTTTATATAAAAAAATAATTACTATCTAAAAACAAACACAAACAAGCAATTGAAGAAAAAAAAAAGAGAAATTTCTCACCGAAATTTTTAAAAACAAATTTTCAAAAAAAAAAAATATTCAAAAATATTTTTAAAACCCACTTTAGTAAAAACAATTTCAATAATCATGACAAACTCACTTTTTCAACAAAAAAAACCCAAAACTTTATTTTGAAATAATAAATATATTTCATAATATGTATATTCGATAATCACCAACAATAAAAGTTGGATGTCACGTAATAATAAATATTTATCTGTTCAAAATTCACTAATAATATCATTGTTTATTTTCGCCGCCTAACCGCTACGCGATGCATGGCGCGACTAAATTGTTATAGAATTCGTTTATAAGTTAAACTGACGCAAGCGCCACATATTTAATTCATGTGTTATGTTTGTTAGTTTATCATGAAACTTTCTTCTACATCTTCAAAAAAACACATTTCTTTCAGGATTATTAAGGATTGTACCATTTTTAATTTAATATCAAATGTAATTGTTGTGTATGATATCACTTCCATTGTTGTACTGTCGAGTACTATACTATAAATGATTGTTGTAAAACTGTGTGATGTTTTAAAAATAAAAATCACATAAATATTTATAAAGTGGTAGGTATATCAGATTAATGTGTACGCATATTTTAAAAGTTGAGTACACCTTTTTAACTCACTTAAATAGTGGAGTTGATCTTGTTATTATATGAAAACCGGCTTTTTTTTTAACAGACTGTACAGAGTGGCACACACACTTTGTTTAGAAAACAAAACGTTTATAAATAGTTGATAAAAAATCATCTATATATTAATACGTAAAGCAAAAACTTTGTCCCCCTTTTTAAGAAAATTGGGTGGACGGGGGAGTATGAAATTTGGCACACACATTATAATTTATATAAAAAAAGTACTGAAGAATGCTAATATTTTTTTAAATAATGCATTTAAAGTACATTAAATCAATTTAAAAAATCATTACTGGCTTATATTACATACACTGCCATACACACGCGTACATACTCTTTTGTTTAATATATTGTTTTGTTTAAAGGCACGCATATATACTGTTTTGTTTAAAGGCTGTTTCATTCACTTTTGGGTGACCATGATCGAACTTCAACCGCTGTAACGGGACTCTAGTTATTTTTTTTTAAAGACGTCTATGTAATAAACGAATTTGACATAATTATTTTTTCTAAAAATCAAATAAATAAATAAAATAAAATTAATTACCAGCAGAAAATTAGAACACGTACTAGAGTTACTTGAGTATCCAAAAATAAAACAAATTCTATCAACGAATTTGAGGTATAAATTTCAAATTTTTTCCCACCGAAATTTTTTTTCTTATATCAAACAAGAAATATCAGAATTCAATTATGAAATTAAACTAAAAAAAATATATAGAATGAATTTATCATTTTTAAGAATATTTTCTAAAGAAGAAAAATAATTCAGTAAAAAACCTAGTACAAATTGATGATTATACTGTTTTTTTCGATCTTAAATCTCTTAAACAGCACGAAGTACTTTTCGAAAAATACGAATTCAAAGTGATTGTTTTCATCATATTATTATAAAAAAAAAAAACATGAATTCCTAACAAATATTCTTTTGAACTAGATTATTTTTAAATCAAATCCATTGATAGAATTTGGAGCTTGATTTTTGTATACCTTAACACCTTCAACGCATGCTCTGTAAAAAAAAATTTTAATGGGAAGCCTCATGACTGTTCAGCGTTCAACATAATTGTTCTAGGATATATTCGATCATAAACTTTAAATATAATTATTTGAAATTTTTACTACTATATGATATTAATCATAGGATAATAGCAAATAATTTTGTAATTCTTTATAAAATACTACACAATTTTTAGTAGAAATATTGGTTCAAAAATAAAAGACGGATCAAATAATGAAGAATGTTGGGGCAATATTGAATTAATTTACGACAGCAATGCATTGAAAATCACCCCGATTCTTTGTTTTGTATTTCGACGCTTTTGCACCAGGTTTATCATTTCTCTTTTTTTTTTTTAAATGTGAAAATGTTGTTTCCCTTAGAAAAAATTAATTACAATTAACTGAAATCAGTTAACATTCTACAAACAATTTTCACTCAGCGTTGTTCATTATGAAAACATCATGACAGTGTTAAGGGTTAAAGTTCAGCCTTCGGAAAACAAATGATGTATTGCTATACTCAATAATTCAACGTTATATTCGTTTGTGTGAGGACAGTCTGTACATTTTTATATTTATGTTTATATATAATAAATTTATATACATTACATGTTATAAAAATAGCTAAAGAATATTTTATGCGAATGTCTGTTTGTTTATTAGTAGCAAATTTGTGTGTACTAAACGAATTAAAAAGAATATATTAAAAAAAATTTAATAATTGTAATAAAAATATATTTTATTTTAATTACAAAGTATCATTTCTATTTTCTAATTTACCCTTGGGAATTTTAACAAAAGATTTAATCTCTGAATTGATTTAAGATATACATATGATATGTAAATAATATTTACCCCAGTAAGTTTTGTTTAGTGCCGTCAATAATGTGTCCGACAATGGACTTATTTTAAATTTTATGACAAAAATTTGTCCTTGATATAAAGATTGACTCTTCGAGAACATAAGCTTTGCATTATAGAAAGTCTAATCTTAAATAGGTCCAGTCAAAAATTGAAAACATAAACGAAAATTATCAAATAATTGCCAAATAGATTTTTTGAGAACGAAGTCGTTGGTCAAAATTCAAAGTGGTCTAAAATTAATTCAAAAAATATATATTAAGTTAATTAAGTTAAAAAAGTTAATTATTAATTAATTATTATTTTACAAAAATTTTCTATGTAACGAAAGTTGTTCGAAAATTAAAATATAAACCACAAAAACAGCATTTTACAATCGGATGGCTAATTTCCGCAAATTGGTTTACAATTGGTCTCGGATTATATTTTTTTTGTAGGCGATATTTAAATAAAGCCTCCTTTGGGAAGATAGATTGTTATTTATAATTCAAAATTATTCTATAAACGGAATTAATCGGAGGTGGAATTGTTTTTCATTTTTTTCAATGGAAATACCTTTTGAAAAATTAAAAAATCAAATCAAATTTTTATCTAGAATATCGATAAAACGTTTCTAAGATAATTTCAATCTAAAAAATTAAAAATTCACACCTTTTTAACGATTAGATGTGTAGTCAAGAATCCGATCTCAAGCGATATCTCGAAAACTAGTCATTCAATAGTTAGATAAATATTATTTTGGTTTTAGATGGTAATTACCCAAGAAAACTCCAAAGAAAAGGAAAATTTTTTATTTTTTATTTACCTACTTATAGAATTTCAATAAATTTAAGTTCTGTTTCCAATTCAAATTCATTTCCAAATTACTACACACTTTGACTGTATCGGATGTTCTTCAAAAAACATTTTCTTTAAGATTAGAATTTAGTTTTTGGAAATTATTTTTCCACAAAGTCTGTCTGCGTGTGATTAGCAAAAAATAAATTTAATAATCGAATAATAAATTGCGTTCCAAATAAGTTTTTCTAAAAAATGACATTTTTAAATTGATCTTGGCTTAACATTTTTTTATTTTCTATTATTAAAAAAAAAGTAAGTCTCTTAGTAATTTTCTAATTTCATCTATCATTTAAACTGTTAAAGATATTGTTTTCCTAGAAAAAAGAAACAAACATACAAACAGCATTGACCCAATAGTATGTGGAATATAGTTCTAGATATTTTAGTTAGAATTTATATGAAATTCATTATTTAAGAATTTTTCAGTAATTATGTTGATTTATTTTTTGCAATTTATTATTACATTAACCAGACGTATTATACCTCCTATATGATTGCAAGTAATATTATTATTATTATATGCGAATAATGAATAATTTTACACAAAGAAAAAGGATTTACGTAAATAAAAATAAGCTTACTTTTACAAATGAGTTAACATCACGTCAATTTCAAGAAACAAAATTAGAAATAACTTTTTATAGAATTGTTGAAAATTAAAATGTCGTTTTTGTAGAATATTTACACTTTTGAAGGAAATATTTTATGTTAATGATGGAAATTTAAGAAAATGTTACAAATGTCCATCCATTCTTTATATCAGAAAATTTTTCATCAGAAATCAATTAAAAACGAAAAAGTATCTACGAGCTCAAATTATAACAAGCAATAAAGTTATACAAGATTTTATTGCTTATAAAGATTTTTTGAACATGAATTTAACAAGATTCTCGAATCTTACTTCATAATTTTATATTAGCCCTTAAAACCTGTTTTAGTTGTTAATGGACATCCGTTGAAAGAATCTAAAGTTAATTTTTTAGGGGGCTTATCAAGGTTTTAGAAGCACTCAATTTTTCAACACAAATAACTCTAAAAATACTTATCCAAATGTTATGAATATATGGTATTAGTCAAAGAGCTTTTGTTATACACACATTTCTAAATACAAAGTCGATTTAAGATTTGTACCTTAGAAATTCGATTAGTACTAAGTTTTAATGTCAATATTGTGGATATGATATTTTAAGTCATTTATTGAGTCATTTTTGCTGGAAAATTGAAACAAATACATTGCATATTACATTTCATTTAAGTAACAGCTGTTAGAAGCACATTCCTAACTTAAAGGAATGTACCTCTAACAGCTGTTAATAAACTGCTTTTAATTAGTAAACAAGGTTAATTTTATGTTTACGTATAATAGAATTGTTTCTGGGAAGCTTTCTTTAAAATGTAAATAAATATGCTTTTCTCAAAAATAATACAACTTTTTTTCTATTAATCGAGCTAAAAAAAATTTTAATCAACATGGTTTGTGTAGTAAATAAATTCAAGTAAAAAATTGAATTTCGTTGAAAATAATTCAATAAGATTTCTTGTTAACAGACCACATCCCGTGACCTAAATAATTAATTGAAATTTGACCATAAAATTTATAAAAATAACAAGTAATAATTCAATTTAATTTTTTTCGATTCATTATCCTTGGTAAAATATCTTTTAGCTATAAAATTTTATACTTATTTAAAAATAAAAACTAATAAAGCAAATCAAAATTAACAAAAAAAAAAAAAAGAAAAATTAAAATTATGTATAATCAATAAAAATGTCTTCAAATATATTTATGTTAAAAATTATGAATGTTTTTAATACAAACAATATTAAATTTTTTGATGTGTTTATTTATTATTTTCAATTATACATAATTTAAATTACATTAACATTTATTTTGATTTTCAACAAAATTTTATGAGTTAAAAACTTGTTTTTACAAATAATGAAATGCATTTTATTATTATTATTTTGCATATATATTTTATTTGACAGACGATTTAATTTGTTTTTAATAAGTTTATTTTTGAATTTACCTCGTGCGAACTGTACAAATATAGATTTCCAAACAATATAATATAGGTTTTTTTATTAAGAAACAAAGAGATCCATTTTTTTCATAAAACTTTTTGTACATTTAACGTTAAACGTTAAAATTATATCCTAAGCTAGAATTCTAAAGCTTATTATAACACAGGCTGTTAACTTATCTGTGATAAACCAAAAAAATTGCAAAAAAATCGTAAACAAACATTATATTGGATTTTTTAGGCTTTTAAGATAATTAAAATTTAAAAAAACCAAAAATGGCGTGGGTTATTTTTATGATTGGGTGGCTAGTTTTCGAGATTTCACTTGAAATTTTCAAAAAACTATTGACTTTCGGATCGAATTGGTTGACTTTTTTGGAATTTATTGGTCAAATTACTTGCAGAAATTTAATTGATTCCAAATTAGAGACAAAACATGTTCTGGAATTTTTCAAGCCTTAAAAGATTTTGAAAAATTGAAAAAATGTTTTGGTCTCCGATTTCGATGAAAATAATTATGTTTGTATAGGTAATTTGAACAGCTAATTTTAAAAATTACATCCAGTTAATTAATGGTTGGATGATTAGTTTTTGAGATATCGCCTGAATTTTGATCCACAGGTCCGGAAAATTTTTAAGCGATAAATCGGTTACTGGTTAAATTTATTTCATAAATTATCAAAATTTTCTTTATTTCATAAATACGTATTTCTACTACGAAGCAATCATCATGAGTATGAATTAGCTATTCGTATAATACTCCGAAGGCGATGGTCTGCACTAATGATATTCTTCTAAGTGCGAACTTTCCAATGATCAATCAAATTATTAAGTCGATCAATCAACTTCGATCACGTGTTTAGTTTCCGCCAATGATAATGAAGTATTGATCCACGTGATTTTGACAATTCCCAAAAATAAAATTAAACTTACCAAACAAAAAATTTAAATTTTTTATATACGACTAGTTAATTCATACTCATGATGACTGCTTTGTAGTCGAAATATGTATTTATGAAATTAAAAAAAATAAATAAATTTTAGAATTAAATGAATTTAAAATCAAATTTCGTTTCAATTCTAATAATTCAACCATTATTTTGAAATCTTTCATATGCATCTAATTCGGCAGATTGAGTGCGGATTTTAAAGTTTTATGCAGACCGTTACCAAATTAGCTACGAGAAACATCTTTTCAAGTGCAGGAAATTATGTATGGAATGAATTCATTATTTTAATAGACGATTGATTATAATTATACAGAAATAAAAAAATGTTCTAGTTTCATTAATCTTAATTTTAATTAATTTTTCTGGTTTTCGACGTCCTTTTTCTATAAAATTATTCTTTTATAAAATTATCTTTTATAAAAAACTTGAAATGAAGAATTTTTACCGAAAAAAATGTTCTTCTTCTATCATTTAATATTATGAAATGTTTTCTTATGCAAAATTCTTCGAGGCACCCCCTTTTTCATATCAAGATTGTGCATGCAAAATTTCATTACATTTTGAAAGTAATTTTTTTAGCTATGTGCGCATGAAAATTGGAAAAAAAAGTATTTGACACACGAGATTTTCTTTAAAGTAGAGGTCTCATAATTGATGCCAATTCCTTTAAAAGCATTTATTTCAAAATTAAAAAAAAAGAACCGTCCAAATTACGACACATTGTAGAAAGATAAGCCTAATATTATGAATTTAAAGTAGACACTATGAAAATAATTTATAACTGTATATTACAGCCTATAATAAATAGGTAATTAAAAGAATTATGTTAAACAATAATTGTTTTTAGTCATTATATTGTGTAAAAATATGATAAAAAGATTAGACGCACTATTATTATTTATCATATTATCATAATAAATAATAAATGAGTCAATAAACTATTTGGGAAACCACATGTAATTTTAACACATCATGTATAATTAATTTTTTTTTTTTTTTTTTTTTATTTGAATATTTATTTACGATAAGTGTAATATATTTTAATTTATTTTTAAACAAAGGTTAATTTACAAATTAGTTCATTTCAACATACTATTTGTCCTACTTTTAGTACTTCAAAAGTCAACGTCATCACAAAAATTTAGGTATTCTGAGAAAGTGGTTTTATCGATAAAAGTGTCTTAAGGGATCGAAGAATCTTCCAATATAGAAGAAATCCGTGTAATAGTATTTTTACTGAGTAAATATTATTAAACATACAAAATTAGACTATAGAAATTAACTTCCTTAAAAAAGATTATAATAATACACAATTCAACAATAATTTTATTAAAATATTTTTTCTAAAAATGCAAAATAGTAGGGAAGAAAATGCTTAGTCGACTAAAAACTTGATTGCTATTTTGCAAGACCCCTTTCTAGTATACGGGAGAACAGGGTAAAGGGGGTCACTTAAGGAGAAATTGTGAAGAAAGTGAAAATTTTGAACGTTTAAAACTTTTAATTTGGCTTAAGTTTTTAATGGCTTTAGTATAATTATAAAAAAGTAATTTAAATATAAATCAGTTTTGACCATCTATTTAAGATCCTATATAAATTTTACATACATAACCCTCGACTGAATCTCACCGACTATACAAAGAGTATGGCCAGAGATTTTTTTTTCTTCAGTCTAGTTTGAAAATGGTATTTCCATGAGTTTCGCAACTGAAGATATTTATTTTGACATATCCATACAAAAATTTTGTTAGTGTCTTCGATATTTCACCGTTACAAACTAACATTAAAATGCTCTGACACATTGTATGTCAAATATGAAAATGTTTGCAATAGGTTGTGTTTCTCAAAATTACTATTGTGAATTATTAACCAAAATCGCTAATCCAAATCTTCGTTATGAATTAAAAAATTTTTCTTTATCAATTAAAAATTGTGATGCATTATGAAAATCAAAAAAATATACTAAGATTAGCTAAATTGTAAGATTATGGAAACATTTGAATCTCTTTGTTATTTGTAGTTTTGTTATTATCATTTTAGATTGTCGGATCATAGATACATAACTGATACCTGATAGATATTACTCTATTTATAGAAAAAAATCCTTTAATTCTATTGATCAGAGAAATGATTTTTATTTGTCTAACTTCTTCCAATCTGCAGCAAATATCTCATTTATATATTAGTGCATAACAAACATAATATTTCGGTTAACTTACATTTCAGAAATTAATTTGTTTTAAGCAATTTTGAATACTAAATTTAATTCCAATTTAAAATCTTACACACAACAATTAAGCCATCGTTAATTATAATATATTTAAAAAAATAAAAAATATATTCGAGATAATTTGTTTAGATTACGCAGCTCACTAATGGATTTTTAAGTAATATCAACGAATAGTATTTTTAATTCGAACAACAATACTTTATTCTCTAAAACCTTTCTACAATAAATTTTAAACGTATTGTGTTTTACACAGTAAATTGTTTTAAGACTGTCGCCAAATTGATAGATTTACAATGACAAGTGGTTCATTTTATTGAATAATAAAGTTTAACTTTGATTTACAATTATTTTTTATTTTACAAAAAAAGTACTATAAAACTATTTTCTCTACTTTAAACTTTAAAACCCTCCCCAGTTTTTTAAAATAATCATTGTTGTTCAATAATTTTATAAACTGCAATAACATTGATTTTCATGTTGGAATCTTAAAGTAATTAAAAAAACTCTTTAACCTCCAAATGACTTTTGAATGTTTAATATAATTTGGAAGAGTGGAAAACAAATGTTTTGAGCTAAAGATGTACAAGTTAATATAAAAAATGATACGTTGACTATTTGCCTTTAAGCCGCAGATTCTAATACCTAAGATAGATAAGAAATGTTCTTAGTTTTGGAAAAAATGAACTCCCGTAGATGTCTCTGTATCATAGTAACACACAATGCCATCTATCATCTTGTTGAAGACTTAAGATAAATGTTTAAAGCATTATTTATGTTCTTATTATTCTAAAATTGATTGAAAGTCAAACATAAAATGTTTCTTTATATTTTAATCTTCCATGTTCCTATTCATACTGTGCTAATTAATGTGTGTTTAAATTATAGTCTAGTGTTTATTTTTGACTTAAATAAGGGTCATTAAATGTTATTCTGGTTGTTTATATTCGTAGATCGATTTATCAAATAATTATTTTGTGATTTCAATGTTTAATTTAAATTGTTTTTAAATTTATTTTCTACCTATAAATAATACATAATTTATCTTGCATCCAAACCATTAAATTCTTAAATAGTTCTTTAAAAAAAACTTTGGTAGGGGGTGAGAATGGCATATCTATTTTTGGTTTATTATTATCTATGGTCCTAATCAAGCTAAGAATGCCAATAATTTAACAGTGTATCTCTATCATTCTCTATCAAGTTCCGAATAATAATCAATGAGACTCCTATGATCCATTGTATGTTCTTATCAACAATTTTGTTGTTGTTTTAATCTTTTCGTAGATTTAAAGAATACAATTTTACTTACCCTTATTTGATACCCTTTCACTTAGTTGCGAGCTTAAATTATTACAACATAAGCCCAGTCAATATAAGAGATCAGGTTTTATACTAACCTTTCCTTGTTCTCACTATGAGGGAATCCTCACACTTCTATTTAGATATTGGTAACTACTCTACAAATTATTCATATTTTGTAGTTCAGTTATTCTTACCAATGAGTGGCATCGGGAATCTAAAACTATTCTGCAATCGTAATTTCTTTATTTTTTAAATTGTTCAAATGGCGGTTATTAATTCACTATGCGATCACAATTGAATGTAAGATTTGATGTACCACATTTCCAAGAAAATACAAATATTCTTCAACCTGTTTGGGCGAGTAAAAAAGACAGACATATATGAAGTAATATCAGTGCCTTATAATTGTAGGAGACGTATAAATGACAAAAGACCGCTGCAGCTACAGTATACTGTACGCACATGCTTAATCCCGGATATGTATATACATATTTATAGCTACATAGAGACTGAAATATCTCTTTCTCTTGAAGAGGAGCGCGACTAACAGGAGGTTAACAATCTCTTGGTAGTTTCATAGGTTAAATAAATTACATATTGTACTTTTTTCTCATGGGTAAATAGTGAAAGACTAAATTGCAGAGATAAAATTCCCACAACTACTTAATTATTTACATTATATTCAAACGGTAAAATTTACTTTCTTATAAGCAAGAAATGGACTTGGTAAAATGGTATCGACTACGTTCCGTATCCCTTATTTTATCTATAGTTTTATCTACATAAAATCGATTACAATATACCGAACATGTACAAATATTTAGACATTCTGTAACAAAATAGGAAAAAGCATAAATATAAGTATGGGTGTTCAAAAATTATGTTAACTCGGGCGAGGTAAACTAAGGGTGGAATAATGTCGTACTAATGACCGAAACGTTTGGAGGAGAATTATAAAGTGACGATCATGAAAAAGTAGGTCAGATACATATAAAAATTTCTTACAGGCGTAGCTAACCACCATGTTTTTTAAGGCTTCATTACAGTGTCTAAATTTCTGATTGAAAATTATTAATCAAAAATATTATATATTGTAATATATGTCGGCCTTCAATCGCATACCGCTTGTTTATGGAAAATTTTAAAGTTAAACATTCTTAAAATTTTTGATTTGAATTTGAAGGCCAGTGTTTTTTTTATTCCTACTGGATCATAAATGAGTAAAATTTACAGAAGTAATTCAATACCTGAAAAACCAAAATAAAAGTATAACTATAACTTTATAGGTTTCGTACGACAAACACCGTGTTTTAAAAAATGCAGATCCAAATTATTTTCAACATGTAAATTATCTTATTTTAAGTATGAAAAAATATACGTAATTTTAGCTCGCTATCTCTTTACGTTTTTTAGCTATCTTGATGACGGATAGACGGGCGGATGGACTTGAACTAATTAGGTGATTCTATAGATACACATACCAAAATCAGTACCTTCAATATTTGCTAGCACTACAAACTTTAATAAAATAAATAAGTTGAAGGAAATATAAGTGCGGGATTTTCGAAATTTTTCTCAAATACATAAGAAAATTTTAAACTCGTTTTTTATTTAATAGCTTATATACGAGTTTTAATAATCGACATTCAATTGATACAGTTTATACCTGCTCAAGTGTAGTGATGGTCAAGGCTTACGTTCTTTGCTTCAATTTAAAGACCAGAAATATGCCCATACATACACTAGCAAGATCATGACCATATGAAAAAAAGTGACCAAATGCACTACCGAGAATATTTGACCCATGCTAAATGGGCCATCGAAACAAAAAATTGTAACAACTTCAATAGTGTCCAACTAATATTTTCAGGTATCTGATTAATCGTTGTCCATTATAACATTATTGGAACACGTTAACGGCAAACAAAGAAGCCCAAGAAGAAGGCCGTATAAGCAAAACCGAGACTGATATCATAGCTGTTTAAGTCTTGGTTTCAGACTTGCTCTGACTTCTTTTTCCAATGCATGATTAATGTTTGCTATATTTACAGCAAAAACGTACCCAGGCAACGAAAATGTTGAAAAAAAATAAAAGTTTTGTATTAAAATACGCAATATAGGAACTGTGAATGCTAAGCGAGCTATATTCAGCAGAATGATAGGTTGTTCTGACGATCGAGATTTAGGTCTTCAGATTTTGAAAGTCCAAAATTGAGAAAAAAATCACAAAGATTAAGTCCGGAAAAGTAAGACCGAAATCGATACCATATCAGTTTTAGTCTTATTTTTGCTCTTACTACTGAAAACTTTCCGCTATCCACTTTGTGATAACTATAACATGGACTTCATATCCTTCATAATGATAAATAATTGATGATATTTCAGTACATGATAAACAATTTATTTTGTCTAGGATATAGTATCGGATTTTATGTTACAATGTTGTATATTTATTTAAACAAAACGAATATGGACATCGTGGACATTATAATAATAAAGACTAAAACATATAAATACGTATTTGTGAAACTAGATTCATATCTCAGCATCAAGAATGTTAGTAGTGTATGTATGTATGTATGTTTGTTTGCTTATATGTATGTGTGCGTTCAAATTGAATGAACAACACATTATATAAACATTTATTTTTATTCCGAAAAAGGAAAGAAGTTATTTTATTTATCCCACCTATTTTATTATAATATACAAGAAAAAAAGACGAAACTCACTTTGTAACATTATCATAATATTGGATACGTTTCTTGCATAACAAATGATTTCTGGTTAGTTGTTTTTGACGTAGAAATTTGGATAAAATTCACATTTAAAGTATTACGATGATGATATAAGTAACGCAATTTTGTTGTTACCTTGTTAGATTAAGAATTGAGGTTTTTAAAAACGTCTTGTCTGTTGATTAAAACTGCTTTTATCTATTAATAAAGACAGCTTAATGATACTGGATTTCTTCTCATGAACCCAAACATGAACTAAAGTGGATTTGGTATGAAATAAATAAATCGATCTTGGATCGATTTTCCGAGAATCCCTATAATTTAAAATAAATATCAAAAAAGTTACTAAATTACTCTGTTGATTTTTATTTTAAAATCTATTGATTCGCGTATTGCTCTGAAAATCGTTCACGAATCGATCATTCTGTATCAAATCCACTTTAGTTCATGTTTAGGTTCATGTGAAGAAATCCAGCGTAAATGATATGTTTCTAGAAAGATAAATTTTTCATGGAATCAGTCACCAATCAAAATGGGGAATATTATTTAAAAAATTTCAGTTGAAATTTCTGGAGAAGAAAGGTTTTTGGGAAAGTTAAACGTTTCGGCCTTGGAAAACTCAACAAATTAATGTTGTTTCCATAATATTCTAATGGTTGTTTCATGTAGAAAATTTAATCAGTTTTTCAACGATACAATAAGATTTATTGCAACATTTATTTAACGGGAGAAACAAAGTTCTTTTGTTGCAAAAGCTGTGAACATACCAAAAAAATCGAAATTTTGGATTTTTTCTATAAAAAAAAGTTTTTCATGATATTTTTTGTTGTATTTGAGATGTAGAAATAGCTCCTACGTATGTATGTACTATATTTAGAGTATTTTATGAATACTTATGATCAAAAATTGTTTAAAGATCGATAGTCAGCCATAAGTATCGATTGTCTAAGCAATTAACTCTGTTATTTGTAATATTCACTTGTTTTATAATAAATAATTCGAAGTATCTGCATTTATTAAAAGTGTTAAAAGCATTTCAATCAATTAATGATTATGATTTCAACAAATATTTTACAAACAAATAATTAAATGTACAAGAACAAAATATAATTAATTTCTGACAAAAATGTACAAACCATCATCGTAGGCATATTGCACGATAATTCAACGTATTTATTATTATGAAGTTTGAAACGCTATCAAATATTGAACGAACTAACAACATTTTCGTATGGGTGTTTATCAAATCGCCTAATTAGACCATTTTTGTATGTCCATTCCTCCACCTGTTTGACAGCTAGATAGCTAAAAATCAAAATGAAATAACGAGATATAATTTTGATGGTGTATTCTAGATTTAAAAAGAGAGTTTCATTTTGTGTATGGGATTGGTAAACTGAATCCAATAGATGAAAAATTCAAATACAAAAATGTTTTATACTTTAAAGCAAACAACTTCAGCACTAATTTTGCTAATACACACATTTAAATATAATACATATTAGTGTATAATGCTAATGACTGTATGAACTGTATATTTAAAGTATTTTATATATGCTAATGATTACAAATAATTTGAACATTGATATTCAACTATATATCGGGTATTTAAACAAATACCATTGTTCATCAATGCATTTCAATACTATCTATCATCAAGTTTTATCAATTCTTATAAATAACATATTTAACAAATAAATGAGTATAGCTTTCATTATGTGAGCAAATTATTGTATATCATTTTATGAATGCTAATCATTAAATAAATAATTTAGAAATAATGCTAATCATTAATTATTGGATATTTAAGCAAAAAGGTAACTCTGTTTATCAATTCTTATAAATACCATAAATAAATGAATAAGTAAAGTGACACAAACCTGTGGGAAACATCAATTCAACTCGACCGACAAGACCAAGTATTACTAACGCGACTGCGACTTGGTCATACAAAAATAACACACCAGTATCTTCTGTCAAAAAGCCCAAATCCTATGTGCTCAACTTGTAATGAACCTATCACCATAGATCACATCTTAACATCATGCAAAAAGTTCACAAAAAATAGAATAACACATAAAATCACAGGCCGCATCAAGGACACCTTAAACGACAATATTGAAAACACCACAAGACTAATCAAATTCATCAAAGACACGGGGCTCAAAAATCAAATATAATGTATGCATTAATAATATTATTATGTTTATATAATTCTTACTGTATAAATGACATTATTTGTTAAAAATACAGGATAATAAATATATATAAAAAAAAAAAAAATGGATGAGTATAGTTTTCATTAAATGAGCAAATGACTTGGTAAAGTCCGTTCTATCTTTTCGGTAGTCTGTTATCGGAAGTTCAGAATGCAAGTACATTTTAAGCTATTTTTGACATTTATTTTTGACGGTTCATCGACTAAAATGGTTTTTTATTACTATTAATTTATTTATTACTATCCTTGATCTAATTTTTCGATCTGATAACTTTAATCGAAAACTCGATAGTTTTGGCATTCCCAATGCAGATAGTATTTAACATACAAAATTTAATGAGAAAAACGGTTTCATTCATTAAAGTAAACATAAATCAGCGAAACTCTGTCGCTCAGGAACTGCTATTATTTTGTTATCTCGAAAAAAGCAATCAAACTCATTGTAATTTACCAATGCGTTGTAGATTTTTCAAATTTGGCCTTTAATTCGAATGAAACCGGTCAAATATACTACATATCAAACAAACGATCTTTTTGTTGTTTCATTTGTTCCTCCACGCCTTCATAAATTAAAATTACTAAACGTTTTAAAAGATAAAAAAATTTGTTAGTTGTTTAATTAGAAAACTTTCTTTTTATTAATGTATATTCTCTAAAGAACCCTCAAGCACGCAGAAATGCTGAATTTAACCGAAATTGAAAACATTTATTGGAATATAAAAAAAAATTCTAATGTTGCCAAGTAGAAGTTGTACTGCAAATAATGTGAACGGGATAGTTTTTTTTAAAAGACCCTTTTTTATCATTCTATCGCAACAAATAATTTTAATAGAAGCGACAGGAATTGAATCCACATCTCTAATTTGATAACAGCGAAATGGCCTACAAAGGTTGGATTAATCATGCCACTATTGATTTTAGAATTGACTACAATGCAAACAAGATTAAGAGTCATTAATCAGTTCAATTGAAATCATACATTTTAAAATTTGTTTGGATACCTTCTCAAATTGGTATCTTAAGGGTAATGAAAGTGCAGGTCTCAACGCAGAAGGAATAACTGAAAATAACCCTGAGCAGTATTAAAAGATTTCTTAAAAAGTAAAATTAAAGCGAGTAATACTAATAAAATAGAACTAAGCCAAAAAAGGAAATAAACTAAATTTCGATTTTTTGTCCCAATTTCCTAGATCAAATTATTTTGTATTTTTATAAATACGTATTTCGACTACAAAGTAGTCATCATCAGTATGAATAAACTAGTTGTAATGATTTTCTGTGGAAATGTTACTCGTTGCTAATTTGGTGACGGTCTGCACATACGTATTTTTTTGAATTCGATAATTCTTTATTAGCATCATAATATAAATATTCGGCTTACAACTATAGCACCTAGTCTAATCATCTTATATCTATCGAGATTACAATTTTTGGTACATTGTTTGAAAAATGGAAAATTTAAATAAAATACCTTTAAGAGGAACATACGTATGTTGGTTTATGCGCAATTTATACTTTCCAAGTATCTATCAAATTGCTACGTCAACCAATCAGCATCGATCACGTGTTACATTACAACTAGCAAATTCATACTGATAATAACTACTTTATAGTCGAAATACGTATTTATAAAAATACAAAATAATTTGATCTAGGATATTGGGGAAAAAATAGTACTCATAAATAATAATAATAAAAAATGGGAATAAATTAGTTTTAAATATACCACATTTTTTTAAAGCTGAAAGCAAAAAAAACGTAACAATATTATTTATAGGGATGTAATACGCGTAAAATAAAATAGGCTTTTTTTAATTCCGAAATACGATTATCATCGTTAAAGTTATTATTATTACGATCGTTAAAATACGTGCAATTTACTTACTGCCAAATAAATATCCTTAAAATGTCGTCAAACCAATTACAGTAATAAAATTAAAAAGTTGTTTGTCTCTTTTTCCATATTCTTGTAATTGAAACGTGTTTTTTATTTATTTTTTTTGTAGAATTAAAATAATCTCATTTTTTAGTGTATTAAGTACATACCTACGTAGTTATCTAAATGTAACACAGTATCATTCTTGGTAATTAATAATAATTAAGGTGTAAATTGATTATAAATCCAAAACAGGGTTTGAATTTTCATTTTGTAATATTTTACTATACAAATATATGCATTAAATTCAGTCACAGATCAGAGAATTTGGAAAGTAGATGCATACGAATATATCTGATATACCAAAAAAAATTATAACCACTAAAAATATCAAAAATTATTTTATTTTGATTTAAAAAAAACACATTTAAAAAGAGATGCTTGCGTTACTTAAGCTAGAAAATAACTTAAAAATTCAGTTAGTAATAGAGGAGGCTCGTGTGTCAGCGAGGTAGGCCACTTTTTTATTTCTGCTATAAGACATAGGTTGCTAATTACTTTATAATCTTTTTTTATTTCGATAGAATGAGCGAGGCAGAGTATACTACGATAGCTCGTGAGAAGAACTATTTACTTCTTTGTGGGGAAGTTATTGCAATAAGTCTAATTTTGTTAATTCCGAATTTGGAAATATCTTTACGTTACAAGGTCACTAGAACCCAAAACCTACTTTTCTAGAGCGATACCTATGTGTATGAATGTGCGTTCGTTATTATTTTTTGCCTCGATTATGTAGACAATAATAATGAAATTGACGTGGAATTATTTTCTTTCGACGTGTAATTACGTAACTTAAAACTCAGCAAAATCAATCTAGCCGTTCATTCTTGAGAATAAAATCAAAAACTATAAATACCCACATTTGTAACAATAAAAAAATCATTGTTTTGTTTTATTCTCCTCATTCGAAAATAGGATATTACATCATTCATTGGTTCTTAGTAGAGCAATATTTGAGAATATATATCTCTATTAGTTGATATGGATGTAGAACAAATATGTGTTCAATCTTTGTTTGTTCAATGTATCAGAAAAGATAAAATTGAACAATACAATGCATCGTTTCTAGCAGAGCAAAGATATCGATATAAAATCTGATGTGTCGTTGTTGTATATTTGAACTATCCTTAAATATTTATTTTAAATTTAAATTTTCAATTCATAACGTTTTATTGATTATTATAATTATTTTAAATGAATGTAGTGATTATAAAATTTAACCATCAATAAACCAAATATTTTTTTCTATTGAATATTTGTAGCAAATTTCTACTTCATAGAAAATGTTGGTTATTTGTTTTATATTTAAATTCATCATTTAAATAAAATATATAAATTATAAAGAAAAATAATATATTTACAGTAATGTGAGAGTGGTACTGCTAGTATTCTAAATATTCAAGTTTACAAAAGATGTATTTTGAAGTGACATATATGTTTCGGATATTACTCTATAATTATATTCAGATAATATGCAAATTGTGAGTGTAATAATTTAATTAATACACAGGGCAGGCACTAAGAATTCCCTATATAACTATTATTTTTTGTTCACAATATGTCTCAAAAATTATTTTTATGAAAAACTTCCTTTATATTACTGCAATGATCAAAGACCATCTGTTAAAGAGTTTCTTTCAGATTTCTCTGAGAGTAATGCTATATTAAATCACTGAATATTGGGTAAAAAAGTATATTATACTCATACGGAGCCTATTGAGGGTGAAATATTAAAGTTTGTATTTATTTATTTAGAATTTAATTAAAAACCTATCGTATTATTTAAAATTAAAAACTTATAATATTATTGAAGGAATAATTATAATTAGTTAGTTTATTAAATCATATTATTTGATGGAATGATTTGAACTTCTATATCTACTGGCTTTGAGGAGTAACGAAAATATCTCGATACAACAGATGCTGCTCTCAACTTAAATACTAAGAGCTACCCAGAGAACTGTTTTAAAACAGTATCTTAATGTCTCTTTGATTAATTCTTTTTCGTATTAGTTTTAATTTTATGAAATATAGGCCTTATTTCCTAATATGCCTGCAGTGCCAAATTGTAACCCAGAAAATAGGCAAATCATTGTTATTTGCATTTTCTTTTGACACACTTCCTTTATCCGTAACTGAAACAAACAGATAAGCTGAAATAATTACGTCTCCATAATATTATCCAAAATCGGTATAATATATAATTCGAATATACACATCTGGATCCGAAATTTTATATCCATCACATCCCTTTTGAGAATTCATCAAGAAGAAGGACAAATCTGCGAATCTGTATCCAATATCTGTTCATATTATCTTACGATTTTGTGAGTAAAGTCACAAATACCTTGACCCATTTGGCTACTTGGACACGACGTTGCGGGTTCAAATCCAGACAACCGCATTTTTATCAATTATAATTATAAAAAAAGGTGCGGTTGGTTGATCACACAGTCTTCGCTTGGATAAGAACGAAATAACCATCAACAAGATAATCAGTATACAATTTTTATCTTGTGCCAGAAGGCATCTGTACCTTCAGGTAATCAAAACAATGTTCAGAAGACTAATAGACTAGATGACAATGGTTGCGGCTGAGGTTCCCCTCTTAATATATTCTTGTATATAGAGGTTGTGTAACGACCAAACCACATTTTCTTAATTAATATACTTGACTCGATACCGATTACACATAATACATTCTTTAAAACTTGTTTTGTTTCTATTTAAAATAAAGAAGATTTCAATTATTATTGGTAATACAGTTGATTTATAAAGATGATTCACGTAATGATTTTGGATTTAAAAGTAATAAATGTTTATTTTTTTCAATTAAATAGACGTTAATACGTGCGTGAATGCATTTATTACATACATTAGGTATACCTATTATAGACTATTATAGAAATATATATTATTATTCATCATGCCGTTTTTATGGGATGGTAATTCACTCTCATCCAAACGCGCCAAAAGAAGTATAACTTTAAAAATTGTGTCGCCTCCGATATCGTAATCGAATCCTAGATGCTAGACAATAAGTGGTAGAAGAAGAGAAAGCAAATTAAAAAAATTTTCCTTGCAAACAATTTTACCCATAATTTATATTATAAAAACTGAAAATTTATATTATAAAAATAAATTTTGTATATGTTTAGGCGAATTTTATTTTAGCAATATTTATAATTGCAAACAAATAATGAAACATAAGTATAAAAGTTTCTAAATAATTGACTTTGTTTAGTGGTTATATTTAGGGTACTCAAATGTTTGCTAATTCTGAATAATGATTTCCATGTGGTTAATGGCGAGAAATAGAACAAAATTAAGAAAATTGCATTCACTTTGGTGTTCAATAGTATTCGGTAATATTCTTATTATTACTAGTTTCAGCGAGACGCCTGTATACATATGTCCAAACAAAACGTTCCACTTTCATAATAAATTTACTTGTTCTGCTGAAATCACATTTTAATCAATAAGCAGACAAATTAAATGTTTCAAATACCTACCCTAAATTATTAAAACTTTTGTCTTTCTTTTTGTGATTGAAATCTATAAAAAATTATCCAAGGTTTCGCCATGTGATATTAGTAGCAATATCTCCAAAATTATGAAAGAATGATGAATGTTATACGTTCCAAAAAGTAATACGACCATAACAAAAAATTACAAGTCAATATTCGGCCAAATCTTGTATAATAATGACTCAATAACTAAATGACTCGAACTTTGACGAGATTTTATATTTGAGATTTTTTGATTAATTAACCTTTGCAAATATTCCCATGTAAAAGTTTTTAATTCCATTAATATTTTGATATATTAGTGTATTAAAAAGTTTTGCACGACTTGTCGTCTATAGAAACTTAGGGTTATAACTCTAATTTCTACAATTAGAAGCAATATATATATTCGAGAACAATATTTTATTTCTATGAATACCACTACTTACACTTACCAACAAAATAACTGAGATGACATAAATTACTGGAAAAAATAAATCATATTAGGATCCTATATTAGAATTCTTGTTGTAAAATAGTATCGTTAAACACCAAATATCAAGAGATACTAAAGCATGAATTGTGAAAATTGATCAGATTATAGAAGTGTTCTAGAAACTAGCCAAATTTAAGAAAAAATTTTCCAACTAGATTTTCTTACTCCACGCAAGAATTTCGGTTTCATAGAAAAGACAAATATTACCATTTGTTTATTCTATTCTCTTTAAGAGCAGATACTAAAGATAGCAAATTGTATGTATGCTTTGAAAGAAAAGCTTCGTTCAAGAAACCTAGAGCGGCATATGGAGCCAAAAACGATTATATCGGAGGGTAAAAATCGAGAGTCGCAAAACGAGAAAGGTTATTGCCGAAAATGTAGGAAAATTGCCGAAAATGTTTTTCAACTGATGGCTAGTGTCTTGTTATAAATAATTGTATAAAGATTAATTTCTTGAAAAATTCAGTATACGCATGAATTTTACTGTATACCAAAAATTGCATTATTTGTATTTTATCATCAACTCAAAGATTTACAACAGACAATAATAAAGTCAGAGGATGAGTTTATATATATTCATATATTTATACAGGATGGTTATTTTTTTTAGTAAGTCTGACAAAATATCTCTTTTTAATATTATGAAGACAAGAAAAGCACGTATTTGATATTTCTCAATGTAAACTCGAGGAGTCCATTCAACACGATGACCTGAAACTTCCAAGCTTACTTTAAATTATAAAATACACTAATTTTATGGTGTTTTAAAAAAGTTAAAGTGTCATTTTTTAATTACCCGAGTATACTATAAACACATAACCCAGTTTCGTCAAAAAAATAAAAATAAAAGTGTGAACCACGGGCACTTCAATATGAAAATTACAAATGAGAATCTATATACTATAATACCACATTTTAAAGAATTTATTAGTTATGGTACAAAGGTTAAAAAAATAATTTTGTTTGATTTGATATAATAAAGGAAAAATTCTTTCCTAATTTAATAAATAAAATTAATTTTCTTTATTGTTTTCGCAGCCAATGCTTATCAAAATGTTATTACGATAATTTTCGAAAATAAACTATTTTTAGCCACGCATTATCTATTATTTGAGTAATCGCTTCAAACCTAATTTTTAAAATTTTGTACAAAACTTTGTCATTTTTAGACCAAATTGAATGATTATACCATTGTTTTCTTAAAAGATTCTTTAAAAGAATTTACAGTGTCTACGCACCTTTATACCAGGGTAGATAATTTACAGTAGAACAAAAAAAATTACAGTAGAATGAAACCAATTGGAAACGGAAGATAATATGATAAAAATAAAAGGAAAAATAAATTACGGGCGATCTGAGTTCGGAAAGTAAGGGTGGGGGTGTAAGGGTAAAATTCAGATAATCTGAATTTTACCAAAATTTTTCCGGCAAAACTACAAGTCCTATGGAAAAAAATTAAATAGCAAAGTTGTAGATAATAAAAAGATCTTCCGCTTTTGTATTAACACTTTTCTCAGATAGCCGGAAATTGAAATAAACCATGTTTTACCCATAAAAACTCACCCCCTCCTACTTCCCGGACGCAGATCACCGTAATTAATTTTTCTTTAATTATTATCATATTTTCTTGCGTTTCCAATGGGTTTCATCCTACTGTAATTTTCTTCCAGTTTTTATCATTTTTTAAAGCTTCTACTCTCGGCTACTTGTCTAATTTCACTTTACAAAAATGAGGTCACCATTTTAAACTACACTGAACAAATATAAGATTCATTCTATTTCATTTTTTATAACGTTTTCGGTTAAAGAGAGGATATCAGTCGGGCCTGGTAGAAAAATCACCGTGTATATATAAAGTATAAATAAATATAACATGCGCGTATCATGTCAAAGTAAAATGGTAATTAATTGTGATATATATATATATATATATATATATATATATATATATATATATATATATATATATATATATATATATATATATATATATATATATATATATATATATATATATATACATATATATATATATAATTCTATGAGTGTATCTACAATACATAAATTTTCACTGTGGTTGGTTTGTAAACGATAAGAATTAAAAGCATTTTATCTTAGAATTTTGTATGCATTTAAAATTCATTACAGAAAGTAATAAAAAAAATAAATAATGCAATATATATTTAAATATATATTTTTTTAATATAAAACACAAATTAAAAAACCATTATAATAAATTTTAAATAGGGGAAAGATAAAACTATGTTCATTAAATAAATAAACAAATATAATAAATGGTTTTCCTTTAAAGCTTCAGACTCCCGAATTCGCATAAATACTAAAAAAAAATCATTTTAACATAAGTATTGTTTTCAAGAAGCATACCAATGATCACTTTATATTAATAATATGACCTCATGTCATATTGACACTTGGCTTGGTTGTGTTTTCTTCTCTGAAACGACATCAAACGTGCAAATTGTCACCAAATTAGCAACGTGTGACATCTCCTTAGAGAATCATTACAACTAGTTAATTCATACTGATGATGACTACTTTCTAGTCGAAATACGTATTTATAAAATACAAAATAATTTGATTTAGGAAATTGGGGCAAAAAATCGAAATTTATTCGAAAAAATCATCATTAATAATTATAAAAAAAAAAAAAAAATTGTTATTTATTTATTTATTAAACTTGGAAATAGGAAATCTGCCATATTGGACAATTAACAGAAATAAAAAATGGTTATGAAAAAAAATGAAGCTGATCAAATTCCGGAGTACAACTACAAATCATCCAATTTAAGCTCCGTTTTATAACGAATCTACTCAAAATTTTTAAAATACCATAGAAAAAAAGCTTTTATAGAAGTATGTTTTAGGGTAAAACTTCTTTTAAAATCTTTTTTTTTACTGATAAATCACAGAAATACAGAAATACACATTCGTCAACAGAATTAAGTAGGTACCCAATTGAGAAATTTATCATATTTTCCTAACCATGATTCATTTTGATTGTGACAAATGGTTAGAAAATGTTAAAAGAAAGAAGAGTGGAAGAAGATTTTTCAAACGTAAAGAAGAAAAAAAAAACTATCATTTTTATTAAAAGAAAAATCCAGTTGGTTCGAGTATATTATTGAAACGCATAAAAAAATGATTTTATATATACATTTTCACTTATCGTGTGAAGAATTTGAAAGACAAAAAAAAAAACTACTGAAACATGAAACTACTAGAAAAAATCCACCTAAATCCTCATATATACACTGTATGATGATGTATGTAATTCAGAATCAGAAAATGAATAACAACATTCTAGAAAAAGAAAATGATGTATTTTAAATGCAAATATTGAATTTTACGTCACTGCTGACGACAATGTTGACAACGAATCTCTGGTAATATCACAAAAAAATTGAGTCATAGTTCAAATTATTATACGATGTGTTACCTTATAAATATGACATAAAATTTTAAGGCGAAAGGAATTACAGGAAGATTCAGTGTAGATAAATAATAGAAAATTTGTTATGCAAACGATAGGATAAGATCAAGTTGATAGTAAATTAATATTAAGTTTGGAATGCTGTAAATTATACTAAATATCTAGATAAATGTATAAAAATTTGACTATTTAATATTAGTAAATAATAATAATATTTATTCGTTCTTTTTTTACAATACATTATAGAAAACAGAATATGTTATACTTTAGGATTGGGAAAATGAAAAGAAAAGCAGAGAAAGTGTTAGTAGTGATAGAGTTGGTAACAGACCTACGTATTTTAGCATTAAGTCTGCCAGAAAATGCTTGTTCTGTTGGTGCTATACATGGGAGTGGTGCATCTTAATTCTTTTTTGTCGGTTTTTATATAAAATACACCTTTAACTTTAATTATAAATTTATAATTTTGTTTCAGTTTATGTGATTCTTAAGTAGATAAATTTGCATTTTTTGTTTAAATTATTTTATTTTGTACATGCTGACATAAAATCGTATAATCTTCTCTTTGACCGCAACTTTCGCTTTAAGGTCTCTCTATACAGATTTGGATTTTTTTATTTATTTTGATTATATAGATGCCAAAATTCAGCCGTAGGTCTACCGAAAAGGCAAAATAGAATACAGAAACTTTTGAAAAAGTTGAGAAACTTATCGATGAAGGTGAATCAATGATATAAAATCGAAATACCATTTTCATTTCTTTGACTGGAGAAAAAAAAATACACCGATTCACTCTATGTGGGTTTCTGGTCACAGTCATTTCATGTGTTATCTATAAGAAATTTTCTTAGGATCTTATTGATTTTATTGATTTTTATATTGACGTAAAAATTGAACAGATAAATGGTTACAGATAAAATCGCGTTTTATGTGTCAATTTTCGTCTTCGTTACAAATTCATTTAGTTTTTTAAGATAATTTTCGCTAAAACAAAAACAACCTTGCTAAATAAATTTAATATTAATGATATTTATTAATAAAGTTTCATTTATTAATACGCATTAAGAGATGTGTTGAAATTAACGAAAATCATATAAAATTCTTGATGATCATATTAGCCTCAATACAATGTTATTATGTTTACTTTAAAATACATTAAATATTACAAGAATTGAATGAACAATTAACAAAGTGTTATTTTAATTAATGTATTTTAAATCAATTAATTATTTAAAATAAACATTATAATATTAATGTTATTCGTTAGAAATGAATTCGGATATTATCTAGATAAATTATTTTATACCATAGCGCGCTGTGTTTTCTTTTGTAATTGTTATACTTGGTATATATAGAATATTTCAGAGTACATTAGTTTTAGTCTAAAGTTTGTAACGCTAGCAAATTTTGAACACAGAAAAAATTTTGGTTTAGGAATCATCTAATTAGTCCATTTCCGCTTATCCATTCATCGGTTATCAAAAGCGAAAAGTGATGGCGAGCTGAAATTTAGGTGACATATCTTAGATCTAAAAAGTGAGTTTAAATTCATGAATGAGCAAAATTGGTATATTGGTTCCAAGAGATCTATGACCCAGCTTTTGAACCATAAAAGAAAAATGCCAGATTATTGTTTTTATATGCTCAGGAGACGGCATCATACTAAATTAAAGATTAAATAAACGAAGTCATAAAAAGATTTAAAATAAGGGACATAACGTCATAAACTGACTTTTCATTATTTAAAATAAAATTCATAAAAAAAATATTACTGCTTGTAGAAAATAGTGATTTTAGTATAGAAAGGGAGTAAATCTCTAAAGAATCCAATTACACCATACGTGATATCACTATTAAACCGTTTTATGCTTAGTAGCAAAAGAAAAATGATTCGAGGGGGAACAACAATTTTTTTTTTTTCTGAAATAAATTGAAAACAATTATTTTTAATACGCTTTTAAAGTAAATGGCATTTATAATAAAGAAAGTGAAATGCAACCAACGGATATCACACAAATAATGACGGATATATAATAAAATGAAGAGAAACTTAATGCAAAAGAAGACGGTCGCGCGCGTTAACAAGCAAAACCACATTTCGGCCCACTTATACAGCCCATAAATCGGTATTCACCAATCTGTTATATTATTATCAGTATCTTTATATAGCTATGCCAGTATACACATTTAATACTTATATAAGGGAGTTGAATATTATCACAGGGAAAGAAAAGTGTCCCTCTTGAACGCAGTCAGTGGTAACGATAGAGTTACCATTTAAATAGAGAAGTTTCTATAACCCGAACTGGCATATACTCGAATAAAATTTTTCAATATTCATAAGAGATTAATGATAAAAAATTACTTTGAAATACAAATGAAAAACAAATTTTCATAATTCGACAGCTCGACATATTTTCTAAGCTCGGCATAATTGTAAAGAATATTCCAGAGTATACTATTTTTAGTCTAAAGTTTGAAATGCTAGTAAATATTGACCACAATAACAAGATTTTGGAATAGGGTTACATAAATTCGCCGTATAAGTACATTTCCGTTACTGGTAAAAACCTTTGAAATACACATGAAAAACAAAACAATACCATTGGTTATAAATTTCTTACTAATTATACTCGACATAATTGTAACGGATATGTGAGAGTATACTATTTTTAGTCTAAAGTATGTGTTAGTCTAAAAGTATACTATTTTTAGTCAAAAGTATGTATGCAAATTTTAGGTTTTCATAGAATCTCCTAATAAGTACATTTGTGTACTTATTGTGATGCCTGTACGTCATCAAGATAACCCAAAAACGAAGTAATAGCGAGATCAAATTTAAAAATCAGCCCTTTTAGTCCAATGGATCCATAATACAAATTTTAAAACCCTAAAACCTAGAAGGAATAATTTCAGTTTTCATACCATTTTAACTGAACAATTTGGCAAACAAGATCTAATAACCAAATAAATGGTGATTTGGTAAAAAAACCACATTTTCAACCAAAATTGCATCGTAACATTAAAAAAAAAATAGAAATAATTTTCCGAGAGCTTATTAGAAATCTTTTTTAGAAAATTGTTCTTAGAAATCTTGGTCACCGACTAGAAACATGTAGTTTTGAGAAGACCGCGTATAAACTGTCTACTTATACCCCACCTTCTTTCAGTGCGAGAAATCTTTACAAATACGCGTGTATCTCAGAAAATAGACCGGTTCAGTGGCCCAGTGAGTAAAGGCACTAATATCTTCACCCATTTGACAACTTAGACTGAAGGTTGTGGGTTTATGCAGCGACAGTTTGATAAATTAATATATTTAGAAAAGGGGCGGTTGGTTTATCACACTGTCGTCGCTTGGATAAGAACGAAGTTACCGTCTCCATCAGCAATGTAATTGTCACCATTTGCTGGAAGCTATCTGTACCTTCAGATGATGGAGTGTTCTACAAGAAGGTATAGAGCACCAAAAGGTCTTGGTACAAGGAACGCGGTTGCAGGTCCCCTCTTAATATCTCGGAAAATGCATACCGGATCGATTTTCAATTTTCATGAAATATTATCAGTTAAATATAAATTTTGGATATTAAAAAAAAAAATCGATTTTACAACCCCTTAATTATTCAAATCATTTGAATCTTGGATCTTATAAGTTTATCTTAGTTCAGATCATAGAAACCTTACTATATTTTATGATGACAAAAAGGGCACTGACCCTTTCCAGTAATAGTCGTTATTGACAGCCGGCAAGTAATACAAGTAACACAACACACACTCCCAAGGGATTGTCGGCGGCTTGTTCATGCGTAACCTACTTACAACACACTTATTGTGTACAACCATTTTTTCCTGGACACTGACTGAGATTGTATCGTAGCAGTTGTTGTGATTGTATATATATATGACCCATATAACTAAATTTCTTCAACTTGTTAAAATGACCATAGTTGTAGATAGATGTTGGACATTTGTTGTTTTGTATGTGATATATATCTGATACGTATGTATTTGACAGCCTGTAAGCAATACCTACTTTATCTACTATACGACAATGGTACACAATTTTTCCCCTATTTTCATTTTCATCTACTCATAGTACTTCTTTTTGTCGTATTTGTCCTTGTTATATCAGTACTTTTCAGACGCATTTAAACTTATATTTATGTATAATACATACCATATGATTCCGGTATTATTGTATTGTTCATCGACTAGTTTGAAATGAATCTAACAGCATAAAGAAATTATTCATTTTTTTAAATAAATTTTAAAACTTTATTATGAACATTGACATTTTTTTTTAATTGATTATGAAAAGTGATACAATTTACAAAATTAAAAACACACCATGTCGTTATAATGTTAAAATCATTTGTGTTTTTATGATTTTCTTATGCATAATATTACCTGTGTTTCCAAAGTATAACATCATGGATGGGCATCCACATCTGACGATATAATAATATGCTCATATACAATATTCATGACACCATATATGCATGGCATGCATGATTCTATACTTTCGAAACACATATATTATCAACATGTGACGTAAAATTTTATACTCTAGCCTGGAAACTTTCGGAGTATGCTCTATACTAATTATAATTTGATATAAAAATTTTTTATACATCATTCTCTTTTCAATAATTATAAATCTTTTTTTCTTTTCATTTGGGAAAAATTGTACACCACCATAATATTAATTTCTAATGGTATTTGTCTAAGGAAAAGTGATTTTACGGGTTTCTTCAAATATCTCTTGTGAATGCTATTTCTTTATACGCATACCATTTACGCTTCAACTAAGGATGCAAAAGTAACATCGATGTTTAGTAAAAACCATCGTTTTTTTTAATACCGATGTTGAAATCTGTTAAACAATAATTCATTATGAAAAATATTTTAACATCGATGTTTAACTATTTGATTGGAAATATGTCTCTGTCACTATATGAGTCCATTATTGCTAGACAGTATAATAGTCTGCCTTTCTACTACCAATGATGCTAACACTAAACGAATAAAGACAGCCGAATCAAACGTTTACCGCTTTATGAGTAGGTAATGTTCAATGCTCGTGTTTATAAACTGATTAAAGAATCATTCTAAAACCATTATGTGTTTAAAAGATATGTTATTTTTAAACATATTGTATCGTTAACTACAATTTCTTAAATACATTTTTATGAAAGAAAACGTCTATATGTTAAATGTTAAAAAAATTAAGGATTTCTATCTAGGACCCCAGCGGAGGTAAACATTTTTTACCGCTATGGTTTATCGTTTATCTCAACATGTAAATATTAAAGTGTAATTAAAATTTGGACAACATATTCAATCGTTAAGGTAATTGAGGCATGCAAGTAAAATGTTAAGAAATCTTTTAAAAATTGAATATAGGCAATTAAATGCATAGTACACAATCTGTTAAAATTTGAAGACGATTTACCGTATCCAACGAGAGACAATTTCAATTCAATATCGCATTTTTTGTACACGTGGCATGGGAGAAGCGTGAGAAAATGACAGATATGTGTATTTTTGTCCTAGACAGAATGTTACCGTTTTGATAAAAAATTAGTATGTGTTAGAAGAATATGTTCTGAATGAAAAACAATGGAATTAATTGACCATGTCGTTTAGATAAACAATTAAAATAAATAATCCTTTAAAAGATTATTTCCATCTATTGTATCGTGAGTGTATGTGTGTGTGTGTGTACTGTAGTGTAAGTTAGAAATATAATACGTTGTAAAAATATAGTCATCGTTTCTTGTACTTTACGTGTGTTTTGCATACATACGTAAAATTTAGATACTAAGCTAATACATTTGCCGCAGGGCTGTCGAGAAAGAACTACCTTAAAGATATCAATTACTAATATTAAACTTTCCTAAAGCTATTAATTTTTTTTCATAACATTTACTACGTTTGGATTATCTGTCAGTTTACAGACAACCTTAAGATAGGTAAAGTATCAATTCATTTAGAAGCATCGATCATCAGTATTCTATCCATAATGATGATGTAAGGTATATTTATATTTTTTCAAATATTATTTTTTGTATTTTGGTATTTGTTTTTATATATGCACTTTCCTTATGTACGTAAAAGGGTGTGTTTTTTATAGTGGCTTTGACCTGTTTATACATACGGTATGTGTCAGGAACAATTTTTTTTTATCGAATATGTTTATATAATGAATGAAAATTCAATATTCTAATAAAATAATAAAAAACTTTTTTCATACTGTATTAAATTACGTTAATTACATTTATAAAATTTTCACATGTTGGAAATTATAACTTAATTGCATTAAGTTATAATAATTAAGTCCTAAATAACAGAATTTATAATGAATTTTATCAAATAACTAATAACCAGAAAGAAAATATTATTTTAAATATTTTTGCAGCTCTAATTATAAAGATATATATAGGTATTTGAAATGCTGAAAAGACCACGATTTCGTCATTTACTCGCAGTATTCATTGTTTTGTATTTATATTATTTTTATAGTTGTAAATATATAACAATAAGCACACCATGTATATATAATGTTTTGTTTATATATTTTAAAGTATATATGAATACTTGTGATATATTGTGAATATATCAATTATAAAACTGTATTATATTAATTGATATTTTATTCATTTATATAGTGAAAAATAAAGACGATAATAAATAGTTTATTAATATTTTTATATTTAACCTAAACTCTATAAAGAGGATATCCAAAACAAAGCTTGATGAATGTTGAACTAAGAGGAAAAGACTTACTTTTATTGTATATATATTATGGGTCCGTAATTGACCATATTTTTCAAAAAATTAACACTGTCTTAATATTTCCATTAACTGATAATATAAATTATTTGTTAATTTAATGTAAAGAATAAAGAAACATCAGAAACTGAAATCTTAGTAATCAAAATTTAGTTAAAAAGTTTAATTAAACACTAAACAAATATAATTCAGAATATAAAGATATTAGAAAAATTTCTGGTACTGGTCCATTTATACGTAAGTATTAAGTTTCAATTAAAATTGACGTGTATAAGCTTTATAAATTGACAAAAAGCTGAATCCTTCCATCATCCATTTCCTTCGATATTTGCATTTTGTATTTGATAAAATATACTTAAATATTGTTAAAACTCAGTTCCTAGAATTGCAAAAGCTTTTTGACGGTTGTAACAACGCTCTAGACGTTAAAAATTTAGCAAAAAAGTACATATTTTTTGCGCATGCTAATTACTTCTATGTAAAACTGAGCTGTACTTTCCGTGATGTTCCGCCAAAGCTGACTGCAAAGCATTAGTTTAAGCTTTCCAAAGTATAATTGATTACATAAAAACATGGTTGACTTAATCAACAAATTAAAATTTTATACTTTTAAGCATTTTTTAAAAAGTGCCTGCCACGATTTCATAACCGTCATTCGCCTTTAGTTTTAAGTAATAACAAAATACGTTTGAATGTTCCTACATGGTTGATTTAATTAAATACCTAAACTAAAATGGGTTTAATTTTCATACCTGTCGCATTTTAGGAACCCTTGAGTCAGCCGCACAGAACTTGCTAAATCCCTATCTCATTGATGGTATAAAGAGACAGTACGTATAAAGGTACAGGCAGGCAAAATTTCAGGTTTAATCAATAAATATGGGTAATCACCTATTCTCTCTAGAGATAATAGCTTTGTAGAAAATTAAAGGTAGTTATTTAACACAATTGAACAAAAAATTTATTGTACAAAAACAAATACATAAAAAACAAATTAATATAACAACTAACAGAGTTTATTGTTTTGATACTCGACATATGATTAGTATCAATGTTTGAACTATTTTTAATCATTAGCATAGTATAATAATATGTGCTGTATTTATATAATTAAGTACTTAACCCATTGGACTCAATATACTGATATTGTTCATTCACGAACTTAAACTCAGTCTTGTTATTTTAGAACTCATCAATATTTCTACTAGTTGTAGCCCTTTTCGATTTTAGGTTATCTTGTTGTCGAAAAGACAGACAGAAGGATATCCGGAAATGGACTAATTAGGTCATTCTATGAAGACTTACAAACTATAGACTAAACGAATATACTCTGACATATTATGTATATATCGAGTATAAAAATGCATACGTCAACAGTATACAAAGACATCGTGAAGAAATTAATCATAGGAAATTTGGAGATACCGAGAGATGAATTCAGAGGGAATATTAGTATTGTACCCTTAACAATGGAGTTGTTCAAGGTAACAATAGTTCCATTTCTTTATACAAGGAAGTAAAGAACAATACACAAATCAAAGGGTACATAAATTTTTATGAAAAACCACTTAAATGATTGAAATAATAGAATGAAAATCAATTAAAAGGTGTGGTGTATATACAATACTTATCATTCAGTCAATGATAATGATGAGAACAATGATAACATGTGTACGAATAAATCGTCTTTGTATATTTATTTATTTTTATTTTTCACACAAAACAATAACTCATCAATTGACATAAATGAAGAAAAAAAACGAAACCCATATCGTCCACAACAAATCCATTGGCCTAATTTATTTTTATTCATTGTCAAAATATATAAATATAGAAAATGAAAATGGATATTTTCCGTGTAGCAGCTCCCTTGTTTTGTTTTTTTTTCTGGCATGATAAAAATAGATATTATTATGACAAATTTCCACACTAAATGTTATGAAATCCGAGCTGGGTTGACAACATTTAATGTATGAGTTAAACAGAATACAGACACGTGGTCTAAATGCGTTCTCAAAGTTAAATGTATGAGATGAAATGAATTCACTGTAAATTCTAGTTGTGTGTTGTGTAAGAAAGAACTAGGGTTCATTCAAAATTATATTACTGTGAAATATTATTTTCTTGTTTAAGTATTGGATTGAGGGTAAGAAAAATCATTAGTCACAGTTTTTGAACTGAAACTAATTCCAAGGACGATGACCTCATGCAACTAATTTAGTAAAAATTTTTGTTAGAAAACACTAATACATACATATTGTAATTCAGATGAATTCTTTGGCGGTACGAGTTGAAAACAGCCTATTAGAGCATGGCTTCAACTTGTAAGAAAACATTTATAGGAAAGATACGCAATTTTTTTCAATTGAAGCGTTTTTGCATAACAAACATAAATTTGAAGATATTCTTTAAAAATTTAAAAAAATAGCTAAAATATGGACGTTCAAAATTCTTAGTTATACAAAGAAGGAGATTTCCGTAAATTATGTCATACATGTTCATCACCATAATGATTATACATAAGGGTCATTCAACGGCAATAGGTCCTATCGATGTCCATGGCACATATATACATTTTCCTTTACAATTTAAGACAAATAATGTGTGTACCTATGCACAAATGAGTTGATTGCGAATAAAAATTTTATATAAATTACATTAATATTTAAGAAATTTTATGCGATTTGTCTATAGAAAATGACCGTTTATCGTAGAATCACTCACAAAAGTTTTTTTTTGCAAGAAAGAGGTGTCAAATTATTCAAGACCATAACGAACAAAAACATAAAAAAGAATTTCGCATATCCATGAAGTTTTGATTTTGAAGTCTTTCAAAAATGTTATAGAACCAAAATCTCTTCTAGTTCTTGCAAATTTGAGGCAATTTTTCATTCTAAATAAACATTGTTTTCATTTGTTTATTTTTTTTTTTTTTTTAATTATTAATGAGAACTCTAGGATTTTTCGAATAAACTTCGATTTTTTCTCCAATTTCCTAGATCAAATTATTTTGTATTTTATAAATACGTATTTCGACTACAAAGTAGTCATCATCAGTATGAATTAGCTAGTTGTAATGATTCTCTGAGGAGATGTTACTCGTTGCTAATTTGGTGACGGTTTGCAAACTGATGATGACTACTCTGTTGTCGAAATATGTATTTATAAAATACAAAATAATTTGATCTAGGAAATTGGGGAAAAAATTATTTTCATGAAATTTATTATTTTCATGAAAAAAAAAACTAAACTCAATATTTTGTTATAATAACAATGACAATTGAAAGATTTTTTGAAATTATTTCATGATAGAAACTGTAATATTTCTCTGCCGTAGTTCGTGTATCCTTACGTTTCTTATGGATTTATATTCTTTAAGCCCAGACTCGTAAAACAGCGAGACATGTTTCAAACAAGCAATTACAGTATGAAAACTTTAAATTTATTTATTGAAAAACAAGAAACATCGGGTTATATAGGCCTCTGACTTCACTGACTCCAAAAGTTCAGGATTAAAATTGTATCATTTTACATACCATATTAAATTTAAACATACAACTTTAATTCTTTCGCCTCTTAAAACCTGTAACGTGACTTAAAAAAATAGTACCACCTACGTTCTGACTATCAGAATGGTTGTTGCCACAAATCATTTTCCAAATCATTGTAAGTAACTCATTTTGAATTGATGATCCACCTCTGGTTACAAACGATTCTAAATTAAATACATGGCAGTTAAAAACTATTAAAATTAATAAAAAAACATATCGTAGAAACTGTTTATAAAATATATAACTCATAAAAATGATTATTATTATTATTATAGAGCTATTAATCTATAAGGGTCCATTGTAAGAATGCCTTAAATCTGTTTCGCACCCTTACAAAACTAACAAAGCACAGCATACTGATATATTTTTAATGCACTTAATGTTATTTTATCCTCATATTTTCTTGAAAGATATAAAAAGAAATTGTTAATATAATTTATAATAATAGGGATTTAAGTTTTTTAAGAAAATGTACTAAAAAAAAAAAAATAATAACATTAGGTATCTATCAAAAATTTATAGCTTATAAAAATGATTTTATTTTCGATATTTATGACTCGTAAAATATGTTAAGAACTAGAACATTAAAAAATTGATAGTTTATATTCTTGTTATTACCTTTGTTTTTCCAATCAAAAACATTTTTAACTACTATTATTACGAGCTGATTTTTCATTCGTTTATAATGAGCATAGCATTAACGTTCTGGAAGAATACTTTTTTTTTAAGTTAAATGTTTATTTGACTAAATTTGTTTTTATTAATTCGTAATTGAATCGTTTATACGTCACAAACAGAGACGTGAAGTTGTTATTATCAAATTCATTATCAGTCAAATATTACATAATTGTAATACTTCATTCGACTTCAACGAATATATGTTTTATAATAATAGCGAAGTATTTAAAAAATTTCCGTGCTGATGTTATTTAAACAAATAAAATAATACATAAAAATCATAAAAATGGCTATAATATTGGAGAAACTTGATAAATCAAACTTTAACAAAATGATAATTTCTCTTTCAGTAAGAAAAAGAATAGACCAGGGTACAAAGTCTAAAAAAAATATTAAAAAATGAAAAGCATTAAAGTAGGATGAAATCCATGGGAAACTGAAGAGTATATAATAAAAATGAAAGAAAAATATTTGATAGGTGATCTGTGGTCGGAAAGTGGAAGGGGTGTGTTTTTAAGGTTTAAACACGATTTTTCTCGATTTCTAGCAAAACTACAAGTTCTATGGAAAGTTGTAAAAAATTAAAAGATCTACAACTTTTGTATCTGTAGCTTTTTTCACATAAGCTCAAAATTTTTCGATTGAATATTAGGGTGCTTTTTCGATATTTATACAAAATAAGGTGAAAAAACAAATATTTCAAATAAAAAAATAAAAATTTAGTGTATTTGGAACATAAAAAGGTAAGTTTTACCAAATTTCGTGAAAAAAACTTGTTTGTAAAAGATATTAAAAATCAAAAACTTAATTATTTCAATTTTTCGCAAAAATTTTGAGGTTATGTAAAAAAAACTTAAATACAAAAGTTGTAGATCTCTTTATAACCTACAACTTTTCCTTTTAATTTTTTCCATAAGACTTCCATAGTAGTTTTGCCGGAAATCGACATAAACCGTGTTTTACTCAGGCTCTTATACAGAGATCCCGCGTTCAAATCCCGGCTCGGCCGACGAATAATATTAATTTTTTTTACATTTTAAAGTGAATACATTTTAATTTTTTAATTTTAAATACATTTTAATTTTTTAAAGTGAATAATATTTTTCAAATAATATTTTGTTATTATAATTGTATAATTTTTTATAATGCAATGATATATTTGTTTAATATTTAAAGTCATTGGATTGCGCACAGTCGTTTGCGCATTACCTACGTCTACGTATAGTACATATATATATCATCATATAGCATAGAGATTCGTCGCCACAACCCATATCGCTACGCCAACAATCAAGTTTACCCTCGCCTATAGATTTTTCACATCAAAACTCACCCATTCCACTTCCCAACCCAATATCTCCCGTAACTTATTTTTCCTTTCATTTTTGTTATATTTTCTTCCGTTTCCAATAGGTTTCATCCTACTATAATTTTTTCTGGTTTCAAAAACTATCGACCCTGGTATACAAACATATTTGATATGACCCTAGGAGAGATGTGTATTTAACATCGTTAACGTATATGGATGGCTATGAACACGTTTTTTTTGTATAATTATCATCGACATCATAATATCATTCTGGACTATTTAATGAATATAACTAGATACAGTTTTTGGAAATATTATGAAAGCAACTTTAAAATTAATTGTATGCAAATAAATTATCGCCTCCATATAACTTTTACTAAAATAGGCAAACCAGTATCTGCAATCATTTCTGCTATTTGATCATTTTCTTGGATTATATTGAACATAGAATCACGAACCAGATGTTTCACGCTCCATTATTTTGAATAATAGCAAAAAAATATTTTTTTCAATTTCATCCTTTTCACTCAATGTAATCACCATTTCAAACGTATAAAATGTGATGACATGCAGAGCAGATACCTGCCAGAACTCGATTTTCGTACTTCGAATACTGTGATTCACTTTGAAATAGATTACAATCTTATAGACTAATACTTAAATCATTCTCGAAGTGGTTAACCTGTACCTATGTGGCTGAATCCTTAAAGCCATTTTCAACTATTCCAATGATTTAAACTATTATATTTAATAATATATACCTACCTATTTTTTATTACAACTCTTAAGCTATTTTGTTTCCAGTGTTTATCGTCCAAAATGTGAAAAAAAAAAGTTTAAAAATTATAAAAACAATTCTAAATTCTTTTCAACATTTATTACCTGAATTTCTTTAAAAAGTTCTATTTTTTGTTTAAAGAATATATGTTAATTTTTGCTCCGCACTCAAAAACTATGCATAGATTTATAAAAAAAAAAATGTAATCAAATTTTAATTATTTCATCTGTAAAATATGAATTTGCTACTTAAAAATAAGCATGCGTATAAAGATTAATCGAGCCTTTCAAATGATTCCACTATGTTTCATAATTATTATCTTCGATGCAACCTAGTACCTTCGAATCAACTCATTTACTACTCTACTCTCACTGATTAGAACCAAGTTAATTGTTTATTACAGCGTACAAATGACTGAATATTCTGATAAAAAAATATATTACAAAAAAATAATGATTTCTCGAAAAGTTTAAACAAGAAAAATAACCTTCGCTCAATGACATTCTAGTTGGATTCAATGTTAATATTCAAGGGAAATTTAAAAAGTTTTCTTTTAATCCAATATTGTCCATCGTAATATGCGTACTTACAAAGAATATGGCGAATGATAAAAACTTTTGTTTGATGTCACATAATCTTCAAACACAAAGTTAAAAAAAAGTTTTTTCTATTAATTAGTTTTTAACTAGGACATAAACGAGGCGTTTTATTTGTTATTCTCTTATCGTTTTATGAAGTATGTATTTAATATTTTTCTAAATACCTACCTACCATAAATCATCGTAAGTCGTAACGGCAAAGAAATAAAACAATTTTACAGAAAAAAGCATTTTTATTTAAATAAATTAACTAATAATTATTCTAAATATTATTTATTAAAATAATCTTTTAACAATTGAAGAGCTTTAGCTCTATGAGATATTTTATTTTTTTCTTCTTTCGGTAATTCAGCGTACGTTTTATCATAACCTTCCGGTTGAAAGCAAGGATCCCAACCAAAATCACGTGATCCTCTTGGCGGTACAATTGTACCTTTACAAATACCTTGAAATAATAACACTTCATCTGTTTCATCACCGGAATGATAAGCAAATGTGCATACTGCTTCACCAGACTTATCTTCCCAACCATCCAATAATTTATAAAGTCCTTCGGGTCCCAATTTATCTAAAAACCATTTGATGTATGGGCCTGGTAAACCACGTAAAGCGTTGAAACATAAACAGGTGTCTTCAATCATAACAGGGCCATTCACATGTTTTTTAGCTTCCAAGCATTTTTTCTTACAAATATCATTTATTTCCCCTTGTAATTCTGGTAAATCTAATTTTTTGTTGGTAATTAAAATTGATTTACCAATAACTGCACATACTTCTTCCAATTTTTTTGCATTACCCGTAACAAAAGTTATTGTTTTTGAAGCCATTTTATTTATTTTTGATTATTTTAAATAATAAAGTGTACGTTTATGGATTAGATAATATTTATAGAAAAGAAATATAAAGTTAGGTTATACGAAGCACTGTTAGTTTACTCATTCACAGGAAGCTAGCAGCACTTGCTGCTATTGTACATTTAGTTTGTAAACAATCCACCTGTAAATGTTGCTTATAAAGCGCATCAGTAGATGTCGCATGAGTCTTCATTACACGATGTGCTAATAATATACAATAATATAGATTATACAACAATCTTAATAATGCACTTTCTATATTACTAATATTGTTGAATTTATTAAAAAATCTCTTATAAAAAATTAAACTTCAAAGGATGATAAAATATATTCGATAATAACTTGCAATTGAAGTACTAATTTTTTTCTGATGAGAATAGTTGATGATAACACTTTCTGTTTTTTTTTTTTTGTTGTGTTTTAAATATATAATAAACATATGAAAAGTAAAATTATTTCACATTAGAAATATACAAAAGAAACCACTTGTAAATTTTTTAAAAGAAAAGCAGGAATATGTCATTTAAAATGTATAGGACAAAAATAGATTGAAAAAATTGGAGAAACAAACTAAAAAGTAAAATATTTTTTTTGCCATACAATTCAATCAAAAAATGAAAAAACGTTTAACAAAATTTTACAAAACATTACTATTTGGTCTCTAGGTATACGATAAAAACTACACAAAGATTATTTAAATTATTGTTAGTTTCTATTAATATTCAGAGTATTTTTGATACTTCGCATCGTAAATTTCGAAAATTGAGATTTAGCCTGGCGTGTGAAAATATTAAAAGTGTCACTATCTTAAAGTGGTGTTTTTGTCATATAAAAAACATATAAGTAATTTGATTAAAATGTCCGTGTATAAAACAGATTATCCATGCATTGAGATCCAAAAGTAAAAAAATTTGGTTTTTTATGCAACGATCTCTCCATACAGTAAACTATTGGATCAAATGACTTTTCTTTTTGTTATTCTACAAATATATTCTTATCGGCACAAATAATATAGGTACTTTTTGGCTTGCAAAACTGAGATGCATTGGAAAATGTTCGCATTCCACAATTTTTTTAAATTTTCACTAATATGAAATTCCTTACCAAACATGTTTCGGGGAATTTCGTTTTAAAACATTCACAAATGATTAAAAACAATTAATTTTCCACATTACATTAACACAATTAACAATAAAGCTTTATTAAATAAAATATTTAACTCTCATTTCAGAAATACATTTATTAGGCAAATTTTTTTCTATTGAAATTATTATAAAATGTTGTTATAATAATTTTAATCCGTTGAACGTTTACTCTTAGTTAATAAGAGAAATAATGAATCGAATTGATAAATATTTGATATTTATAGTTTTGAGGAAATTTTCCTCATAAAATTACGTTTAATAGGATGTAAAATTTTATTTAATTGAATAAAACGAGGAAGGTGATATGTCAATTAGAAATATTTGCAAATATCATGGCCATTAAAGTGAGTGAGATAATATTTTAATTCATAAATATTCGTTATTGTTTATATAAAGATATCTTTATTTATTAAACATATTTTATTTATAATCGTTTTCTTATCATTACCAGTTTGCAAAAAATTGTAAATATTTATAATGACTTTATAACCGGCATACAATTTTATCTGTACGTCTTTGTTGCTTTATTTTAGCTAAGTTTCCAGCTGTAGGTATATACACGCAATAGAAATGTTAGTTTACGCCGGTATTCGATGAATTACATGATAAAAAATAAACTTCTGACATTATATACGAATCAAATTGAATTTTACAATCAAATTGTATTATAATATTTGTTTTTCATTTTTATTTTTTGGCAACGAATCCATAAAATTGTAAATAAACAGAAAAAATAAATTGAAAAGAGAGACAAGAGAATCAGAACTAATTCAAATAAACTAGTCAAGCAAGCATAGAAAAGCATTCAAAATTGAATTGAAATATGCTCAAAATGGGGTGCTTTAAAATTGAAATATGTGTTCAAATTTTTTCAAAAATTGATTTATAAACGGCATACCAAAAAAGCAGTTAAAAAGTACCTGATTCTGGTACTTATATTATAAAAGGTATTTTTTTACATTTCTCTGCCAGCATAATATGACTCAATTTTAAAATATAAATTAAAATCTAAATTACAAATTTGAGTATCTCATCTAATTTTCAAGCACTTAAAAAGCACATAATTTTGAGAATATTTAAATTCATTTTTGAATACTTTTTTTCAGTTATTTTATGATATCATTATTTCTTGACACCTTTTTTAGAAGTGATGCATGTTACTGAATCAGTGGAGCAGTTTTTATTATAATTTTGATTCAATTGATTGTTTGAATAGACACTGATACGATTTATGCATTAATTATCTATAGCCTATCAATTTTAAGGTCTACTTAAAAGGCACATTGCGATTTAAAATTTTATCAATAGGACAGAAATATCAATCTTGGTTTGTAGCCATAATATTATTCAATGCATTTTTAAATACCTTTGAAAACTGAATTCAAACTCGAGATATTCAATAATAATAATGGAGCCGATGGATTTAAATAAAAACATTATAAATATTTGATTTTTTGTATTGGTCAATTTATAATAATGCATTAAATTTGATTGGTAAAGAATTAAAGTATTATAGTCTTGAAAAAATTCTTACTGCGTTTAATATAAAAAACAAAATGAATATATTATTTTGAGTATTCTGCATAAGTGGACATTTAATTTAAAACATTTTCAGTGTAAAATAACTTAACTTCGAGTCTTTGTAATATATATTTTGATTATTAATTTAAATTAAATTATGTTTGTTAAATAAACATTTCCCGATTATTCTGGTAAATCAAATAAGTTAATTTTTTTTTTGTTAATATTAAATGTACATTAACATAAACGCTGGCATTAATTAGTTTATTTATTTATAATTTAATTTATAAAATATTGATATTAATAAATTGATCTATAACATTAAATGTCATGACTTTTTGGATTAAATTCTGGTATTTACTGGAATATATAGATTAACTGTCTGGTACAATAAACTGGTTAGAATATTATCTACAGAATGGCAAAAGTGCATGGTTTATATATTTACAGCATGTAACAGGAAAAATCAAAAATGGTTATTAAATTTTCTTTTAAATGAATACTAAAAATATGTTTTTAACTCACTCTTTCTTAACTTTTTACGTGTATTTACTCTTTTATTAACTTTGACGCTAATAGACATAAAACTCGAAAAATACGAGAATCGAAAAACCAAATTTTAAATAATTAAAAACAAAATATATTTTAGTTTTTTTTTTTTCAATCTTATTTTCATGAATTTTAGGTAAACTAAGAATGTAAAAGCACAGTAAAGCGTGAAATATTTTAATTTTGGTAATGTAAATTTTAAATTTGAAGTATTTTTGAAGCTTTCTCCATTGAAATATTCTTATTACGTCTATATGAGAAACCTCTTTATGTCTTTATTGAATTTTAATGCTTCGCAAATCATTGTTTTTGAAATTTGTAGCCATTTGTATGAGTAAACACTTTATTTACTATGATAGTAAGAATTACATTTTCTCTTCTGTGTCTCTTCCTCTATTTTATGTAGAAATATTAATAATAATATTACGCTATAAATTAATACCTGGTGGCTCACAATAATTCCAACTGTAAAAGTACTGGGTGTCATATATCATGAGTACCTGGTTGCCACCCAAAATACCAGGGGACCAAAATTGTTATAGTAATACGTTAGTGGATTTGCTAGTATTGATATATAATGAGTATTAATTAATTTTAAAAATTCGTTATTATAAAGCCCTTGTTGCCCTGATTAGGCAAATATAGTAAATTTCCTGAATGTAGTAAACGTGATAGTAAATTTCATAAAAATTGATGAAAGGGTTCGAATGTTACAGCAATACTTCTAGATAGAATAATAGATACATAACTTATTTTCTTCCTCGATTCTAAACAGAAATTATACTTTGCAAAACCCGACATAATATAAGTATTTTGAAGAGGTGGATTTGAAGAACATTTGAAACCTAGATAATAAGTACAAATTGATTGCAATTAACTGAAGCACACAGTAAATTTGTAAAATATATTACAGTAGTACAATTTGATAACATTAGTATAACATTTGAATCCAGTTCAAAATCATTGGACCGTATCTCTCAGGATTTGAAATTACAAAAAAAAAAAAGTAATAAGTACGAACAAATTACTATAGACAAGACATATGTTTGATGGCATCGTGTTCATTTGTAAATTTTTAATTTGTATACGGCATGTAAATTAAATCATTCGTGTAATTTTTATAGGAAAAATGATATGCTATTAATAGTATTAAAGTATGATAAATGTTTTGAAGTATTTGTTATTGAAATGAAACTTCTTTAAGTATCGTGGTGATTTCAACTCAATGAAATGAAAAAGCGACAGTTAAAAGGCATTCACATACATCTATCGAAAATAACGTGCGAGAGTATGAGAATGAACTAGCTATGGGATTTATCGTGCGGTCCAGGGCCCCGCGATATTAAGGACTTCTTAGATTCTGCCAGATAGTCAAATAATAATAATTATTGATTACCAAAGAATAAATTTATTTCTAAAAAATCGAATGAAAATGATTGACTATAAACCAATTTCTCTATTCGCTTTTGCATTAAAATTAAATAAATGTTTATCTTCTTTTACAAATATATAATATAAATATTATCTGAAATTAAAACAATTATTTAATTAGTGAAAAATTGAAATATATTAACGGAATCTGAATTCAAAGACCTATCTCAAAGAAAGAAACGTAGAATCTCATGCCAAAGTTTTTTTGATGGCTCTGCATTGTCAGTCTAATTAAGTGGAAAAGATAAATTCAAGGTAGAAACCTGTATACCCATAATTGATACACTAAGCGTTCCCTTAAATCAGCGATTAAGTTCGTTTAAATACATTAGTTAGCGTATTGGTTTATTTCTTCGACTGAAATTGCGAAGAGTTCAGACAAAGTAGCCAAGAATATGCTGAAATTTATTATAAAGACGATAACAAGAAACATTTGGAAATGGAACGTTTTGGCTTAAAATAATACTTGAAAATTGATCATAGTAAAAATGAGGGTTTCTGGTAGTATATTGGAAATATATCATTTTTTGAAAGGAAACAAAATCGAATACAATTTTAGCATTAAGGTTACCAAATGCAGTGGGGAACGCTCCTTCAACAAATTGAAAATAATGAATTAGTACAATGCTTCATAAGAGGTTCATAATCTGATCTCCATAGAATGTGATATGCTTAAAAATTTATATTATGTAGAAGAGATTAATGATTTTACTCATCTAAGAAGGGTACCTCTTCAGAGAATATAGATTGTTAAGCACTAACGTTTAAGTGATAAAAAAGTTACTTTTGTGGATTATATTTATTATATTGTAATGTTACTATAAAGAAATAAAAATAAGTTTAGAATCTCGTTTATCCACTTAATTTGCCTAATTTAAGATAATGCACTGGAGTGCTCTGGAGTATATTGGAGTATATTGTCGTGATTATCGGGAAAAAAGGGAATGGAAACAATACTATATTTATCTATGATATATTTTCAGATGTATTTAAGTATTTTTTACATATTTCAGTTATCTTCAGCCTCTCTAATCATTTATCGAAAATTTTAATTCTAGAGACTAAATAAGCAATAATTAATTTGTATCAATATCATCAACATTTATCCCACTACTGAAATACTATATTTGTCATTTTTTGATGAGCTTGTAATTTAATGAAGACAATATGCATACATATATATATATATATATATATATATATATATATATATATATATATATATATATATATATATATATATATATATATATATATATATATATATATATATATATATATATATATATTAAATCTAGTATCGAGTTTGTTTTGCTTAAAACTATTAAAAACTAAAATAAGTCTATTTCGAGCGTCACTTTACAGTAGCTCCGTGAGTTCTAGACCTAACTCAACTTTAAACAGAAAACCACGATTTCCATGATTGTATAAACGCAAGGGAATTTAAAAGAAAACTTAAATTTTTTCTGTTTCCATTGCAAAAAAACCACCTTTCTAGCTTACATTAAAAAAATAATGGTATTATATTGAAGATTTAAAAAATAATGGGAGTTTCGTACGTCACCATTTCTCACCAATTGCCAAAAAAACACATCTTCATAGAAGTAAAGTTGTATTTCTATGAAGTAAGTACTAAATACTTTTACAAATTTTAGATATTTTTTCCAAATAGTATAAAAGTGCAATAAAAACATCACTGTTTTTCTATTTTTATTGATTGGATTTATATTTTTATTGATTGAAACAGGGTTTGCAGTAAAAATATTCCTCGTTTTCGTAATTCACCTAATTATTCCATTTCATTCCATATCGGAATTCAATGTCGGTTTACAAAAGATTGCCAGTAGTAACCAAGAGACGGCCATAGTTGTGGAATTTCGAAAATAATGATAATGATAGCTATCCATTTATTAAAAATTTCTACATGCACTACAAACATAAATGTTATACTTCAGTTGCTTCTAAATAAGTATATTTGTTTTAAAACTAACATAAGTATAAACGTAGGTATATTAAAACGTTCTAGAAGTTACTGTATTATTTAAGTATCGACATAAGCTACTGTATTATTATATATTTATTATTAAATTTACATTCTGTAGATATTTAATCTCCATTTGAAATGATCTTATGAATTAAGGTTACTGTGTAAAACCCAATAATTGTTTATAATATTTTTTCTTTCAAAATAAAAATTTTATATGAATTTCGTAAAATTTTAGAAACTCTTTAACTTTTTGAAATCAAAATCAAAGAATAGCAGCTACACATTTTTATGTTTAAATTGTTAATTGATTCAGAGATTAATCTGATTTTATGGAATAGAAAAACAAACCACAATGTTTTTCAGGTTGCATTATGCCTATAAATATATTCACTCCTTCTTTAACAAAAATTGGTTATAGATGCATCGATGAGGAACCTTAAACATTTACTAAAATTATCTATTAACAACGACGAGAAAAAAATCAAAGTTTTTTGAACTTTGAATGGTTCCGGGTAGATATAAAGAAATAATAGTAAGATTTTTATTCAGGATATTTAAGCATATAATACTAGAAAAAACTGAATATCTAGAATACGCAAAAATATTTCAACTTTTAACTCTATTCGTTATCACAAACGCACAAACATACATTCGAAAATGGTCTAATTAAGTCATCAATCGTATTTTGATATATGTTGATGATGAAAGAAAAATTAATAATCTTACTTCTATCGCCAAAAAGATAGTATCAATATTACAAAATCTTTCTATTTTCAACTTTTTTATGTGAAATTTATTTACACAAAATTGAAGAATAAATACATTATTATAATCAAGCATAATATTTAATTGTCGATTTTTAAATACTCCGAATGATTTTCAAAATTATTGATAATTATGGAAATTTATGAGTGTTTTTGTAAATTCTGTTAATCTATCGTTCCTTAAGATTATTTACAGAAAATAAACCAATCATATTCTAATAATGGAATTTAGTTCTTCATCTCATCTTTACCAAAGGACACCCACATAATTGTTTTTCATCTTTATTTATTTACATATGATAACTACATACGTTAATGACATTATACTATTCAAACGATTCGAACCCGTAACTTCTCTGTCTAAGTAACCAAACTAGCCCACTGAACTATAGTTCATACATTGCAATCATATATTCAATAAGAATTCGATGAAATATCGAGATAGTGGTTTCGAATTAAGGAAGGGAAAAATCTGCTTTATCAAAGTATAATATTATAAAACATAATATAAAATGCACTCATCTAATTATAGAAATTTTTAGACGGTATTTCAATCTCGTGTTAAAATTGACACTATGAATTAATAAGTTTTTATCAGAAAATGATCCGAATTTTTTCTTTGATAAGACTCGATAATGTTATATTTTAAGATGGTTTTTCTTAACTATTTATTTTGTGGTGCAACATTTTGAAATAAATTTTTCGTTTCCTATAAGTAAAGGGTGCTCTAATAAACAACGATGAATTAATTTTACTTCAATTTTTATTGATATTAGTATTTTAGCATCAAATTCCGAGGAATCAACAATATTCTTAGTTGCCGACGGATTTATAGATATTTAATAAGTGGGGTGATCATACTAGCAATTCCATTCAGACCGGATCAGCATTCATTTGTTTTCTGGGATATATTTTTTAAATAATAGAATTTTCATTTTTTGAATTGAATGGTATATTTCGATGGTAAACATTTTGGTATCTAATAACAGAAATTAAATTTTAAAACATTAAACAAAAAATCGATACGTGATTAATAAATATAACCAATCAGAATTCGATAGGATCATTCATAACTGATAATATTCCGATTTCAATGGCAAAATTCAAAAGTGTATCTGAAATGAATATCATTAAAAATTATTTTTATTTTAGCTTCTTTTCTATTTTTGCGTTTATATAAAAATCGAATAATTGAAAAAGTAACGGTATTCTAATCGAATTGAAAAATAAAGATACTATTTACTAAACCAAAGCTTGGTGTTTTGATTTTAGTTATATCACCGATTCTATGTTTTTAAATCAAAATTAATTATTATTATTAGGAAAAGACTAATAGTACCTTGCTTTCCATTTATTACATTAATCGGTGGGTATATGTCCTAGCAAACTCGGCTGCAAATGTAAATTACTAATACTAACTAGTCATTACTTAATATTCTTTATTCAAATAAAATTTTATGGGAGAACGATAAGTTTAGGTTAAAAATAATCATGTAAATAGTATTTGTAAATTGAGTATGTTCTCAAAAGTGTACGTAACGAACTTTCAATATAAACACATAATTTTATACAAACCATAAACAAAGTTGGTTCTAGTAATGAAAAAAATTTGTATTGGCCTTGTAGTCTTGTTCTTGGCCTTCCAAAAAAAAATAGGATCAATATTATCTATACACCAGCAAGACCAAAACAAGCAAGAGACCAAATTCAAGACCGAATATGCAAGACCTAACCTAAATAGGTAAGGCTCAACTAAAAATAAAGACTTATCATATCGATTCATGAGCACAAATATATGTAGCAACTTCAATATGTTCTTTCCGTGGAACAAAACTATTTATAATTAAAAATTTTATTATAAATTGTGAGTTATTTATAATTTATATATATATATAAATGCATATAATACCAATTGGCACCTTTATATTTCATCCCAAATTTTTTTCAATATAACCATTAATGATTCAATTAATCAATATTAAAAAATCAATGATACACGGAAATAATAATTTAATGCCTTTTAGTGTAAAATAAAATCTATTACAGGTATTGACACCCTTTATAATTGTATTTTCCAAATGAATCATAACCCATACATGTGCTTATCATAAATGAAATTGTAGTAAATTTTAATCATACGTAGTAATTTTAAAGTTCATTACGATTATCAAAATAATTTATAGTAGAGTAGTTTCGGGTATTATGGTCCGCCACAATGGCCTAGTGTTATTTATCGTAAACAAATCAAAATCAGTGGTGTACGTATTCTTTATAGCCGAATACCCTTTTACATTCATTTACGCCACCAGTCCTTGCATTGTGGTGAATGTGTATGTGTCCAGTGATTTGATGTTATTTCTTGGAAATGTCACTCATCCCATTTCCTCAAAAGGTCATTGTTCGCATATTGTTAGGGCATATTTTTGTTGATAAACTTTTAAACTATAGCCTACCTGGTCATATTAACCATACATACAGAAAAGAGGCCAATATGGTCTACCATATTGGACTCATATAACATTAATTTTCTTCATTTTTTTAAATTTGAATGAGAAATCGCCATACTTAGTGCAAGGACTTAATGAAAAAGGCAATTCCCAAGCCACTTTAAGACGTTTCGCAGCTAAAACAAATTTACCAACTTATAGAATTATCCTATACAAAATTGAGAAGAATACCTTCACTACCTGACGTACCAGAGAAGTAATAAAACGGTGGGATCTTTCTTAGAGTTTTTTTCTAAAAAAAAGCGAAAAAAATCGTTATTTTGCCCTCGGCAATTATACTCTTCCATGATTAAATTGTAAAGATTGCTCAAAAAATGATTTTTAAGATTGCTCAAGAAGTTATGATTTTGAAAGTAATTACATTTACTTGTTAATTACTGAATATTATTAAGTTCCAAGGTAACCAATAAGGAATGTTTGATCTCATAAATAATACGTTTTATTGGCAAAAAAGCTAGTGGTATACCATATTATCCGAGCTTACTCTATATCAATTGGCAAAAGATGATAAAACTATCGGCGATATATAATCTATCGGAAAAAAATCCTAGAACCTCAGGAATTTTCAATTTTTCGCTGTAATTATACATTACACATAAATTAAAAAAAAAACGTAGTTATATGGTATATTAAAATAGAGTTTAAAATTTTAGACTATATATATATATATATATATATATATTTGTATATTTAAGACATCAATATATATATATAATATACTTGTATATATATGAATATAATTATATATATATATATATTTATATATATATATATATGATTGGAACCGACTTCAAAAGGAAAATAGTTACAAGGAATCAATTTATAAAGATATTAAATTATTTAGAACTTTTGTATTTATTTTTTTTCAGTTTTAATTTTTACTTTTTAGTGATGTCTTACCACTAAAATTTCGAGTTTCGGATGTTATTCAAACACTAAAAGTTTGTTTTTGCTTCTCCTGGAATTTGTTTTTGAAATTTAAATTAATTAATAATAAAACAAATAATAATGTATAATAATATTAAAAATTCATGATTAAACGAATAGACGTACGTTTAAGTATACTCTACATAAATCCAGTAAAAAAATTACAATCATTCAAATTGAATTAATCTATAAAAAGTTATAATATATATATATTTTTTGAAGATGGTTCAGTTTCTGATTTTATAATGCCAATTATTGTGGGCAACTATTAAATCTGTAAATTCGCAATAGAAGCTCAAGCGCTAATTTCATAGAGACAGTGATTTTAATTTTAATTTAAATAAAACACATCACCGTGAACTGAATTTTGAGTTTTCAGGTTTAGTGGAAGTGTAGTTTGGCCTGCACCATCTTGAAAATAGATTTTTGCGTTTATCTCGTAAACTATTAGGATTATTTGTCAAGAATTTTCTTTTTTTATAATAATATTATTTAAACCCTTTCCTTATGCTTTTATCTTATAATATTTAAAATTCAAATGTTATAAACAAAAATATACAAAACAAGTTATAAAATAGATTTTAAGTTATATTTTTAAAAATTGTTGAGGGATTTTTTTTTATAGAACATTCTTCAAAAAATTGATGTCTTTACGTTTAGCGTTATCCATATTTCTTGAGGTGATGTAGAGCTTGAAAGCGAAGTAAATAACAAATTCGTTAATAAGGAACATTAGTGTATAAAAGAACATTATCTGTTAAGCTAATAGAGAATTCAAAATTGAATTTAAATATGCCCAAAATTAGGTGCATTTTAAGTACTGTTTTGGTACTGTAAAATTAAATTAGATACTCAATTTTTTAATTAGGAAAACTGAGTCATTTTGATTTAATGCTGCAGTGAAATCACGCTAGCAGAGCAATTTGAAAAAAATATAATTTTAAATATGATGAACATACCAGAATGAAGAAATTAGAGAAAGATAAAGAAAACAAAACAGACGAAAACTGTAAAAAAAACAAAAATACAAAAAGAAGAGCAAACAAAATAAAAAAAGTAAAAAAAAAATGTTATATTTTAAATAGAAATAAATTTTATATTTTTTGAACAATTTTTAAAATCTAAACAATTTGTTAAAACTAAACTTTTAGATGATGATACGTCTGAACAACACTCAACATGTAATATATAAACTATTTTTAATGTAATGAATGATATTATAATGAGTCAAAATTTTAAAATCATTATTAATTTAATGTCTTAACTATTTTTCCGGCATTTTGTCACGTTTCTGTACCAAATATTTTGTTTGTAATAAAATTGTAAAATATTGATAAACATGAAAAACAATTTTGGTTACTAATTTGCAAAAAAAAAAAAAAAAAATCAACATTAAACATTTTATTTCTTTTTTGATAATACTTCTGATATGGATACACAATTTTTATTCAAAATTATAGTCATTATGATGACCTCTAAGGTTCAAATTTTAGTGACGATAATATTCAAAATATAACACATATTATACGGACATAAAAGCAAAACATGGAAGATAAATGTTATCAATTTATGAAGAGAGATGAACACAATTAATTGATTTAAAGAAAGAAGAATACAATAATTATTCAAACTTATAACAAGGACAAGTTGATATTATTATTTCACAGACTATTTTATTTTATTCACGTGACACAAAGATCAAAATTTTCTGCCTATATAACGGACATTTATTTTAATTTTAAATCATATATTCCATTTGAGTTACTCAATAATACCTTCTTCCAACAATTCAATAATTTCGATTATTTTCTAATCGAAATATTAATTGTTTTCCCAATAAACATTTATATAAAAAAACATTTTCAAAATGTCTCGTCAATGGTCCCACAGTGACAAGTAAGTATTTCAATTCATTGTAAATATTTTTTGGAGGAAATATTCTTTTTAATACTAAATTTTTCGCTTATTTAGAGTAACGGGTGTGAAAAAAGTTAATGCTTCGGTAGCAACCACTAAACCAGTAGAAAAATTGGAAAAAATCACTCCAGATAACTTTAGTGAAATTGGAAGTCGTCAATGGTCTCACAGTGACAAGTAAGCACCTTAATTAGAAAATTTGGTTGTAACAAGTTTTTTTCAATGTTGTTTTTCTTTTCACTAATTTAGAGTTATGGGTGTCAGAAAAATTAATGCTTCCTCAGCCACAAATAAACCAATTGAAAAAGTGGAGAAAATTAGTCAAGATCATTTGAATCGTGATAAATATGAATTTGGAAAATATGGCTATGGCAAGAATCATGTAAAATTGATGCATGTGCATCGAGATGGCGTTCTTCATACAATCCGTGAATATGAAGTTGACACACATTTACGATTAACAACGAAAAAAGATTTTTTGGATGGGGATAATAAAGACATTATTGCAACCGATTCACAACGGAATACCGTTTATGTTTTGGCGAAAAAACATGGCGTTAAAACACCTGAAGAATTTGCTTTGTTAATATGCAATCATTTCTTGTATGTGTATCCACATGTTGAAGAGGTTTCTGTTGGTGTAGAAGAATATCCTTGGGAACGGTTACAAGTTGACGGTCATGCTCACAATCATGCGTTTATTTTCTCACCAACAGCTGTTCGATTTTGTACTGTGAATGTTCGACGAAATGGTAAATTGAATTTTATTCTATTTGATTATTTCTATTTATATTTTATTAAATATTGGTGGAAGCGATGAGCAAAATATAAAAATATACGCAAGCAAGAAATAAATTCATTTTTTAGATCCACATTTTGTTTAAAAGATATTGTTTTACTTGTTTGTGATATGACGTTTTCATGATTGAATATTGACAATATAATTTTTTTAACCAACAGATTCACCAAAAATAACTGGAGGCTTACGTGACTTACGAGTACTGAAAACCACACAAAGTTCATTCACCGATTTCGTTCAAGATGAATACCGAACATTGCCTGATGCAAACGATCGTGTATTCTCAACAGTAGTAGCGGCAACTTGGGAATTCTCTACAGCTTATGGTGTTGATTTTGATAAAACTTGGCAAGAAGTAAAAGATTGTATATTAGATAAATTTGCTGGACCACCAGATACCGGAATCTATTCACCATCAGTACAAAATACATTATATTTAGCATCAAAAATGGCATTGGATCGTGTCAGTCAAATTAGTAAAATTGAGATGACAATGCCAAATAAACATTATTTAACAATAAATATGTCAAAATTCCCACCTAGCGTTGTAAAAGGGGAAAATAAGGAGGTTTATCATCCAGTTGATAAACCAAGTGGTATTATTTATGCACGATTAGATCGTAAACAAGTTGCATCGAAAATATAATTCATTTAAATTCATTTATATAATAATTCTTATTCAGTATTTTGACAAAATAAAATTTTTTTTATGGACGTGTTTGGGAATTAGTCCCATTAATATGTCAGAGTGGATATGCTAATTTAAATCATAAATTATAAAAAGAAAAAATTATATATAAGTTAGGGTTTTTACCATTTTTTATGTAATAAGTGTTAATTTAATATTATTTTATTTAAATTGTTTTTCACTTGGTTTTTCTAGTCAAAAAAAATTATAAAACAAAAAAAAAAAAAATTGTAGGATTTCTTCCCCGTTCCAGCTCTAAATTATTGTCATTTAAGTTGTTTTTATTAACAAAAATTTTTATAATAAAAATTATTGCAAAATAATAATTCGATGACTTTTTTTTTTTTTAATATTTTATTTTGCAGAAATTAAAAAAAGCTTTTGAATGATTGCGTGTGACTTAAATCTTAGTTCAAAATAGATTTCAACCGTTTTAAGTATACATTTAGGTGAGGATCCAGTCTCCAGACAAGTTTGTGAAATTAATAGTGAGTTGGATTACGAATTCGTTTACGATCAACTCATTACAATCCTTCGAATAAAACATTTAAAAACTGAATGTTGCTCTGGTCAAGATTTTCTATAGTGTATAGGCTCACGAAGTGAAACAAGTAAATTACCAGTAAATTAATAAACCTGCATAATTATACTGTTTTCTCCCGAAAATTACAAAAATAAATGTGTGTCTGTTTTCATATTACACAATCGCATAGCTAGGCAAAAAAAATTTTACAGCTTAAAACAAAAAACTTGTGGGAGATTTGAATAACTACAGCCTGTCTTTAAGGCTGTAATTTTTTTCAGTAAATAAAAGTTTTCGAAGTAAGGAAACTATGTTCTAGCATTTGAAAGGAGTAAGTGTTGATTTGGGTCAAAATGTTAAGAGCCGGAATAAAAGTTGCAAATATAAATTATAAGAGCATATAATTTTACATAAACAAGGTTCGTTGTTTTTATGGCTATTATAAAAAATAATGGAGCCATATCGTCTAGAAGTTTTTACATATACTCATAGAATTGACATGTTATATAAAATGTATCTCAAATGTTTATTTGTGTGAATGCTTCTAAGTGGTCGCCATAAAATCGCCATTAAAGCACCTTTTTTATAAAAAATTTCATGCTTTACAATTGGATTTTTTTTCTAGCTCTTACCCTTTTGAACCAGCTCAACTCCCTCTCCTTATCAAATGTATTGATGCCGATGAAGGGCTGATTTCTGACAAAACATAGTTTCCGTACTCTGCATACTATGATTCATCACTGAAAAAAAAATTATAGCCCACTTCTCACAGTATCCTCATTTTTTCTTTCCCCATAAACTAATGTGAGCTTCGCATTTTAAATAATTTTGTAAATAATTTAACTTTTTACGAATTTATTACTATGTAGTAAGTATTGGCTTGCCATGGGCTACTATTTAAATTAAAGTAAGTGAATTAAAAATATAATATTATGCGTGCTGTGAATTAACAGTGAGTCAAAATTAAACAATTGCAGAAAATAATATTCTATAAATATTCTATAATGACCCGCTATTAGTTACTACCCTACTAAAAACAAATGATATAAATAAGAAATTATTTTTTGCCAGTTGTGAGCCGATGGCCAGTCAAAATTCAATAATGGTACTAAATCATCTCCAAAAATTAAATATTAACTCATCACGGACGGTTTTATAACTAGAATCAAATCATACCTGTAAAAATTTTGTCTGTCCCAGTTGTGAGCCAAAATTATGGTACAAAATCTATTTAATGACTAGGTAGTATTTATTTTTATTTTTTAAAATTATAATATATAATTAAGTAACAATAGCCAATTCTGAAGTAATGGTAAGCAAAAATAATTATTATTAAAAAAAAAACAAGGCAACTATGTGCTCACTATATCCTTGTTTTTCCAATCTTACTAGCTGTATCTCACAAAAATTAGTTAAAACTCTACTCGGGTACTTAGAAAGGTTTAATTTAGATATAGCTAGCAGAATGCAAATGGTGCACTTCGATATTTTGTAATTGTTATATTTTTGTTTCATTTATGTTATTATAAGCTTGTCAATTTCGCAGTTTGCTGATTTTCCCAAAAAATATTTTTTAAGTAGATATCAACAAAGTATGGAAAATAAAAAAAATAAAAATGACACTTTGTTGTATTTGTTATTTTAAAGTTAAGTGGCAACATAGCAGTCAAGCCTTTTCAGAGACATAGGTATGTAAGGAACATAGGTATTTGACTTTAACTGTCTATCATGTTATCTGGTGACCTGTTCATCGAATTTTGATAAAATTATGCAAGTATATGCGCAGTGTATGCGCAGTTGGTTAATACGTTTCACGCATATCATTGTATACGTGATAAAATGCATTTATACGTCAAGAGGAGGTTTTGTGACCATTATAGCGGTTGTATTTTTTATTTGTATAGTACTCCACCGTGCATCAAAATGTTTGCATTCGTTTCTATGGTTACGAAATGCTAGTTTATCAATTAAATGATATATAACTCTGTGAATTGTGTAAGATTTAAAAAAGGAAATTTTTCAAAATTTATCAACTAATTTAAATGAATTGTTATGTATATTTGCAATTAAAAAAAATTACTAATGCAATTTCTTCAAAAAATTCTTATAATTTTCAACCCAATAACTTCAATAAAATGTCATTTTTTGTAATTATTTAATAATTTTTGTTTAAAATTTTCTATACAATTTATATGCAAACAATTGAATAAATAATTATATCTTCTAGGATGTAAATGTTTTATTAAAAATTTTAGGAACTCGTAGCCCATCAATCGATTTTGACGTCCCTTCCACTTAGTATGCACAGTACGGATATTTTAAATTTTTGATGTATTAAACACAATATGAAAATATGAGTATGATGAGCTAATAAAAACAAAAGATAAATAATGATAATTATTATATTGAATGGCATTCTGATTTTACTTCAAAAGAAAAGCCGCTTTATCGTAGAATATTAATATATTTTTGTATAAATCAAAAAATTCATCAAATTATCTTGTTTAAGTTTTTAGAAAGTGTTGATAAAAAATTTATTATCAGGAAAATTGTTTTATTTTTAGCATGTTAACATTTAATCACTTTGTAAAAACTACATACATATGATTATCGATACAAGTATATAGGAAGACTTTTTGTTGATTGATCAGTTTTCAAAAATTGATATTAATTTCTTTTTAATTATGAACTTACAAGGTTCAAGTTCATTCGATTGTGATCAGAATTAGTTTGTGTAGTTTATTATTTCATAAAATTTATCAGACATTGCATGAATGTTAGGCCATGAACGAAGTAAAGTATTGTAAAACTTCGTATGCTAAAGTTAACTATTTTTCAAAGTGCTTATACTTTAATTTAGCTTATCCCAAAGTAATAACAATCAATTATAAAAATAAAGGACCTCCTGAATGGAATTGAGCGGGCAAAAAATGAGATACGCATTCGGTCAATGGAATTGTGCTATGAATAGTTTAAATATTAAGAATCCGTATTATGACGGACAAACTTTTGCAAATTTTTACCTCCCCCCCCTCTCTCTTTCCAAACAGATTGTTGATTCAAAACACCTCCTTTTGTAAACTGTTTTATGTAAATTTGGTAAAAATAATCACTTGTCAACTTTTAAAATTTTGGAAAATATGCTTCATTTTTGTGCTATTAACTATAGTAGACAGATTAAATCTAAAACACGACATTTTTTAATTGGATTTTCCCAAATTTCAATGCAAATTTCTCTTCATTTATTTTTTATTTTTTGAAGTGTTTTGAAAATCTTTTTGCAATATATATCGTTTTTTCGTAAACTTTTTTATTCCCCATAGAATTTGGTTTTATTCGAAATTCAATCGCTTGCAATACGAAAATGATGAATTTTTCAAAAATATGATAATAGTTTAAATGTCATTGGTTTTGTCCAAATAAGGTAAAAACACATTTTTTTAGTAAATTCTAAAATATTTTCTAAATTTTCAACTTTGACAGTTTTGATGTCCTATCAGCTATGCCGAAGAAAAATCTTTACGAAAAAACGATATATATTTCATGAAAATATAACTATTTATTTACAAATAGTATAAAAATCTTGCAGTAAAATTCGTGTAAACCATATGCAGAGTATTTTTCCTTTTTGATCAAAAACCTCTAATAGAGCCATACGAAGTATTTTCGAAAAAATTCCAAGCTTGATTTATCATGACAAACCAAGCGATCTAGCTACTCAAAAAATGTCTCCAGTTTTAGCAATCTATCATTATATGATTAAGAGAAACATTAAAGGGTACCCTTAAAGTAACAATAGACATTTAAGTAACTTCTGAAAAACCAGTTCTAAATGATGAGATAATGTGTAAAGAACTTCCGTTACCCTTGTAGCAGAATAAATGGTATTTAAAAAAAAATCGTCCAATACCAGATGATGCAAGAATCACGAGTTTATGAAATGATTTAAAACAGAAAGTGATATGCCCATTTGACCACTGTTAAGTGTTTACACTCAAACTGCAAATGAACCAAATGGTTTTTCAGAGATGATAGCATTTTAAAATTTCCACATCTAAGAAACGAAGAATCAAATTATTTATCAAGTCATTTTCACTTTTAACTCAGGAGTATTATGCGTACAGAAGAAAAAACACTGCGAAAAATTGTAGAAATGCATTGTTTTTTAGTTTTTTGCATAAATGATGAATCATGAAGTCACGGTTCATGTGAATAATGTTTATAAATAATGAGAAAAAGATTCATATCAAACAAATAGTACTAAAATTTATAAAAAACATTGAAAACATACAAAAAAAAGCTAAATATTTATATAATTTTTATTTACTTAAACAAAAAATTGTACATTTTTTCACTAGCATTAACAAATCGATATGACGTTAGTTTTTTTATCAATAATTAAACATCCTACATTAAAAGAAATCTTTTTACCTCATCTATTTACCCTAAATTTTTTACCTATAAATACTTCTCATCGCATTTTATTCACGTTTAGTTCTTGAAAATGTTCTCGTTAAAAATAATTCTTTTTACTGTGTTTGTGACATTAGCCAAGTGTGATAATAATAGTTTAATTGATGAAATACTTACAATAAATAAATGTGAACAAGAAATACATGAGAACGAATTCATCTTAGAATCTCCAAATTATCCTGAAAAATATCCAAATAATTTAAACTGTCATTATAAAATAAAAAATGTTAATTTAAAATGTCCACTTGTGTTAGAAGTGTATTTTATTGATTTTTCATTAGAATCATCGTTAGGTTGTATGAAAGATCGCTTAGAAATTGATTATACAGATGCGTTGTGTGGCTTAATGCGTGATAAGAAATCGAAAACATATAATTTTGGCAATAAATCGGAAGCTATTCTCAATTTTCATACTGATGAATCAAATACTGAACGTGGATTTAAGCTTATGATTAGAAAAATTAATTGTAATAGAAATATGACTGCTATTCGCAGATCTTCGCAATGTGCTCTTAATCCTGGCTATCCACCCACAACATGCGGAAATTACCCTCAATATCCAACAAATCCAACTTTTCCTCAATACCCAACATATCCAATAGCACCAGTATACCCTACTTATCCTCAATACCCAACATATCCAATGACACCAACAAATCCAACGTATCCTCAAAATCCAACATATCCAATAACACCGACTTATCCGCCTCAATATCCTCAATTACTACCACAATGTTGTTCCAATGCTTATAATCGTCAACATTTTTATTTATCAAGTCCAGAATTTCCGAATAGTCAAACTGCACCCACCGATTGTATATTTCAAATTTACCGAACTAATCAAAATATTTGCCAATTACGAATATTTGTAAAATTTGCATGGATTGGAGAAGACACAGGGACGGGTTGTCCACGTGGATTTTTCGAAATCGATGGTCGAAGATATTGTGGCTGTAAAACAGGAATAACCGTTTATTCACGATTTAATAATTTGGATAATACACCGATCACAATTCGATATCGTAACGAAGGATATCCACGAACAATGTTTAATGGAATTACATTTGAAATATTCCAAGAAACATGTGGCTCTATACGTCGAACAAATCGTGATACAAGTAAAATATTTGCAAACAAATTAGAAACGTTTGATGAAACGGATATGCCACGAATTAATAGTAATAATGCTTCGACGTTAAATGATCGTAATTTTAATACATTTTCACCATTTAATTCAGTGGCGCACACAGTTAATGAAATTATTTGTCGAAAATTTAGTTTAGTCGAATGGTTGGCTATACAAGCATTGGATATTTTTCAACAAACAGGAAGATGTGTAACTGGTTCTCCCCCGACAAACTGGCCACAATATCCAATAAATCCAGTTAGTCCAAGTAATTGTCAAGTTTTTAATGGTCTAACAGGAGTAATACAGAGTCCAGGATATCCATCTTCTTATCAAAGAGGATTAAACTTATGTTACAGGTAATTCATTCTTTTAATTTAATACTCGACATATATAAAATATATGAATTATTTTAAATTGAATAAAGTTTTAAACGCTTGGAAATGTTGGAGGAAATAACACAAAATGCCTTTCTTGTCCATTTTTGTATGTTTTTCCTTTTGCAATGGATCCGTGACAGAACTTTTAAACCATAAAACATTCAAATATTAAAGACATGTACGTTTTTTTAAAACACTTTTTCATTAACTGCTTATATTCGCCTTAATTTCAGTTCAAATTTTTGTTAATAATTAGCTCATAAATTTGCAATACATATGCAAATTAATATATGCACTTATAACTGTATAGCCAAGATATTTTCTGAATGGTAATCATTAAAATAGGTCAAAAATTGATATTGAACCATATGACGAATATTTCGAGCTATTAACACTTTAATTTTGCTGTAATTTTTCAATTTTTTTTCTATTTTATTTATAGTTCATGTAATAATGTAATAATGTAATAATGTGATTCTGTGTTTTTTTTATGGAAACAGATTCGTATCGTAGTTTTTTCCGAAACTTTTTTTAGGATTTTTGTTTTTAGTTTTTATGAACAATATAGAATGTTCAAAACTGATAAAATAATAAAAAGCATTATTTTAGCTTATTATTGGTTATGCGATTTTCAAATTTGCTTGAATCATCGGCAGATATTGATAACCCAGTTGTTGAGTTTTCGAATGCAATCTACGCAGTTTAGAGACATTGTGAGTTCGATTGTGAAATTTTCTACATGAGTCATAAATGAGACAAATGCTCCTAGCTCGTAGAAATGAATAAGGAGCCGAAATAGTCAGCATGTCCTCGGTTATAGAGATCGGTTACAAAGGCGTACTGAAGGTCTACTTGCCTCCCATTCGCTCCCATTCAAACGAATATATGCAAAATCAAACTGGACATACAAATTCCGTTTGTACCTTAACAAAACATTTTAATACACTGATCTAAAAAGCGATTATCCACAGCTGTTATTGACATGAAGTAGTTTGCTTATATCAAACTGTTAACTTAAATTACATGTAATATGCATTGTATTTCTTTCAATTTTCGTGTCCAAATAACTCAAAAAATACTAATCCAAATGTTCTGAAATTTGCTAGGCACAGCATTGGTATAAAAATGGAACCTCTAAGGTAAAAATCAAAATTAAATATTTTTTTTTCGAGAAAAACTCTTCGATAAACCCTTCGTTTTCATGTCGTTCGGTTTTATACATACCATATTTCAAAACATCGGATAATTAATTTTTTGAGTTACTTGGGCGCGAAAATTAAAAAAGATTATTACAGAATTGAAATTGCATCAGTTATATGTTTCCATCCCCCTTAAATACAAAAAAAAAAACCGTTTTAAAAACCCTACGTTTTGTTATCAGTGGGTGTTAGGTCTTATGAATCAGTTAAATGTGTGTAATAAAATAAACTATGGAATAATAACTGATAAGATATTTTATAAAACAATGTATTACAATGAATTATACAATTCATATTATGCATTCAAAAACAAATAGAAATAAATTTTGAGAAAATATTTTGTCGATTTTTTTCGGATAAAAATATCTTATTTTGGTATTGCACAATATTGCATTTTGACGATTGTTCAATAACAAGTTGAAGGTTAACATTACACCGTATAAATGTTAAAGGTTAATAAAACTTATTATTTACTATTTTTAGTAATAAAAATATCATCCAAGTATGTATAATCAAATGTATTAATTTTATTTAGATTTTTATATTTAATCAAAAATTTGTTTTTAATTATGAACACATGCAAGGCAGCAATGGTGTTTTAATTTAAAGATCGTTTGACGGGCGTTCACTGTTTAAGATTTTAACTACCTAATGCCTGAGATACACGAATTTCATGTATAAGAAGCAATTAAATGATAATGCAGAATTGAAAAGTTGAACAATTTTCTAATCAATATTATAAAATTTGTAGGTATGACTTAATTATTAAGTGTAACAAATATTTTTCTACGAAAATTCTGGAAAGAAGGCTGTTTTATCTTTCGAATCCAGTTCCATTTGTCCCCGGTTGTCCCATTAAGCATCAAGTAAATGGAGATATTGCAGTAGAAAAAAGATCATTCCATAACAAATGTAAAAATCATTTAGCCCGGAGACTGAAAATTGTAATTTTGAAGTAACCGATGTAAATAAATTCCGATTGTTCACATATTGGACAAACTTGTTTTTGCATTTATTGTTGATGGATCTTCGCGTTAAAAAAAAAAAATAAAATAAATAATATAATTTCAATTTGAGGCACACAAAGTTTGAAATACCATCATATTTATAAATGATGGGGATCCTACCTATCCTGGATTACTATTCATAAAATAAAATAATTTAAATATACAAGGCACCATGTCGAATGCTTTTGAACGATGCTTCTGAGTAAAATGTAAGAAGCTAAGAAAATCTTGATCTCGCAAAAGCTTACTACATACTTAAATAATAATACACATCCATCGTATGGTTTTCACATCATCAATTTTAACTAGGTGTATATGAGCTGGGTATTTTAAATCATTGAAATCTTCTGGTTTCTGGTAAAAATTTTGTGAATTCCTTCAGTTTATTCACATGGAAATAAAACTTGAGGATAAGTTGTTCCAATAAAACATAGTACACCTAAGTTTATTGTAAATCAGTGTAAATCGCAAACTTTCGTGGGTATTTCAATATATTTATATACAAATGGCTAAAATACTATGCGGTTCTGTTCCACGCAGCAATATGAAATAAGAATATTATTTTGTCATTTTTAGATTGTCATCTTTGAAATAATATCTTTTGAAGTTTGTGCGATTCGTGATACATGCGATACATTATTGTGTATATAAAGAAAATTATAGACAAAATATTTTTTCTCATGTGCTTAGAAAATAAATTAAAAATTTTGCGGCCCGAAGCCCATGGAAGTTTTAATGATAGAATGAGATTTATGAAGAATATTTTATTCGACACGACTTAAATATTTTACTCAAAAACATTAAATATCGATTTAATGTCATAATTTCTGCGAATTATTTCCAAATTTCGATTTTTGAATATTAATTAAGAGTTAATTAAAAAAATAACAGGTTTTGAGAAAAAATAGTAATAATTTCGTCTTACAACAAAAAATTGTTACCAAATTCAAATTTTCCCTTTTTGAACATCTACAACTTCTTTAATACAGAAGCGGCATTTGGGAATAAGTGTCAATATAATGTTATGAAATAAATTTCTACGCAGTTTCTGCATATACCATTTTCTGGGATAATTTTACCCTTAAAATCAACATGGTAGTAGCTCAATTTGAAGTCCTAGTGTTTAAATTTGAGTAGGATATATCAGAGGGTATCCACTTAATGTAAACTTCTTCTTAAAAATTAATTTACGACCTTGCCGAACTAATAATGAAAATAAATAAGATCATTGTACTTCTGTGTATTTCAGGCATTAATTTATGTGTATTCAACCTTAAAACGTGATTTTTTTAAAAATACCTCCCAGAGACTGATAAAACATGCCAACACGGACTTTTCGAAAAAAAAATAATAATTAATGTGATAACTTGGTAATAACATAAAGATTAATTTTGACTGATGCAATTTATAAATAATAATAATCTTTAACTAACAGATGTAATTAATTAAAAAATCAAATTGAATTTATAAAACAAATAAATTTATTATATTAAATATAAGTATCGATAATATGTTAAAAATAAATATTATGTCAAGGGTGAAACGAAACACTTATTAAATAATAGCTATTAAATAATAGATACAGGTTTGATTGTTTGTCACCGTACGTGACAAATAAATATGATTCGTGGTTTGATCATAAAATTATATTCGATATTTCTAAAATGATCAATATTTGAATATTATTTTTCGAATAAAATTTAACAATTATGGAAGATTTCACATAAAGTATAATAGTGGTATTGATGATTTATGTAGATACCCTGAACACAATTTCGATGTATTTTTCGGGGGAAATTTAAGCCTACAGAAAAGTATGATTGGGGTATTTCCTCAAAATAAACTATTTATGCGCGATGAATTTTTTTAATTTTCAAATGAAAAAGTAGTCATCGGAGGTCAAATCTGGTGAATACAGTGGATAATCTACCGATTCAAAATTCAATTGCTCAATTTTAACTATTGAAAATGTGGTTTGCGTTTTTTCTCAGCTGAGAACAAATTTGGCCCCCGTCTCACAGATATTTTTTCGTGGAATTTTCCTAGTTTAGGAATTTCTGTCCACATGCAAAGTTTGGAGAGTTATTATACAAACTTATACAACTTCAGATCCAAAATCATATTTCTCATAAATTATACTGGTATTTTTTTTTCAGTCTTATATATAAAAATTGTCTTTATATATGTAAAATCCATTTTTGCAAATCAGATACGGAAATCAACAAGATCGTAATGGAAGAGAGGGAATTTTTTGAAAACTATTGCAAAGTAATTACACTAATTCGAAAAATTCTTTCATTATCCGAGTGTTTACTTTCAGATACGTGACAGTTCAGTCATTAGTCTCATTCAACTACAATATTACTCTGTGGAGTCTACTGGGTGGTATCTATACTAAAACGTCACACTTTAGTCTTAGTGCTTCATTGCGGCTTCACCCACAGTTAAATCATTTTTAAATTCGTTACCAAAGATATTTTTACAATTTGACAGATGGTATATTTTGTTGTGTGTTTAGGTATACACAAACCATTGGAAGGACAAGGATTGTACGAATATTGACCTATGACTAAACTTCTTCGCGACTAACCTGTGTAGATAGGACTGATTATTTTAACTAAGACTGCTCATGGATTGAACGGTGACTGTACTGTGACGTCACTTCTATGCATGATAGGACCTTCAGACTGTGAACGTTTAGTTTGAATAATTTTTAGATGTTTTCAACCCATTGAAAATTAGCAAATAAAACAAATATATAAGATTACTTTTTATGCGAATAAAATATTTAAAAATAAATATTTAAAATTCGATAAACTGATGAATAATAATTGTCGAAGTAAATCATTTTATGTATAAGCATTTTATAAATGAAGTCATGCAATTTCCTGTAATTTTTAACTTTCACTTTCTACGATTTCATATTTCAAATAGTCATTTTTATTTTTATACTCTCGACATATATTATGTCAAAGTATATACTCAGCAAACATACAAATCAGAAAGACTTCAAAAATAATTCTTTGTTTTGACTTTTTTTAAGATTTCTCAACTATGAATGATGAATTCTTTATTATAAAGAACTGTTTAAGTAGTCTTATTTCCTGACTCCACATTATGTTGGAATTGTGAATTCTTTCAGAAGTTTTTATTCTAATTTTGGAAGAAGTTAGATTTTTAACTCTTTCAAACGCTTTTTCCTGAGTTCGGTAAGCAATTGGTAATATGAGCTCTTTAAGAAATTTGTCTTGTTTTGTTAGAAGTCAGAAATATGAAGTCTCTTTTCGAACTCGTTTTGATTTAATTTTTCTGATGTCCATATTACGCAAATTATAACTGTTTTCGAATAATAACCTAAATTTTAATTTGTTTTTATTTCATGGGCGGTTTTTTTTAAATTTTTTTATTTATTTTATTTTATTTTTATTTAAATCAATTTGGAGAATTATCGTAAAGTTAACGTCCAAAATTATAAACTCGTTAGGAATTATTCCAGAACTTATATTGCTTTATGGGTAATTATCCTCGACATATATAATGTGTAAGAGAATATAAGTACTAGTCTAACACAATGTCCGCCCATCTATCCATCTGCCTGTCGTCAAGATAGCTGAAAAACGATAACAGATATCGAGTTTAGATTTTGATAGTGTATTCTAGACATACAGAGTGAGTTTTAGTTCGTGAAAGTCTAAAATAAGTCCGTTGTCCAAACATTCAAACAATTAAATATGTAAGAAAAGTTGCAGTATACAGAAATTGTTTTTTTGAAAACAAGATACAACTGTTTAGATTCGCCATCATTTTAGCACAAATTTAGATTGTAAACACATATAATTGTAATACATACTATTTTTTTTAAATATATTGACAAGTGCATAGACTCTTTATTTAGTTCACACATTGATACTCAACCATTATGCAGAGTATCTAAACAACTTACACTATTTTTAGTTATTTTCATTTTTTTTTTTTTTAAATAATTTTTTTACTTTTTCTAACTTACAGATTTTATCGTCAAAATAACTATTGTGGCTTTAGAATAAATATTGGTGATTTTGATATTGAATCCAGTCCAAATTGTCAAAAAGCCGGTATGATTTTATATCAAAAAGGGAAATTTTGTGGACAAGCATTAAAGAATAGCGTTGGTAGGCAATAAAAATTTTCATTTAAATTTTTTTAGTTGGATTTGTAACCGTTATGAATAAAAATTCTTTCTAATTTCATTTAAATTTTTTAAGTTGAAATTGTAACCGTTATGGATAAAAATTCTTTCAAATTTTCCATGACTTCCGTTTTCGATAGTGCATGGCAAATATCATAAAATTTAGATGTTGTTTTAGTTATTTGTTCAAGCAAAGAACAGTATTCATGATTAAGTGCCAAAACTAATAGGGAAGCTGTACAATTGCACTAAATTGAAGCGTCTGTACTTCACGTTCATCTCCATAGTGCTTTTATACAAAGGTCATTCTACGGTAATAGATCCTATACATGTCTATGCATATGTCTCCATGGCACTTATATACGCTTTCCTTTAAAATTTAAAATAAATAATGTTAGTTAACACAAATGAGTTGATTGTGAATGAAAATGTTTTATATAAGTGACATTAATATGCAAAAATTTTGTTGTGCGATACGAAAGAACCGCTTATCGTAGAATCTCTCATAATAATTTTTTTGCAAGAAAGAGATGATAAACAATCCTTAAGAGCTTAAAAAGTATTCTTCTTCATATTAATTTTAAATTAATTCGAATTTTGTTTGATTTTGAACTTAGTTTTACTTTTGATGGGTAAAATAGCGAATTTTTAAAAAAATTTTATCTTTCCTCTTTAATTTGATCCTGAAACACACTCTCACTTCATTGTTGATTTTATGTGTTTATAGTGGTCATGGATTTAACTAATAAACAATACGAAGATATTTATTTTATTACGGATCTATCACCAAGTCAATGTGGCCGTGGTTTTTATGGCACTTATCAACAGATACAGTGTAATGCTTATCCAAGTCTTCCTACGTATCCTACAGTACCAATAAATCCCACACCACCATGCCAAACTGACGTATGTCCATCAAACCCTACGTACCCAACATATCCCACTTACCCTACCTATCCAACATATCCAACAAATCCATCTTATCCTACATATCCTACATATCCAACGTACCCGAACAATCCAAGCAGTTCAACAAAATGTGGACAAGAGTTTCGTGGTGAATATTTTACGATAACAGCAAAAGGTGCCAACGAACCTCTTTTGACACCACCATTTTGTGATTATCATGTGATCAGATCCAACCAGGTTAGTAAAATTATCTATAAAGACAAATGAAGATAACTTACAGAATTAATTATTTAAATACTCGAAATATTGTTGAGTATCACTGTTTGAACTACTTATAATCATTAGCATTCATAAAATACTCACTCCAGTCTATATAGCTACAAGAAACATATATGTTAGAATAGTATTTATATATGTGCTTATTAGGTAAATTTGAACTAAAATCGAGCATTTTAAGAAAAAATGTTTCAAACAAAAGTTATTTGTTTAAAAAAATAAACATTTTTAATCTTTGAATTTTTCTTATATCTTTTCAAAGTTGGGTCCTGGACCCATTGTACCCAATTTTAGCCTTTATGTCTAAAATACGATACCAAAATCTCATTTTTCTAGTTATTTTGATGACGAATCGACGGACAGACGGACAGACATGCTAAAAAGGTTTAATCAGGTGATTCTATGTATATCTGATTCAAAATTTTGATTGAGCGGACGATATTTAAGAGCGTTACAAACTTTAGACTAAAATTAATAACTCTGACATAAAAAATGTATGGTCAAGTATAAAATTAATATACACAAATACTATATATGTCAAGTATAAAGATATAATTTTTTATTTTCAATCTGATTTATGCCATTTCGAGTTTCTCTCTTCAACCTTTATTGAATATTCTGACAAACAAAAAAAAAAGGTATATCAAATAACTTTGTTTGGAACATTTTTTGCGTATACTTCGTCATCATTTCAGCTCAAATTTAGGTAATAAACTATAATTATATAAAAAGCTATTATTTATTACATGAATGCATTCATAAATGTATTTATGGACTGGATATTTTGAGTATTTTTTAATTAAAAGTAGTTAAAACACTGATACTCAACCATATATCGTATTCAAACAATGAACTAGTTTTGTTCTTCCCCTTTTTACCTTCTCGAAGTGTTTCTCGAACATTTGCAATCATCTTTTGTTAATATTCATACTTCTCAAAATTTTACTAACACAGACGTAGAGTACTTATATATTACAAAACTGAATACAACCCCGGTAAAAAATATATAATGCGCCTGTTTATAAAGGCAGCCATCTTGGATTTGAAATTTGTCATAGTGTATATTATTCTATTAGTTAAGCCCTTTTTCTGGACCATTCTTGGATCAATTTTTATCAAATATAGCTAAGAACACTCGTGAGTAATTCATTTCCAAAAAATCAAAATTGATTCATCGGATCGGGATCTACGATGCCACAGACAGGCACTCAAACACACACACTTACATATCAAACTTAAAACAGCGTCGGGGGTTAAAAATAAATACTTTTAAACTATTTAACCGGCGTTTGTATGGTGGTCAATGGCTGACGTTTATATCACTTAAGTTTAAGAACGTTTATGCAAAATTTTAAATAGATTGGATCAAGGAATAACGTTGTCCAACACAAACTTGGGTCACGTTTTTCACCTTCGGGGTGTAATTTTGGAATCTTTCATATCGGATGCGTACGCCATACTAAGAACACACCCTCAAAGTTTCAGGTCTCTACGTTCTATGATTTAAGCTTGCGTTAATCCGTCAATCAGTTATTTAGGAAAAACCATTTTCTATGTATAAATAACATAAATATTATTTTTAAAACATTGGTTAAATTATCTAAATGTTAATTACTCCGATTCTTTGATATTAAATGTATATAATAATTTATTTAAAAATCTATTAAAATATTTAAATATAATTTATTTTTAGAACATCTGTCAAGTATACATCTCATTTTTACGATTCGATTTAGAGTGTCGATATGAATTCTTATTAATAAATAATCAAGAGTACTGTGGACCTCATCTGTCAGGAAAAACTGGTAAGTACTAGTATTGAAACAACTAAAAAGATATAAGTAATTTTTAAACTTTCTCCTTTTATTGTACAATCTAGACAAATATTGGTACATTTGAAGTTATACAGATATAAAATGTTTACTCCTATATATAAAGATGACATACACCAATATCCTAACATAAACAATATATATTGTAACATTATAAATTTGCTTATATGCCTCTACAATAACTTACATTTTATATATCGCTGTATTAATCTTTTCCAAAGTAAAAGTCAATATTATCGAAGTTTAGCGAATGTTGTTGTAAGACAATTCTAAAGCCGCTTAAACCTGTATAACACAACACCGTAACGTAACTTTGACGCGTAACAGCAACCTTTGTGTGGATGTGAATGCGTTACACTGTCGTGTACGTAAATTTGATACGCAACGCTGTAACATCACATCCCACAAATTGTCGGTAAATTTGAGTCGCATGAAAAGATGTTAGTAGATGGGGTTACGAATAGTGTGACTATTTTTTACTCAATTAGTTTTATAGAGTATAAGTAGTGACTGATTAAAAAAGTTTGAAAGTCCTGGTAGGTTTTTTCAGTTAATTAAGTTTAATCTGCGCGACTAACGAATCTCCATACAATTACATGTAAAATTAAAGTTTTTTAAATTGCAATAACTTCTTAATAACTAAGTTGATCGGTTTGTAATTTATACAAATGGCTTAGAATGTTCTACTAAATTTTCATTTGTCTCGCAGTATTTTTAAATACCTCCCAAACAAACTGCAAAATTACAAATGGTATGATCTAGTTAAATATTTATCATATTTTTTAAATAAATCTTTTTGTCCACGAAGTTTAAAAACCTAAGTCGGTGATTGAGTGGGTAATATATGAAAAGGCTTTCTACTTGCATGTACACCGCAGCCGTACCCAGGAAATGATACATGATACCAAGAGTGCAAAACTGCATCCAAATATTAGCATTTTATAAATTCGAAATTCTTCTTCATGAACTTCTGTTTTTATTCATTCACGGACTGAAAATGATAATTTTTATAAAATTTTTACGAAGAAAAAATATTGCTTAACGTGAGCATATTTAAAATCTTATTATGAAGTCAGAAAATTAAATTTCTTCAGAGGTTATTGTGCTTTTTGAACAGATTAATAAATTTCGAAATAGAGTAATTGCTCATGAACTCTGATGTCTACAAATTCATGTATATAGAGGATGTCTAATGTTTCCAATGTATTTTTTATTTTTAATATTACAAATAGTAAAATAGTATTGCACTGATAAGACAAAAATAGATTAGTGTATAGTTTACAACTGATAACTAAAAAAAGAAATCATTGTTTATAGTCTGACGTGTATTTTTGTTTGTACATGTCATTGCATTTAAAATCAAGGTGTTTAAGGATTTCTTTTTGTTTACACCATATTATTGATTCGATTCTCTTAATTTTTATTTATTTGCAGTGTCAGTACCATTTACTCATCAGCAAGCGTTTACTATTGTTTATTATAAGAAAAATTATCTTTCACCGGGAAGTAGCTATCATATTCAAGGCCAACAGTCAGCTTATAATTGTAATGATTATTCTTTTAACCGTAAGTACCAAAAACATTTTTTTAAATTGGATTTTTTAATGACGTATAAAATTGTTAGAATTGGAATATATTTGATTTAAGAGATCTCTTTATACTATAATTTCTATAATTGGTTGCGTCTGAAAGCCCTCGACAAGCAAATCATTTGGCAATAGTTTTTGGAATTTTGACGATTTTTGTTGTTTCTATTTTTGTAGATTTTAAATTCTAGTTTGAATCTCTTTTGAATAATCCTAAAATTATATTTAATTTTATAGTTTTCATTGTCTTCCTGACGATCCTTATACTTTCATTTTGACCTTTGAATTTTTTTCGGAGTAAGCTCTTCAAAAAGTTCCGATTTCATGTCAATTCTGTGCATACCAAATTTCATAACATTTAGATAATTATTTTTTGAGTTATTTGTGCCCGAAAGATATTACATTGAGTGTTATTATTGTATCGATAACAATCCTTAAAGTTTTGATTTACATTACAAGTTCACAAGACTATTTTATTATTTCAGTTCACAAGACGATTTTATTATTTAAGACTTTGACTTGTTAAACGTAATACAATTTTGATAAGCAGTGCAGGAACTTATTAAAAAATATATATTTGCGTAATTTATGTAAATTATTTCCTGATTTCAAAGCAGATATTTACTACTAACCTTCATTTAATATTTATTTACAAAATATTAACTTTAATAATTTTGTAATAAAAGATGTTTACAAATTTTTTAAGAAACAAATAAAAAATGAATGATAAGAGTTTTTAATGGTCAATTTAAAAAGTTTTATTATATGCTGATAGTAATTTCGTAATAATTATTATCATGTGATTTTTTTACATAATATTTAAAAATAACCGACTTATACTCAAGTGAATTCAGTGATGTATTTTAATCTATAACATTTTTTATTATTTACCAACATTATTTTAATATCTACCAAAACTTAAAAGAAGACAACACTATAATGACTCAGTCACTTTTTCAAATGTACGTAACCTTTAATTATGGCTGTGTTTCAAAAGTTAATGGTGTTACTGGGCAGTAAGGAATGACGTCATCGATCACCGCTATATTGTGCTGGTTTAAGTAATGGGCAGTGATGATATTAGTGTATGATGTCATGGTTATTCTTGGTTATAAATGTGATTTTATTGTTTGTTGTATGTGTTGTTATGTTTTAGGACCTTTGAACCGTATACCATCCATGATAACATAATGCCTTACTGATCAGTAACCATTATATAATTCGTAATAACTAGTAATAACTGATGTTCATAGACATGACCGCAAAAAATTAAGATTTTCTAACACTATTTGAGACTTATAAAGATAAACCTAAAATATACACAAAAATTAGGGTTTAGGTTATAGTGTTGGATACAATAGATGGAAAAATCTACAGCATAAGTTATTTTTCCACTCTCTGCTCAATAAACAAGTAATAATTGAATAATTGTGACGTAAATTAGATAGAAAAATTGAGTTTAAGTACTCGAATGAGTTAAATCGATTCATTGGGTCCAATAGATCTATGAACCAACTATAAAATCATGGAAAGAAAGAAGAAGTGAAAGATAATAGGCACATAAATTTGAAATATATATTTTAATTAATTATACATGTATTTATAACTTTATGGGCAACAAAGGTTATTTTTTTAATGCTTATTATTAAATTAGTTCCAACATTGATAATGAACCTTATGCCGCGTAAAAAATTATCACAGTTAGCAGTTATTTTCACTTTTTTCAATATTTATATGATCACTTATTCGTAAAAATTGTTGATATTTAATAATATAAAACAGTTTGATGACAAAAATCAATATATTGTGTTAAGTACAAATGGCAATAAAAGTGTATGAAATGAATTCATTAGTTTAATTAACGTTTATAGTTATATAAAAATTAAAAGAATCCAATTGCCGAATTCTCTTATGCAATAATTTATTTTTCCATTAAAAACGACAATATCAGTCTTTTTTAATTTTGTTTTCTCGAAAACCGTTAAGTGAATTTTAATAAATTTATGATCAGCTAATTTTCTAGAGTACACGTTACTTATTGTAAAAGTTTGAAATTTCTGAAAGCTCCGTCAAATAAAAACAGATATTAAATCTGTTTGTCTTACGAATCTGAATTAGATTTATGTAAAATTACAGGTTTTTAAAATTTAAATTACTTTTTAACAGTTTAGTGAATGAGTTTGTTTATTACAGGTGATTTAAAATGAAATTTTTAACCCAAACATCCTTAACAAAGTTATAACTATTTATATTCGAAATAATGTACAACAGTACATTTTGTTTAGTTATACAAATCCATTCTTTCGAGCTTTAAGCACTGGAGTATAGTTGTTTAATGTAAACAATTGAAATCTGATATTCTATAAGTACATTATTAACAAAATTCATGCAAGATGTCGCCAACACAAAAATATGATAATTTCCTATTTTCTTTCATTATTTCCCTTATTTATTTTTTAGGTTTATATAAAGCTATTTATATTTATGATGTTTACGAAGTGTTTCTACACGAAAAATAAGCTATTGCTTTTTAGCAACTATAAATAAGAACTGTCCCATTCGCCAGTCAGGGAAATATCTTAATAAATGAGTACATTATCGTAATATTTTTTTTTAAAATTTACAACGTTTCATATTATTTATATTTATTTATCACTTTGCTTCGAATAACAGGAAATCTAAACGACCATTACGTGATAATGGCTTGGAATTTAAAATTCTCTTTTGTTTTCCCTCGTAATTGTTTGCTCAAAACTAAATCTTTGGACACACGAACATTTGTTGCTGTTAACATTAAAATTTTTATGTTATAAACAAAATTTTATTTATCGAGCTCCAAAAAGAGGGAGGTTTAAGATTCGACTGCATGTATTTATAACTTTTTGCTCACTTTTTGAGGCCTGGTTTTCATAAAATATTTTTTTCATCCATTTTTTTTTTTTTTGAGATTTTCGATATTACATTCCGTTATAGTTTCCAATTATTTTTAAAGTGTACATAACATTAGTTATAGGTACTAGTGATAATTTTCCAAAAATTTTCTAAAGTGTACTGGCTTTTAGGTAGTGTCTAAGTCATCATCAGACAATAAAGTGCTACTATAAAATAGTTCGTAATTAAGTGTGGATTTATGGCATTCAACTATGGCGACTTACAAGTTACAGTGATGTATCTTGTGGAATGTACGTAATCTTGTTCACCTCGAAAGGCTTCCAAACACTGGGGTGATAAATTTTGTGAAGAATAGTGATAGTGTTAACAGACTAAACAGACTAAATATTTTAGAATTAAAATTTAGAATTATTTAAACAGTTCAAGATTAATAATAACTTATATAACTTCTAGTTATTGATTAAATTATTAACCATATGTTTTTAGTACAAAACATTAAGGAGACCCGTATATTAGCAATTTGATCTATTCGTAATTCTTTTAAGAACTGATAATGGATATTAGGTATCAAAAGAAAAGAAAAAAATAAATCGAGTGAAGGATTTCGATAAGTTTACGCATACCCTACGTAACAAATTTTTATAAAATTAAAATTTATCTATAGATTTATTAGCAATTGTTGAAGATGTTTTTAAAAATAATTGTTATAATTTTATGCGTAGCAAACTGGGTTAAAATGCTTTTAAAATTTATCCATTTTACTATAGCTGATAATTAATTTTATTAATGATCTGATCGTTTTGAATTTTATAAACAAAAATTTTAGTACAAATAATAAATAAATCGTAGTATTGCCCTTTCAAAGACAATAGTTCAAAGCTAGGCATGGTTTACTCCAATGAACTTCCTAATATCTAATTGACACATGATGAAAATTTTGTATTTCATTCTTATAAAAAATTGCCATGGACCTAAACAAGAAGTTTTCGAATACAACTTTTTAGCGTTCCAGGTCGCGATTTCCTACAACTGTTCGGTATTTTTCATAGAATGTGTTTCCATAAACATACCTATTTAAATATTTGTTTTTTACTATTTTTTATACTCGAAATATTATTATTGTTTTTAGTTTAATTTTTTCAGTAAATCTTTCATAAATTTTATACGGCGTTTTAGGTATAAAGAAAGTGTCCAAAAAATATACATCTTCATCAACACCTAAAATAAAATTTTTATAATTTGTGTAAATTAAAAAAATATATTCTAGATATTCAATAATAATTAAAAGCAATACAATATCATTTTTAATTATTTGAGATTTGGTTAAATTGAAATTGGTGAATAGATTATATGTTCGCATGAACTATAACACCTAACAGAGTTAACTATTTTGATACTCGATATATGACTGAATATATGACTCGATATATGTATTATTACCTTATGTGTTTATTCGCCAAATTTGGGCAAAAATTGTGGAGAACTCAAACAGTTAACCAAAAAAATGTTTCAAACAAAACTTATTTGTTTTAAAAAAAATTAACATTATTTGAACTTTTCTTCTATCTTCAATAGTTTAAAAGTTGGGTCAAGGATCCATTGGACTCAATGAACTGATTTTGCTGATTCAGCTCGCTCTCTCTTTCTTTTATGAGTTATCGTGATATCAGTGCGGTCAATATTAAGTAGGGTTAAAAACTTTAGTCTAAAATTAATTGACTCTGACATTCGAGTATAAAAAGTAGCTGTTGCTGCCATACTTTCCAATTTAAATTAATATCCTTCGCCTTCACCTGCATATAAAATTTATTCAATCGGTTTATTATATATTATTCAATAAGAGGTATATTATTTAAGTAGTCAAATGTAAAACATTTTTGATTAGTTACTTACGTCTGTTTTAGACGTAGCAAACGGAGGTAAAATATGATTTTAATTTTTATACATTAATATATATATATAGCCTAAGGATGCTGATATTATGTTATATTGAATTAAAGGGTAATAAGTAATTAAATATTTAAATGCACAAAGTTCTTTATACATTCGGCATATGCAGAAAGAAATGTGTGAAAAAATAATAAATTTTTGTAAATATTGTAAATATAAAAGAATCGGGTGCCTTTTATCACAATCATGTTTTACATCTCTGTGTATGATTTAAAGAGTAGTAGAGGAATGGATGGCGTTGATTTGTTGAAAATTCACATGAAAAATAATTTAAATCGAAGTTGGAATTTTATAATAAAGTTTTCTTCTTGCGACTATATTGCAGTTTTTAGATAAATAGAACCCAAGGACGAAGGCAGCTCTTTAATCAGGAGGGGGAAGCCCGATGAGGAAAATCAAAAATTTCAGATTCGTTTTTTATTATTTGCTCACACAGATGTTTGTGTTACATTTTTAAACGAACACAAGCACATATTCAAACCAACAAGCTTGCTGAAGCTTTGTGGATTGTAAATCGAATTGTGATCTATCTTTCTACGGCGCAAATTGGAAGTTCATGAATTCATTTTTGTTCTAAAATATGATTTTTATAATCAATGTATAAATCCCAACATACCAAGCGCGTATTCAGGATTTCATTGGGGTCATGAGACAATTTTTCAACGTTTATGTTCTGTCCATTGTTAAGCGTTAAAAAAAAAAGTTCAGTCTCCGGTTCGTATAGTAAAACATATGCTTCTGGCGTCCATTAATAACTTCTGAAAAATTTTTATTTTAAATAAAAATTCTTCGAAATAATTTTGTTTTTAAGAGTAATGAATGTGTGGATAATAATCGAATCTTATTTAAAATATAAAATTACTATTAAAAAAGAAATAAACGGAGGAAAACGTAAGGAATGCCGAAGACTCCTTTTTTACAAATAAACGTTTCTAAATACAAAATTTTCGTAGAGGTGTCTCTCAAAATTACAAAACTCGCTAGAGTGTTTTTTCAAATCGTGACCACTAACAAATAGGATAAATGAATATCGTTGTGGCATACTGGTCTAACTGCTTGAATAAACAAACATGTAAAAAAAAAGAATATTATTTTTTATGTAGCTTTTGATGTCATGTGATAAATAAATAATGTAATAAGTGGGCAAGAAAATACAAACAGCGGATCAAAATAAAAGAAAAAAGAAATAGAAAATCTATATGACGGCTACAAAACCATATTGTCCGATATTAAAAAAATTATTTTTCCGTTATGAAAATATCAATTTTCAGTTTGGACGAGGTACACTTCGTTTTATTTGATGTGTAACAAAATGGTTTTTAAAATGTTATTGACTGATCTTCCTTTTGCAATAATAATAAGTCATTACGATACTCGCGTTCTGATTCCTCAAAAATTTTCTGAACCATTAAGATAACGAAGCTTATTTAATTTGTTTGCGACTTTCTGTTAAAATTTACTCCCCGCCCCAATTTTCAAAAGATCAATTCCAAAAAACTTTAATTCGCTGATATAAAATTAGATTATGCATACTTACAAAATTTCATCTAAATCGTATGTTTGTAACAATATATCGGCATTTATGTAAAAGACCCCTTATTGAATACTTTTATTTTCCTAAATAGCTATATCACTGGATTGCCTTAACCGATTGATATGCAGTCTGGTAAAACGATACATTTCGATACATTCCCAAAATCTCTGCGACAGTAAGTTTTTTCACGTTCATTTCAATTTTTTGTTTATGACAATGTCCTACAATAATCGAATTTGACACAGTACTTCTATTACTGTTACGCTAAGTAAGTTTCCGCTAAGGCACCGGGAGGTACGGGACCGCTATATCATGGAACGATAATTAATAGAAATTACTTGCCACAAATTTATGAACATTTGTTCATATATTGCAAAGCTATGCGTATTCTTCTGAGTTACTAAGACTGACAGACACAAAAATTGAAAAAAAACAATTACTCATTAAGTTTCAAAACAAACTTGTTTTATTAACCATAATAAAGATATATTGAAGTTTTTTTTCCTATACTTTCATTGGAGTAAGTATATCGCTCTATATCATCTCTCAAGAATTATTTAGATAGTGAAAATCCAAGTAAACTACTTGACATGTACCTCAGTAGGAATTTTTGAGACTTGATTTATCAATCTCTTATGATTGATAAATCAATATATAGATATCTTATCTATACATTACCTATATATGACAATAGATAATAGATATCTTATCTATTGTCATAGAATTTTTTTGCGAAAGTAGGAATCGAACCCGCAACCTTAAATTTCACAATTCTAGAAAATGTTAGTCCGTTTTTTTTGAAAACCCTTTATATTTTATATTTTATATTTGATAATAATATTTTATTATTAATTAATTAAATTAATATTTTTTTTAAAGTATTCTCTAATTATAAATAACATTGAAAAATTAATATGCAAAAAATGTACAAATGTATTAATTTTTTGATATTATTTACGGATATGTCGACGTCATGATGAAAATAATAATTTATGTCGTCATAAATTTTAAATAACATATTATTTATGTTTTGTTTTTGTTGATTTTTTTTTTGCTTGTGCAGACGCTGTTATTATTTGTAATTTATGTAGATAAAACAAAAATTTGATAAACCTTTTACAATTTGCGTATTAATATTTGATTAATAATTTTTATACAGTGAAAATTTCATTTTAAATGAATTTGTTTTTATATGTAGGGTTGATTTTAAATATCTACTCTTACCTTAGCATTTTATGTTCAAGAAGTTCCTATAATTTTGGTAATTGCTATATTGCAAGAATTGCTAAGGATAGCTTAAAAAAATTAATAAATAAAGTACCCCTAACAGTGAAACTTGGTTCATTTATTAGCAAGTGTTCAATTATAGCTACTATATATACTTTTAAACCACGAAAAAATAAAGTTTTCAATTCGACTGTCTTTTTCAAAATTTTTTATTTATTTTTTATATTTGTGACCTCCGAACTTTCGATTGGATGAACCGATTTTGATGTTTCCTTTGTATTTGAAAGCTGATGCTTTCCATGTGTTCCCATTTTATTAGGTCTAGATCTGATGTCTCTAAGGAAACGGTAAAAACAATATTTTGTGATACGTGTGTTCGCGAATAGCTTCTTCGTTTTTGAACCGATTTTAATGATTCTTGTTTTGATAGAATTCAGAAAACTTTTCCTGGATGTATACAACAGTCAAGAGTAAAACATGAATAAGTCTCAAAAAAGAACTGTTTCCAAAAAATGTTTACTAAAAAGTAAAAAATAATTTTTAATTTTTCTTGTGACCAATTACCTTTCAAAGTCGGTGTCCATCTTATCGTTAGCTAAAAAATTAATTAGTTTTTTGATTTTATCCTTTCTTAAAAATGGATAGCAACATTTGGTTACAGTTTTCTTTTTTGAAGCTTTTTTCTTAACGCAACAAACCAAAATCCTTGTTACTCTTGGATACTAACACTGAACTAATAATTACCACTTTAGAAATCATTGAGAGAGTCACATGGGGTGCAGCAAATCACACAAAGAAAAAGTCACACCTAGAAACCCCAGTGAAACCAGCAAACCAACACAGTTCCTATTCTTGTTTAATTTGATTTATTGACTTAAATCAATGCCAAACATTCTATTAAAGTAATCCATAGATTTTTGAGATATTGAAATAGTTAAAACATGACTTAATGTTAACAATATTTAAAAAAAACAAAAAAAAAAACAAAACAAAACGTCATATTACTCGGAAAATATTACATTTTCAAGAAAAAAATTTAGAAATTTACTTAATTTTGAAAAAAAAAGTATATTTATTTTGAAATAATAGCCGCAAATTTTGGTTGAGTCCACTGGACCCTAAATAACCGTAATGGGTTAATCGATATCATATTGTTAATTACACAAATTTACACTTCCAAAAAATTTTTTATTGAAAACTAAAGTTCGAAGTAATTAAAATAATTCAAAATATGTCAAGTGTTTATTGCCAACGTGTTTAACTTATATATAAGTTAAATTTATAATTTTATTTAATGCTTTATGGTTTAATGGTTGGAGGAAGGAAAAATAAAACTGCATAATACAATTCTTCAGAAATTTTTTTTTTTTTAATATTAATCTTAAAAAGTAATTTCTCTTCCTGTAAGCAAAAATAAAGTAATATCTGTCGAAAAGTAATTTCACGGTACAATGCCTACAAAAGGAACATAAAGCAACCCACATCTGTTAGTCATTCTGAAGATATATTCCTCTGCCCGTAATGTTAATTTTGCTGTAAAGCTTTAATTTGTTATGTGTTATAATTAATATATTGTTGATATATAATTTTTATTTTATTTATTTTTTACAGTGGATGATGTGCTTGTTGAAAAATCAGTGGATGTAGCAGCAGTCACTCAAAATATAACAGTAAATAATTAGATGAATAATTTAGAAAATCTTTTGAATTGTAAAATAAAAAAATCCTTTTGAATTATTTTTCTTGTACTCATAATAAAATTTTTTATATAAATAAATTTTTATTTTATAAGTTTTATATTTCAAATAACCATTATTTTTAACATGATAAGCTTATTCAAGTTGTTTTTTATCTTTTCGTTGGACGCGCTATGGGTAAGTCCCCGTAATTTATTATGTAATTATTTAACAAATTACCCATAATTTGTATAAAATAGTGAAACAATTCCAACATTCATGTATTATAAATTCATCTAAATGTAATTCCTTTGTATTTTTAATTAAATATTAATTCTTTCTTTATACGATCAGAATCGTATGTACGAATTGGAACCTTCTGGACACATCTAGATCATAAATGATTCAATTTGATATCGATCGTGATTTTTGAAAGATACTACATTTTTAATAAGTTCTTGAATCAAATAAAACAGAAATTCTTGGTGTGTAAAAATTGATAAAATCTTGTTAATTTACCGTTTTTATTATAACTTATATGAATGTATACCCTTAAATTATAGTTATTAAGTTACAGCGCCTCAAAACCACGAAAACGAAAAATGGAAAAATTTCTCAAGTCGAGACGTATAATCATTTTGTACGACCACGCGCAACTTTTTTTTTGACTAAGTAGTCCGATTTGCATTTAAATTCGAAACAAAAATTCAGTCCAGCGGAAAAGTGAGGATTCAAAACAAATTTTTAGTGATTTAGAACGCTTCAAGGAAATTCTTCCAAAATGGTATAAATAAGTGTTAAATTTAACACTGAAATCATTTTCTTATGACCAAATATCTTTCGAATTTGACGCAAATCATTTTTCAGCATAAAATTTAATTGTTAGTGCCCATTTCATGATGTAAGAAAATTATTTCATTTAGAATTATTTTTTTGTTCTTCGTGATCTTTTGAGCCGGTTCCTTTTTTGCGAAAAATTGTTACAAATAAAAAATCTACTTACCTTGACACACACAGATAAATTTTATTTAAAAAATTGTTGATCAATTTGTAAAATAATTGATATTATTTGTATAAACTGCATCAATTAGTTTTTACATTTAAAACAACTGAACGTTAATTTTATAGATTTACATGTGCAATTGACATTTTTGTTTTTATTTTTATTTGCTCGTATGGTCACCTCGCATCAAATTGTTCTATTTCATTGCTATGGTTACGAAACATTATTTAAGGATGCCAATTGAGTACTATCATAGACAAAAGATTTGTAATGAGTACTATTCAAATTTTTGACCATTAATACTAAAAACTATCCAATTTTAACATAATGATGGTTTATACTCACGTTAAATTTTTATTTTTAAATTAATAATGCAGGCACATGAGGTTGGTTAAGTAATACAATAGGCAACAGATTTGTTATTATCTTCGCCAAGTGAAGTTATTTTTTTTTTCGATAAAATGAGAATATAAACGTAAATTGATAAAATTAATCATTTGTCTACCCAATAACTAAATTGATTCATAAATTAACTTTCCTGCGTTAATTATTTTTAGAAGATTATGTATATGCTTAATTTTTATTCAAATCAATTGTGAATTATTTCAAAGTAAATTTTAAGCCGTTTAGATCAGCTTGAATAAAAATCTATAGATACTAAAGTGCTCTTATATGCTAGATTCTTGATCGACAAAAACCACTAAAATTAATAAAAATTTCACAATAATTGGTCTTAAATACTTCATTCACGCTTATACATACCGTTGTTCAATTGATAAATTGTAAAATATTTCTGTGGTCGTTGATAAACCTAGCTGAGTAGAAAAAATTAAAAAAAAAAATAAAAACTAAAAATCAACCGACTTCAAAAAAATTAACTAAAAAGTAAAAAATAATTGTTAATTTTGCCTTCTGACCAATTATATTTCTCATTCGACGCCAAGCAATCAAATTTTTAGCCAATGGTAAAATTGGCTCCAAGTTCGAAAGATGATGGGCCATTAGAAAAAATTTAAAATTATTTTTACTTTTTAGTTTATTTTATTGAAAGTGCTTTTTTTTTTATTCAAGACACTTTTTATTTTTTACTTTTGAGTGTTGTATACAACCACGAAAAATTGTTCATTTGGATAAAATCAAATCACTAAAAATTGTTTTTGCCGTTTCTCTCCCTTTACGGACACCACATCCTAGTTTCCTATGATATCATGGTACCACCTTGGAGATATATTCATTAAAAAAAAATAATCAAAATCTATTCATTAGCGATAAAGCTTTTCGAGAACAAAAATAGAACTAAAAATTATTTTTGCCTCTCCTCTCTCTTCAGGGACATCAGATTTGACCTGAATTCACAAAAAATACGCGCGGAAAGCACTAGTTTCCAACTAAAAAGAGAATCATCCAAATTCAGGCGAAAGTTCTAACATAAAAATTCGGTAGAATTGAGAACATCCTCTTATTTGAAGTCGGTTATAAAAACCTATCAATGTTCATTTCAACATGACTTATGAAGATACGATTACATTAAGACAAATTAAGCAATTAATATAATTTAGGAAGCAAGAAAGCGTAAAAATTATTTTTTTGAAAATTAAGTTATAGCACGTAAATTGATTTCATTTTGTAAATTGATTTCATATAGTAGACTCTACAATGATTTCCAACGAATCCTTGACTGAAATTGTTTCTTTTGACCCTAATAACTCCCTAATTTTTGGCTCCTATTATTTTTATTACTAATTACACGGATTTGTATTTCTAAGAATTTCTTGTATTCTACATTAAAAGAAAGGCTTTAAAAAAATTAAAAATAAATTATTCAGAATTATGAGAAAGTTTTATTTATTAGAATCTTTATCAATTAAGTAACAATTTTTAACGTAATTAAAGACATCAAAATTTAACATCTTTATGATAATTTTCTTTATTTATATTAAACGTTTCGTGAGCTAGCAGGAAATTGGAACACTAAAATATCATTAATTTGGAAAAATACGATATTTTCATTTTCGACTGTTTTATAAAATCGATCTTTTCTCTAATAACATAATATAAAATGTTGCCTACCATTTTAAATATTTTGATTCTTGCTTAAAGAAGCTCATTTGAATCATAGATGTTTCGTCCATAATATGAGCGAAGCTTTCAAAGAACGCAACCTAATTCTAATACCTTCTGATTTACAGTCCCGTGATATGTTTAACTATCTAACAAAATTCAGCTTTTAAATCATTTACGATTTTCCAAACATATTGAATGAATAATTTTTAATTTTCGAAGTCTATATTAAATATTATCGAATAGTGTTTGAAGCTTTTGAGCTTATTTTGTTTACTTACTTAAGTTGATATGTTACTTTTTACGTTATATATAAAAGAAAAATTGCAAGACAATTATTATGAACGTTAAATTTTAGTTGATAGAAATAAAATAAGTCTTGTTATATGCTTCTAGTATAGTAAAATTTTATATTCAAAAATAATACAAAAAGATTTAATAAATGTAATGTAAAAAAATATTGAATTGTATAAAAAGTCTTTAGATATACAAAATTTAAACCTAATTTATGAAAAACAGCGTGTATAATGCATAATCGTTCCATCTTACGACATTCTAAGTACCCCTCAATTAAAAATCAAATCCTAACTTAGCTCACGAAAGCATTGAAAAACAATCTCCTTCAAAGCTAATAAATGATTCACATGAACCAATCATATGAATGGATCCGCCACAATGTAAATAATTAAAAATCAAAATCATTTTTCTGTTTGCTTCATTATTTTTTTTTTTTTTGTAATTTTTACATTTCAATTTCACAACATTAAATTATTATTTTTTATTCGAATATTTCAAATAAATTATTTCTTTATTTATTATTGAAATACTTTTTTTATTTATTGAATATTTATTAAGTAATTTATTGATTTTTAAAATAAATAATAGTTTTATATTATTTTATATAGTGAGTTATCATTGAGCTTTATTTTCTACGACGTCCTAGAAAACGTATATTGGTATATATTGCTGCTGCAGGACGACGTCTATTGCAAAAGTTCACAGTACGATTACGATTTCCTGATCGGGATTCATGTAATGCAAGTAACAATTGATATACATCCTCTCGACTTGGTTGACACATGTACTTGTTTTCTGCATTGTACCTGTAAATAAATAAATGCATTTTAAATAAATATAAAATTGTTTATTAAGGTTGTTTCAGCGTTAAACCACTTTTAGGCAGATTTTGTCCATTATTTTAACATGGAAAAACGTTGTCTATTTGATCTTGAAGTTGTTGAATTTTTGACAAGCAAAATTTTTTTAGTGTCACTTCACACTCAAAGTACGTGAAACTTACTGTTATCCCAACTATTTTCTATAATATCACAAAAACTGTCTTAACAGATTTGAAAAAAAAAACTTGGAAGGTACGATGTTTTACATGTTTTAACGAAAACATGTTTTAAAAAGGAAAAAAAATAGCACAACATTGCTATTTCTATCTTCGTCATAGATTATTCCTGCCATTTTAACGTTAGCCAAAATATATAATATATATATATGTTTACCTAAAAGAAGTAACTTTATACAAAATTATTCTTTACATGATGAATGAATGCTGTTACAACCTTAATATGGATTAATACGTTCAATGAATTTTTCATGATTTTAACTAGCAGTCGACTTACATTGCCAGATTAACATTAATAAAATATTTTTTTCTTCTAATATTACTAATTTGATCTCGCGATTCTCAATTTTACGATCGAAGTTTATAGTACACATTTTATTATCGAAATATTTAGCTTAGCTGAATGGAGATACATATCTTCAAAAAGCGTAAATTTTAAATATTTGACTATTACATATTGTAAGTAGGCTTGTTGAAGCTGTAAGTTACATTGACAGATTTTCCAGACAATGGTAGAATTATTGCTAGTAGTTATTATTGCAAGAATATTATCATTGAAAGACTGGATCTACTTCATACATACGTCATAAAATTAACCAAAACATATCGCGTTTGGCAACCAACATTCTTTAATTAAATCAAACCCCTTAACTTCAAACAGTAGAAGCTTTGGTATTTAATAGTTATGTGAATTCAAATAAGCAGAAAATTTAACAGAAGATTGTTATTTATTTTGAGTATTGATAATTCAACACTTAAATAAATGTCACAAAAATACATTATTGATGGTTTCACCAGTGTTACTTGATTAGAGATATCTCTTAACACTATATAAGAGATTCCAATAAAAATAATATAAATAGTTTAAATTTTAATAGGGAGCCTAATTGTAATAAGCAAATTTAAACTTATGATGAATGTATTGAAATCGAAATACGTATGCCTAATTAGTAAATTAATCCCAAGAAACTGATCTAGATATTGCTGCGAATTTGAAATTTATATTATTCAATTATAATCCTAAACTTGTAATTATATGGCAACTACTCAACTATGCATTGCATTGATTCTTATTATGGCTGCTAAATTGAATAGCATTAATTAAATTATTATTACTAAGATAATCATGAAAAAATTACTAAAATAGCTTTAGCGTTTCTTGCATCCAGTGATTTTTGTCATACCCTTTATTTTTATATTTAATTCGTATCAAATAATTATATTTATGTAGATATAACATTATGTAAACAGGCTCATTATATTATTAATTATCTCGTCTATAAATTTATACTCATAGATAGGAATATAACTTAACATATCAATGAAACTATATAATCTTTCATTATAGTTTTATTTTGAATAGAGTACAAAAAAAATTATCGAAACGAACGATAGGTTGTAACGTTAAAGAATATTAAATCTACTCACACACCAATAACAAATTTTATTATTCAGAGAATCACATTCTTAGACTATTTTCGTTTTTTTCATATCATTTCGTGCATATCTTGTGTATATATCCGTTTTCGTACTTAGGAGTTTATAAAATCGTATATTTATTTTATTTTCTAAGTATCTATCTATTCCGCAAAAAATGCATTTGTTGGGGGCAAGACGAAAAAACTGGCACTTTAAATATGACTGTCGAATTACATAATCATTTGGTGCATTTTAAAATACAATTTTACTATCATTCCTCTATTGTGGTTATTCAAATAATAGTATATAATATACCAATAGCGAAGGGAACATAGTTCCTACCGAGTGAAAATACCTAGTCTCAGGTGACTTCCATTTACGTTCTTTTCTATTAAAGATATTTTTAAAAAAAAAAGCATCCCCCGCCCTTTTAAATCAACAGGGATTCCGTTAATCGTTTTCGAAAGATCTATGACAGTGATATTCATCCTTTTATTGTAACGGCACACTCATAACAATTTCCAAACTTTGTCGAAACCTTAACAATAAAATAGCTTTTTAAAATATTATATGCATATTATTTTTTATGGTTTACCAATCTAGTATTTGTCGGCATACAAAAGTACCGTGCATTGATGTATTGGTTTATCAAGCATGATTAATTTCATCCAGAATCTTTTCTCATAACTAATAAATGTGAACATAGCTTTATTTCTTAATCTATTTTTGAATTATTATATTTTCTACAATTTCTAATATTCTACTTGTACATGACCTTAATGAAATTCAATTAAAATGTATTTATTTATATATGAATGAATATGGATTTTGACCCACTCAAGTAAATATTCTCAACTCCCTTTTGTTTGTTTGTTAATAAATATATCCAGGTAAAATGTATTTTAAACTATATAAAATTAATTATTGTTGTATTTTATTTATATATATTCCGTACGTTTAATTCGGGATTGCCTACTTGTTAGTTAGAAAGATGATTAAAGTTAGGTTAAGGGTGTATTCATGCACGTCAGTCACGTCACGGTATCGTCACTGTTTAGAAAGATTTCAGTCACCGGCTAGTTTCAGTCAGCAATGACCATTCTATCTACACATGTACGTTATGTGTCTGTTCAGTCATCGTTCAGTATTCGTCCTATCCTTGTTTTTTTCATTGGTTTGTGTATTCCCACAATAACATTCAACAGAGAATGCAGAGTCAGTCAAATTGTAAATATTTCGTAGGCGACGAATTTAAAAAACATGGAACTGTGACTGACGCCTCACTGAATCACGGACAAGTGAAGATACCCTCTATTAGATTTCTCAGAATAATATTATTTCTGACTGAGATGGAATGACTGAACTGTGACTAAAAAATTCCATTTGCGTTTAAAGTTCATTCTGTCTTTCTAGAACCTGTTGTTATGTATCATTCAGAAATTCTTCAAGAAGTATTATCAAATTTGAAAATGAATTTGGTCACTGTTTACGATTTTTTCAAAGAGCACGCCTTTAGAAAATTGTAAAAAGTGTAGAATAATTTGTTCTTGAATAATTTCGATAAGATTTAGGTAATTTTGTCCCAAAAATTACAAAATGACATCCATTTAAAAAAATGAAATTTTATCCACGGTCTTGACTGTACATCTTAATTTTATTACACTTGGATAATCAGTATTTGAGGTATTTCTTCAGTAAAGTATCTTAATTATATGTTCCTCAATTCTGAGAATACTCTGTATTGAGGCAAGCATTTCTCTAGTAAAATGATCTAAAACCTTCGTTTCTAAATTCGATAAAACTTAGTTAATCAGATAATTTTTTTAAAATAATATATTTAATCGGATTGGAGATGTAGTTTATGAGATATCAGCGAAAATAGATATTTATCTCAGTATCTCAATATCTCAGACAAATTGCAAGCAATATTTCGGAAACTAGTGATCCAATCGTAAACTATTATATATTGTCCAGTAAGCCAATCAAATATAGTAAATATTTATTGGAATTATTTGTATATGCTTTAAATTAATCACTATATTTGCCACTATATTAACATTGAAATACGTTTATGTGGGCAGTCCATAAGTAAACGTACTGTGTATTAGCTTATACTCAAGCAATATAGATGTTATAATTAGCATTTTAATGAAACATGTTCTCATAATTGATTTTCTTAATACGTATTAGAATAGTTTCATATTATTTGTTTCAATTAAATGAATATCTTATATAAGATATATTCGAAATAGAGGACAATTACTTGTACCATTAAAAGGGGATTTAACAATTTTTTTTTGTTTTACAGCATTTTTCTTCTTGAAATCGAGAATAATTATTTTACTTTTGAATTCAAGTAAGGTTGTTCTTCCTAAATTTGATGTTTAAAAGAAATTTTATTATGAAATTTATATTACAGATTGTGTAGGTATGATGGTAATAAATGCTACTTATTTCGATTAAATAGGATAGTCTATGCGGACTTCTAAGCTTATTCTAAAAATTCTTTCCAGGAAAGAAAAGGTATACCATCAATGTCTACTATTATCTTTTAAGACTTTATGTGCTCCGTGCATATCGGCATGCGTTTTGCAATGTAATATCCTATAATAATAATGTTTCGTTTTTTTAAAATAAATTAATAAATTCACAGCGTTTATATAATTTTATTTAAAAGAATAAGAAGGCCTTTTTCTAATAATATCAAAAATTTCTGTTATTAAACAAATAATAAACTCTACAAAAAATTTGCATATTTTTAAATTGAAATGGTAAATCTTTAGGGATCATAGGTATTCGAGGAATGTGCGCAATTTCACCAGCTGCTGGTCAAAGTGAGGATATTCGTTTCAATTACATTATATTTGAATGGCGTAACATTTAGCAAGCTATATAATTACAACCAAAGAAATCGTAAAAAAATATGTAGGTATATCCTTAAAAAAAGCACATTCAATTTTTCAAAGTTCCCCTAATAATTTTAAAATTTTTCTTTCAAAGGAACATTTTCTGGTCCAGTGCGAATTTACAAAAAAACCTAAAAATTGTCAAATCGATGCAACCGTTCTACAGCTCATTCCATATTAGAAATCAAACGTTATTTGTTTATTGTAAAAACTATGTTATAAAATATGTTAAAACTATGTTATAATCTAGGAGTTGACATACAACAAAGGATATTTTTTTATAATCTTTCTGCTTCTATAGAAAACAATTGATATTTTTGAAAATTTAATATCCGCACACTATAAGAAGCGGATAATATTATTTTAAGAAACAGTTTCCCACTTTATAAAATAATAATAATAATAACGAGGTTTAACCTCCGTTCTTCAGTCATAATCGTGTATAACAGATGCAAGCCACATCATTATTTTTATTCTTTATTTATTTAAACTAAATCCTATATTAAATTATACAATTAAATTTATGATGTGGGTGGAGTTGGTTACTTCATTCTTAACCAAGCTACGGCAGTGTGATTAATCAACTGCACCGTTAATTATAATTGATCTCACTGCCGCTGCCTGGATTCGAATCTGCAATCTCCTGTCTAAGAAACCTAGCGTGTGGAGGTGCTGTTAGTTAAGCCATTTTGTCCAATATCGACAACCTAAAAATTCATATTTTACAATTTTCTATTCAACTGATTCAAAAGAGGTATAATCGAACAAGTTATAACCTTAATTATAATTAACCAAACAAAAACATGATATAGTTACGGACACCGGAACTAGAATTAAAAACCATGTGGAAATAAACAATATAAAATTATACATAATAAAAGGACTTACATTCTTGCACGGGAATTCTGTCTTTTCCAGGGATATTTACGATAATAACGTGTGCGCTTTGCTGTATTCTCAACAAAACTATCATCATCTAATAAATTCAAATGGTTTGCATGATGATGATGTGACTGTAGTTGTGGATGGTGGTCTTTGATTGCAGTTGATAATGCTGCTGCTGCTGCTGCTGATGACGATGACGACGATGATGATGGAGAGTCTTCAATATATAATAATGGTAACTCATTATCACGCCATGATTCAGTTAATACTTGAGTTAAATATAATGTTAATAAATTTAGTTGATAATCTGATAGCGTAGGTGAATTATAATCATCCGGTATTGTATTCTGTGTTTGTTGCATATTATATGTTGGATAGTCAGCAACAAATGGTTCACTGCCTCTTTGCGATGCGAAGTTATCCATAACTGGAACAATACGATAATCGTTTATTATAAACATCTATGTACAGGAAGCTCCATTTCTTAAGATGCGATGAAACTATCAATAAGACGTAAGTATTTGTATACAAATTTTTTTTAACCTAAATAAAAAATAAAATTAATATCATTATTGATATCATGTTTAGATATGTTTTTATTTAAATCACAGAATATTCTAGAAACTTTCTATTCAATTGATTTTCAACGGCATAAGTTATGTAAACAAAAGAAATTCTTTTCGAATGATAATTAATTATATTAGCTATACTTTCAGAAAAATTGATGAAAAGAACTCGAATTAGTTGGAATTCATTACTATGTTGTATTATTTTTGATGTTAATAAAAATTATGTTTTTAAGTACATTTAATATAAAAAAGTACCAATATTTAATATATTTCGAAAAAATTGATGCCAACAAAACGATTAGAAGTTTAACTCATTTTTGTTACCAATTTCTGGGAAGATATAAGTAATTTTCCAATTATATAATTTTTTTTTTTGTTTCTATTGAAACGTAATAATATTTGACATTCATAATCTAATTACATGAATGCGTAAGACTTGGCAACGTCTTTTGAATAAACATTTCGTTATTATTATTTTTATTTTGTTTAAAACAAATTAAATTATTAATTATTTTTTTTTTAAAAGTTTCTGGCTAGCTCCGTTTTTATGTGAATAAAAAATTTTATTATTTTTGATTAATTATTTTTTAAGTTATTTGTGCGCAAATAGAGTCTCTCATGAAAGAACTGGTTAAAATAAATTTTAAAAGGCTGCAACTTCGAACCATATTCCCAAATTAAAAATTGTTTAAGCTTACATTTTATACAGCACAAATATATATTTCTATGATGTCAATCTTGTCATAGAATACCAAAATTGCGGCTTCTTTTATGAATTGCCTAAAATACTGAATAACGTTTTTACTTGCAAGTTATATTTACAATATCGGAAGTATTGTTTTCGTCATTTAAAAATAAAACTGTTTTCCTCGGATTTCCAAAAAAAATTTGTTTCCTACGTTTTGGAACTTTCTGAGCATTTGCCGTTTGGTGTCCGTCGGGCTGTCAATCTGTTATAATCATTAACACGACCGCGTAAAACTACATAACTAATTGACCAATATTTTGATAAACAGTAGTGCATGTGTTCGGGATGGTTCCATTTAAAAAAATCTCATCTATTTATTACCGTTTCGCGGATATAGCGCTTGAAACTCACTTCCTTTTTTCACTTAAATGCCACTATCTCGTGAAACATTCATCCAATTTTGGTTAAATTTCATAAGTACAATATAGGTTTATATAGTAGTGTAAATTGTGTCACGATCGCATATTCAAGAACTACGATTATTAAAGATAAATCGAAAATCATAACGATTAAAGTGGTAAAACTGATAATAGAGTCTTACTGAAACAATGTTACACAAGTGTATTTTTTTAGACCATGTTCAAATTTCAACTTCGTCGGTCAAGCCGTTAAAGACATACATCTATTTAAGTAAATATATTCGATTATTGATTTTTTCGAATAAATGCCGATAAACAGTGAACCATTCATTCAGATCTGATGAAATTTTGTGAGCAGATGAACGATGTAATTTTACATCAAAGATTTGAATTTTGTTAGAATTGATTATCCTGAATACAGACGGAAAATCGCAAAACGAATATAAAACAAATGAATTTATTGTTTCCATGGATACAAAAATATTCTGTAATGGTTGTAACTAATAAAAATTAAATGTTGGTATTATTTTATATTATAGTAGTTCCCGATTAAAATTTTTATAAAATTTTCTATTTTATAGATTTTAATCTTAATTTGTGACTTCATTTTAGTATATTTACATTTTGGAGACTATTGTTGTTAGATACGAGTTTTTTTGAAAATTTACATTAAAAAAAAAATAATAACGTATATGATAGAAATACTTTTTTCCATCTCTTATCCAAATTGTAACTTATTCGTTGAAGACATACCAGACACATAGGTATTTTAAAGATCATATTCCTATATCGCTAGGAAGTTTTGTGTCCTTAAATGGCAGTGTATTTTTTTAATAATATTTTACATGAGTGTTATTGAATCCAAACACTTAAAACTTATAGAGTCCATACACTATCAATTGGTATTATCACTTTCTTTGTTTACAATTTTTTATAAACTTATAGAGTCCCTATCAATTGGTATTATCAAAGCCATTTTTTGTTTTTACCTGTTTTATGTTGGTTCTAATAATAAACCGCAAAAATATGTAATATGATTAGTGTGAAGGTAAAGAAATTAAAATAAAATACGATATTTGTGTATTTTTACAAATAAAATAATAATTTGCTACGTTTCTAACCATTAAATGGAAAATTCTTCAAAAACAATGTACACCCACAAAAGTAAAAATATGTTTTTCATTCGGCATTATCCTTGGCTGTATGAAACTGCAAATCTCTTGAATTCGATTGTATGAAAGTGAATCATTTTATATTAGATTTACATAATATTTATAGATCAAAAATAATAAAACTTGACAATATCCTTACATATCAACTGAAATAATTTATCACGAAATATATCGATATTCTTTGTTATTTTTTATATCAAAGTATGTTGAATTTTTATACGAAAACAAATTCATGAAATTTAAGTAGAAATACTGGAAATATTGAATACTAGTTGGAACCCGTAGACTCGAAAACATTAGTTGTTTTTTATTACAAAGGGTACAAAGGGAGAGAAAAAGGTCTATGGCCTTCCGATACAGATGTGTCGACCACCGCCTTAGTGCTTCATTTGCGAATGTATCATACAATGTTTTGCTTGCAAGGTTAGAGAGTCCTTTGGTCTTATTTAAGCCTCGTACACACAAACATCGTAACGCAACTTTGACGCGTAATAGCAACCTATGAGTGAGCGTGAACGCGTGACACCGTCGTGTAATAATAGTTTATAAACGACGGTGTTACATCGCATCCAAAAACGGTAAATTTGCACGAGTGTTGGCGGTTTTAGGTACACACAGATTCGGACTATCGTTATAAGATATACACAAGTAATAGACCCACATATAGAAATCTACGAGAAAAAAACGATTCCGTTTAATAGATACTTCTGTGTGAATCTAACATTTAGGTTAACATTTACAGCTTTCTTAATTATCCAGCTCGCACACCTCTAGGTTTTGATATAGTTGAAACCAGTAAGAACTTTTCAACCAATAGTAAAAATACAATGTTTGAAACACTATGTATTTGAAATAATTATTATTAATGACCAATATAATATCAATAGGAAATAATATCATATTGTATCCTGGAATTCTCTGATTTTAATGTGCATACTTTATTTGTAGCAGTATTTTAATGAACTGGAAAATGATGGTAATTGATGTATGTATGTATTATTATTCATTCATTACACAAACAAATTGCATTTTCATAATAAAGTTTAAGTAATTCTTATACAATATTAAATTAAATTGTGAATTGTGGTGAATTATATAAGTTATATATTTTATTTAAATTGAAATTCATATGTATTTTTAGAAATCACGACATTTGACATTAATAATAATCACATTTTATTCATATAACAAGTGCAGGATGTCCCTATTACTTTTGAACCTTTTAACAAATCCGCAAAACTTGATTCAACGGTGGAATTGTTTAACAATGACATTTTTGTAGGATTTTCGCAATATTAATGAAAAACTTATATTTGTTAGAATAATATATTCAGAATAACTTTCTTTTGGTATTTTATAGGGTGATTCTGGGAGAGATGGACAATCCAATTACTTTCGGAACCAATAGGAAGATTGTAATATTTTATGCTTAGTCCACTTCCATTAACGTAGGCAACTAGCAGCAAAGTGGCATTGAAATTAAATAAAAAAGTTAGAAAAACACCGGTAAACAAGTTTTGTTTTGCGCATACATCCAGTTTTGCGATGATAAACTGTAAATAGAAATTGTTCCTTAAATATTTTATTCTGATTGGTACAGAAGATGTGTTGCATTCCTTAAATTATCATCAAAATGGTCATTATTTTTTACATCGATGTGGCAATGAAAGATGACTGGTGAATGAGAGGTAGTTAATTAAGACATATTCTAAGCAGCCCGAAGGAAGTTACAACTAAACCAACTATAACATATGTCAAAGCTTAATAACAGTTTCATTTTAATCTGAGACAACTGCTATTCTAGATCTAATATCTTATACAGTCAAAGGGTATTAAGGTATTCCTTTAACTTCTCAAAAGCACGTAGCTAAAAAACAGAAGAAAAAAAACAATGAGCATAACTTTAGAACTAAAAAAAGTCCATGAAAGTAAGAAAATAAAGGTGATAAAACTAAAATGGCCATCTCTCGCGAACACCTCAAGAAAGGTGGTCAGTCGAGATATTAATTTTTCTTAATTAATGATTTTCATCCTTGATTTTGTTGATTGCTTTCTGTTATTTTATATTTTAGAATATAAGGAATCGATCGCATTGCTGTGTGAGTAACTGCAATGTACAATTAGATAATATTGTTTTAAAAATTTAAATATTTTTCATTGTTACGCTTAAAATTATTGTTATAAGGCAAATAATAGCATTTTCTAAGAATTTAATGTAAATAAATAAAATATTCCAATTAAATTTGTTTGTAAATATTAACAAATTTTTAATATCAAATAATATATTACACAAGTTGACAAATGCGAATGAGTAGTAGTTGTCCGTTTTCATAACATTTCGAAACGGAGTTTCGTTTTATCGAATTGACCAAGCGTCGAAGTATAGTATTTATTTTATAGACGATTCCCTGAATTTTATTTCTTCTTAAAAGAGTGTATAAATGATAAATTTTTATGAATATAACTTACTTAAAATTTAAATATCTTAATAATAATTTTAATAAAAATAATACATTGAATAAATTTTGACTACTTTTAGAAATCATATCTTGTGATACTTTCTGTAGAAAACCCATACCATATAAAAATGTTTATGTAATAAGTTAAAAATAAAATACAATTTTAGGGTATTAATTTTTATTTGTCAACCAAAGAAAAAATAAACATATTTATTTTACTTTCTTTATTTTGTGTTTATTTTTGCCACTTGTTTTAATATTAAAGAAAAATGAAATCATATTTCTTTTATGTTACAGAAAAAGAAAAAACTAATTTTGTCGTTAAGTTTATTATAGATATTACATATAATACAGTTTATTAGTTACGCAGGAAAAGGCGAAAAACAATAAAGATAAGTTGTTTAGTACTTTTTCGCTCGCTGAATCTGTAAAATAATTTTCTGCTATCGGCGTAATAAAACAAGTTTTAGTCTTTTGGAACACGAACTAGTTTGTTAAATCATTTCAATTAATTGGTAACTTTAAAATTAAGCTTAACATAATATTCGTTCATTAATTTCGTAACAATATAGGCGAGAGAACAATATAGGCGAAAATTCAAATTAATATAAGTTTGAAAATTTAAAATTTAATATTTACGTGATAAAAATTATAATATCAAATAGCGCCTTCCTCAGTGATATTTGGAGGATATTTGATCATTAGTATCGGGTGCCGGTTATACTTACCAATGGTTTTCTATGGTTTTCCATTTGAATTTACATAAAGTGTATACCTGTAACCTTCCCCTTCCCTTCATATACCCCATCCTAATAATTTGACTTATTTTGTACGATTATGATGAATAAACAATTGAATTGAATTGCATAAAGCATGAATTTTAAATATATAATTCCTAAAGTCATTCATATAAAATATATTTGATAAAAGTTCAGCATATGTTATAACACAATTAAAAAAGATATACGACTTAAACATCCATGGTCCATGGTCACAATCAGAATTTTATTCCACTATTGCATATATTTGCAATTTAGATATTGGATTAAAGAATGATTTATAAATTAATTTTTAAATTTTTATTTTATGGAAACGTCCTTAAAACGTTCCATACAAAGTTTTTTAAAAATAATTTTTAAATAAAAATTCTAAAAGTCCAAAACTTGGAAATTTACTTATTGAAAAATAAGTTTGTTAAAAAAAAAAAAAAAAAAAGTACTAATTCGTAGTAGAGAGGTAGGTTAAAGTAAGAAATGTACCAAAATAAAAAATTTACGTAATTATGAACCATCATAATGTAAGAGTTGAACAATTTTTAGTATTTATGGTCCAAAAATTTAAGAATAGTTATTATGAATATGTGTGAAGCACGCAGCCAAGCTCATTAGTCTGCATTGTTAATTTTAAAAAATATATTTAACGTTATCGTAAGTCTTTATATTGTAAAAGTGAACAGTTTTTATTATTATGGTAAACATACTGTTGTCCTCACACATATTTTGTCTATGGTAGATAAATCCGACCTCCTTAAGTCAGAAATCAAATAAAGAGAATTATTAAATATGTAAATCTCTATTTTATTTCATTCAGCTTCACAGTTTACGTACAATGCTTGCACCGGCTTCATACGGGTAATACATACTTATCTGTACCCAAAACATTAATAAATTGTGTTTATTTCGATGATAAATTGTTCAAAATATCAAGCTCTCTGACTCAGCGGTTTTGAGTATATATTTATCAAAATTTATATGAAACTTATAGCTACTCGACTAACTTTTCATCGTCTTAGGAGACGAATTTTCGAAAATCGCTCCTTAATTCTTACTTATGTTGGATAAGATATCCTTATACTTTCAAGCGCTGGATCTTTTGAGCGTTAATTTTTCGAAATATTAACTGATTTATGTGTCCATCCGAACACATTAACTGTTGTTTATTAAAAGTTTATTAAAAATTCCTTCAATAATTTTGGAACTATGAGTGTTCTGAAATAGAGTAATAGACCGACAGACCGGCAGACAGACAGTGACGTAATGAAAGTTTCTCAGAAAGATCAAAAAATCCTACACAAAGAGGAACACAATAATTTCTATTTCGCCAGAAATAACTCGATCTACTAAAATGAGGAAACCTATTATAGATCCTCTCTTAAATCGAAGACGATACAAAAAATTCCAAATATAATAAACGTTTGCCACAAACATTTTTTCCATATAATCTTAAAGTTTTAACTAAAAACGATACCATAAATACAATTTGAACAACTACCTTGGCTATTAGTTATCTTCGATTGTTGTTATTTCTTTTAAACTTATACAAAATGGTGATAAATAGAATTATATCAAATCGTTTTGCATACAAATACTCATTAGAATAAATAATTAATTCATTGAGGTATTGTAATACGTTGAGTATTGTTTGAATAATTCATTGAGACTTATCAGTGTCTGCTTTAATAAAATACAACTAAAGATAAATTTCGAATACTAAAAAATTAGTAGTGTATTGATCCCAAAAATATTATCAGAAATTATTGGCTTTCATTTTATAAATAAATATGTTAATGGCCAGTGGAACATTGTTATCAGGCATATTTTGAAATTTCAAATTGTGTTTGCTTCCTGGAACATTATGTTCGAGATTTCCATATTATTCTGCAGCCTACACTATCCCGATATATCAAAGCAATTACATAAAATCTCCCATCGATATTCGATGTAAAAAGATGGCATTACAATAAATTCTTAAATTTTTAATACTGTGTTTTTATCATAATGTTCTTATCACAATGTGGCTGACACACTAAACTCTTAATATTGGGTCTAAAATTAACCAAAGAAGTTATAAGTCTTACCATGAAAGTCCTATTGAAATTGAATATGCCATTTCAATAAAACGCAAATACGTAAACAAAAAATGCCTATGAACATTAAATTATTTCATTAAATAATTCCAAGATGAATTAACTAATTTAAAAAAAATTTCGTCGAAATTTTATTGATAGCCAAGCTGATAAGCTGATTAAATTTCTGCCATTTTATTTTCCTATTAAATTATTTTGTGCGTATGGTTTTCCAAGTGGCATAAAAACTTTTGAGCTTTTACTAATACATTATATTTATGTTGGATATTGAAACTTACAGGGCTTGTCAAATCACAGCCAACTGACCCAATAATTCTTCCAACAAAGTTCAGTTTCATATTCTCCTTCATAATTTCCCATTGATTGCATTAAACTGAATCTTTTTGCATAGAAAAAATCATATTATTAGAAGTTTTAGCCAAAAACAGGGAATGCAATAAGAAATAAGCTGTTGTGGATGCAATAAAAAGTTGTTTGGTTTTAAAAAACAAATGTTTTCCTTTTAAATTTTTCTTTTGTGTTTTTAAAGTTTTTGATGGATCCATGGGACCCAATTGGTTAGTTATGTTCAAAATCGAATGGTCTCAATACCGCATGGATGAACGGATAAAAATTCATATCGAGAAAGTTACCCTTAACCTTTAGTTGAATGATATGTAATCTAAAAAACATTATTAATTTCTGAGAAATACGGAGACCATCACACAGAGATTCATGCATACTAACATTACATATCATTTATAATATTTGGTATAGTTGCTTAAGGGGTAACACCACTGTAACAGCCTAAGAAACGTGTTTTTTGTCATTTTTTTTGGATGGAAATTTAAGAAAATTATAAAACTGGAAGAAGTTATTTAGCGTAAATTTAAGTAACAAAATAGAAAATTATTAGAATAAAATATTCAAAAATGACGGCACCACAGCCATTTTCGCGAGGTAGAATTGGAGGCGCTCTGCGGCACGCAGTGTAGCTGCTGCAAATTTGGATATAGAAAAAAAAAACACTTATTGTACATGCTTATAGCTAGAGAATTATAGCTAGAGATTTTAAAAATATTGATTTTTGTGTGATTGACGAGTATTTGAATTAAATCGTTTAATTTTCAACAACAACAAAAAAAAAAGATAATCATTTGTTAATAACGAATGATTACATTAACTTATCAAAAACCCCCTACGTATTTCTCTTCAAAATCTTGTTTTCAAGAAATTGTAACAAATTGAAATAAAAAGAACGACAATTGTTGGAGTTATGCTGTGTGCCGTTTTGAAAAATCGTGGTTCGAGAAAAGCGAATTTAAAGTTTTGAAATGCATTATAGAGCATGCATTTGCTTGGGGAAGAGCTAGAAATTACAAGCAAAAAAAATGCTTTGAGGTATGAAATAAAAAAATCGATTTTTTGAAAAATTTACAGTGGTGTTACCTCTTAGAAGCCATATGGACTAACATATTCGAATATTGTACAGTTCCAATAATATCATATGTATCCAGGTCGAATAAAAACATGTAAACTTCAGAATTAGCATACACAATACTTTATGAATATGGAATTGATTGAGAATTGCGTAAACACACTCGTCCACTATATTGAATATATTTATTGGATCCAACATTCTTAACCACCAATCTTGTTTGTATTTCTAGTGACCTATTTCTAAACGTTTGTAGGTTGAATGCTGTAATAGAAATGAAATAAAATCGGATGATATTTTGTATATATGGTAAAGCCAGCTAATGATTGTGTGCATGAAATATATCCTCTTACTGTCATGAAACATAAAGATAAAAATGTTGATTTTTTTTTCTTTCTTTTTCATTTTGTTGAATAAAAAAGCCTTAAAGAATATCCATCATTAGTAAGAGCTGTTGCTTGGTCTTTTGTATATTTATCGAAAAAAAAAATAACAAACTATGATAGACAATGTATTAGGAGATCAAAACCACATCTTTATTATTCCTGTCAAGGGTAAATCATGAAACCTACTAATTTTGTTATAATTGTAGTATTTTTTTGAAAATTTATAGTATTTTTTTAAGAATTTAATTAAAGTTTTCTTATCAACTGTTGTCTCAATTTTTATACTTTATAAGTATGATATGTTAGAGTATAATATTTTAAGTATAAAGTTTGTAACCAATGAAATTATTCACAAACTATATTTTAGTATAGGCGTTCAAAGAATTAACTAAATTGTCCATTTCAAGATGCCCGTTCGTCTACCCGTCCGGTATTAAGATAACTCAGAAACGAAAAGAGATAGTATATTGAAATTTTGGTGACGTTTTTTAGATATAAAGACTGAGTTTAATTTAGTGAGTGAGACCATTGGGTCCTATGGGTCACGGACTCAGCTTCTGAACCATAAAAGATTTAAGAAAAATTTCAAGGCCAAAGTTGTTTCGTTTTTTAAAATAAACTACTTTTTTCGTAAAATGTTTAAGTTCAGCACAATTAGCTCAAATTACGCTACTAAACTTAATACATATTATGATAATATAAATGTTTATAATTGTATACAATGGAGTATTTTATGGTCTACTGAAGGTTCAGCGTGAAACCACATAGTACAGTCAGAGCATTTCCTATGTTCAAAATGTTATAGTTAGAGCATTAACAATGTTATAAATATTACTAACATTCTAAATTTTATCAAATATTATTTAATATTATGTGATAAATGTTATTAGCATTTTATTATAGGTTAAATGTTACCTTGTGTCACTCAAATTAGGCGGGCAGTAAGTCTAATGCATTATTGTGATTCATTGCTTTTATGATTTATCATATAAAATGTATAAAATGCATGCAAAAAGTGCATTTATTTTTTGAAAATCACTAAAATAAATAAAAACTTATCAGAAAATATGAGTTATTGAGGAAACTGATGAAAAAATATTTATTAGAATTTTTTTTATTATGCGTTTAAATGTAAAGTTCATAAACAAGTGCACAATTCCTCCAAAATCTTTAAAAATTTAAAACAATTTGTAGTTATTTCGGTTTTTTAGGTCGCTGATTACGATAAAATGTTGTAAAGAACCAAAAATTACATTAACTATATTTTTTGTGCATTTTGCCTTTTCAAAATTCTTTAAAATGAATAAAACTTTCTAAAAATCAGTATATAACCGTTTTCGAGGTCGATAATGACGATAAAAATGTATATTTGAAAATTAGTTTAAATATATTATTTTAAGAATTTTTAATGCAAAATCAAAAATGCAAAATGGGTAGGCATTTTTTTATGCATTTCTGAGCATAATGCTTAAAAATACATGTTTCTACGACCTGTATTTTGTTACTTTTTTTTTCGTAAAGTATTTCTTAATACTATCCTATTTTTTATACTATAAGGATAATAGGGAGGACAATTAGTTTTACATGCTTGGTCACTTCTCACGTCCTTCGAAATCGCAAACTTTGAGACAGATTATCTCGCTATGCAATCGACCTAAAAGTCTGCAGGTATCGAAGAGGTTACGTTTCTCTGAGTCTCTGAAAAAATCAGTCGTATAGTTGTTTCACAAACTACCTTAAAATTGTCGTAACATGAAAGCAATATTTTAATAAGTCCTCAAAACTTGATGTACAAAATACATTAAATGCATAATCAACACGTTTTAAAATTTGTAGGCAATTGACCTTGTCAATCATGATATAATTACAATATCATTAAATATCCGTGGAACATGGGAGATATTCTTAGTGGCCCTTCACTATCTTATTGAAAAACGCATATTTATTTGAAGAATATTTTCCAAAATTTAAAAAATATGGAAAGAATTGATCTCGTGGTTTTAGTACATAATTAAATAAAATATTTAGAAGGTTAATTTTAAGATTTGGGATATCAAAACGTTATGTTTATAAAGAATGGTATAGTGTGTGTGTATTTGTATAGAGAAACTAGATATAAAACGTTATTAAAAAATCTACTATCTTACATATTTTAGATCTATTGTATATATGTTATATATAAGAATAACGAAGCTAACTACTAAGAAAATATTTCGGCTACTGGACCGTCGTGGTCTGTAACGAATGCGTTTAAAGCTTTGTTTTTCTAAATAAATTATTTATATTCAAAATGATTAAAGAAACAAATTCAAGAAATATTTATAAAGAGAAAGGATTTGAAATAAAAAATCTGAAATGCTTTTTGTTTCTGACACAATAGAAGATTAAAGGATTTTTTTTTTTTTCAAATTTTTTCAAGAAATTTTAATAAAATTTATATAATATACTCGAATTTAATAAGATACATATCTGTCTATAGGTATATGACATATAAACAAAAGCCCACGTACAAATAATTAATTTTGTTTAAAAATACATACACTGTACAAAGTAAATATATTTTCAAATGTTTATCTTTTCACCGTGTATATAATTTGTTCAGGTACTGCTTATTTACCAAGTATTACAAAATTATATATTTAATAGCCTTTAAAACCCTTTTCTCAAAATTGTTTTAAAGATGATTATTATATTCGATATTTCATGTTAAAAACGCTACATTCACATAGGATAGAAAATAAGAGAATTTTTTTTTTCATTTGATATAGTAAACTAACATATCTGCTCACATCACCTCTAATTATAGGTCAAATAAAAATTCTTTGGTCTAATTATATACACTATATTGAAATATTTTGCTATCTACACAAATTCACAAAATCGTATAATTTGTATGTAGTTGTTGCACTAACCAATACGTTTACTTTTTGGTATAAAAAGAAACACCTTTCTTTTATCTAAATATTTTCAACTGTATTCTGTACAAATTGTATTTGATACATTTCTGTGAGGAAATTCAAATAAGGGAAAGTTCAGGTAATCATATTAAGCTACATAAATAATACTGTATATACAATTAATTCACTTATTTATTAGTTCTTTAGCAGGGTTGCGATTTCAACGAAACGAAATGGAAAAGAAACTGTAAAAGAAGACAACCACATACATCTATAGGATATAATATGCCAGAGTATGAGAGAGAAGGATTTAACGTGCGGAAGAATGAGACAGAACAAATTATACAATATTTATTACAGGGTAAACATGCGTGTGTGCGCGCACCTGCAGGCATCATAACAGTGATGTTTGTAGGTGTTACCACCTTAGTAAGATGTGCATTGCTAGTAATGCATTACTAACATGCACTGTTAGTAATGCACGCATTGCTAACTCATTCTGTGTATGCATGCTGTATGGAAATGTCGTTAGCACTAATCACTGTTTTATTGAATGTATAAATAAAACACTCCGAAATAAACACGTTGCTTTTTATAATATCATTAGAAATGAATCCTATAATTATCCATCTGAATCTATATTTGTGTCCTCATCTTGAGGTTTCACTTCTATCGCGTGTGAACTGGTTTTTGCGTGTCTATTTTATCTCGTACGGTCATTTGTTATTACTAAAGAAACTCTTGAAATAAAATTATCTTATCTTTCATAACAAGTGCTGAATCTATATTTGATTCGATGATCACGGCATTTAAGAGGAATGAAACAACTTTCAAATTATTTTCCTGGATGTCCGAATTTTTTTTAAATACGCTGTTTATTTACTTTAAAATTCCACCAACATATCCCTTTACTATTTGCGTCATTAAATAATTAGTAGCACCGTTAGTTATAACTTCAACATAACGTTTGGCCAATATTATGGTTTATAATATATGTGTACTATTGTATTAGCTCTTTTGTTCATTGTGCTTATAATAATAATATGACACTTGATTGATGTTGAATAATATTATTTTACTTTAGGAAACACATTGAAAATCAGTTTAGTAAACTTAAATAGGTAGTTAATTTGTACTGTCGCTTGGGAAAAAAAATATCCATTGACATTTGTTCATTATTTTTTTATATATGTATATAAATAAATAAACACACACACATATATGTGTATATATATATATATATATATATATATATATTATATATATATATATATATATATGGTTCCTTTCAGAACGGTAGCTGCCGACGCACAACCAACCCAATCCTTAGATCATGAACTGAATTCGAAGCAAATTTAAACAACATTTAACTTTATCAAACGGATTTATTGACATTTAAGAACGAAAATCGTTAATTTTGCAATAAAAAAGTAAAAATTATCCTAATCTTTAAACGGATACAAACCACATGATTAAAAACAAATATTATGGTAAGATCGGATTAGTAGTTCGGGATACGTGGATTATATATATATATATATATATATATATATATATATATATATATATATATATATATATATATATATATATATATATATATATAAACGGCAGCTACCGTTTTGAAAGGAACCATATGGGTTTTAGTGTTGTTAGATGAAAACTTCTGAAACAGCCTCTACAAACAAGGTCGGTAACTTCGTTCTATCCTATGCACCGACATTCTAATGAATTAAAGTCCTCCTGTATTATAATAGATAGACTGCCTGTGTCCGAATTCGAACTCATAATCTCCCAGTCCACGTAGACACAAACGCTATGACGTATACATTTCAAGTAACAACTGTGCATTTGATTTAAGTTTTAGAAGACGCTGCCTATCAGACAAAAAACAGCGGACATAAAATATTCTAGAAAATTCTATATTTGATACCTACATAAACAATTATTATTTGGTTTACGACGTTAACTAATAATTATTCATACATACCAACAAATGACTTTTGTATCACTATCACTGTTTTTACCTTTATGTTATATAATTATGTATATTTACAATAAACAAAATATTTATATGTTTATTATAGTCGAAATATGTTGAATAGACTAGTATAGAAATATGTAGAATAGACTGGACTAATTAGGTAGATGTTCATAAAATCACCTAACTATTCCATTTCCGATTATCCTTCCACCCATCCCGCCGTCAGTCTGTCATCTACACAGACAGACGTATAAAGTAGTTCTTTAAATACCTTACCAAAATTTGACTAAATTTAATACATCCTTCATATTTCACGTAAACCGACTAAATAATATCAAAGATAAAATATGAAATATGTTTCATATGAATGATATGAATCAAAATAAGGAAACATGTCAATTGATTATAATAACATATGCTGTCTTATAATCAATATAAAATATTCAAATGAAATTTGATTAAAAGAATTATTTACTATTCATAATATGACGAATAAAAACAATATGGTCATAAGACTTATCTACAGGTTGGTTTTTTTAATAGGCTCGACATACTCGTCTCTTTAACTAATGTGCTATAAGTATGTTCAACGTACCACGTACCGTTGTTAAAGCGAAATCACAATGGCTGATTTACAATAAAAATATAAAAAATATTTAAAGTAGGTATTAATTAGTTTGTTTCAAAAATGATTAACTTGTATTTTTTTATCTAAAATTTTTGTCGTTCAAAAAAATATCTTCAATTTTTGTGTGTGCTAACATAAATGTAAAACTGACAGTTCATAAAGAGGTGAGAAAAAAATGGTGACCATTGTTTGTCAAAAGATCTTACAGGATAGCCCAGGAACATTGTAACTGAAGAATTTCAAATGGTATATATTTAAGGTTATGATATTTTTTGAAAATAATTTTTACGCTTTTTGCATGGTTCAATTTGAAATAGGTCAAGTTCAGAAAAATTATTTTATATATATATATATATATATATATATATATATATATATATATATATATATATATATATATATATATATATATATATATATATATATATATATATATTCGCCGTTTCAAACTTTAGACTGAAACTAATATAATCTAACATATTGTATATAGATATTGATTATAAGAATATTGTTAAATTAAAATAAATAAAGAAGTTTTATTTGTTCCTGATAAAATAGGGTAGATTCTTTTTTCGTCTAGGCAATCCGTCAACCGCGCAAGAAGAGGCATAGTTCCAATATTTACCATACAAACAAATTTTTTTTTATGTATATGTAGCCAATACAGGCAGCTAAGCACATTAAAAAAATTAAATAAACAAAATATTGGTATAGCTGTTCATGGAATCATTTCGCTTGTTCGTCGGTCTTTATGATATACATCTTTGTAACTCAAAACAAGAAGATATATCTCTTCCCGTTTCATTCACTATCTCTTCTCGTTTTGAGTTACCAAGATGTATATCATAAAGACCGACGAACAAGCGAAGTGAATTAACGAAATGATTCTATGAACACCTATACCAATATTTTGTTGATTTAATTTGTTGTGCTAAAATAATGATGTATATATTTCAGAACAAAAAACAAATAAAATTAACTTCGTGAATAAACTAAATCGGTTCATTAGGTCCAATGGATCTAACACCCAGTTTTTATACCATGAAAGAAAATTAAAAAACAAAAATATTTTGTTATACATATTTATGTTATATATACATATATATCTACACTATTTCCCTTTGAAAAATGATTGAATAAAGGTTTATGCAGTAGGTACTGCGTATAAGGCGTGTTAGAATTTTACTATACAATTCTAATTTTTTAACACTATTGACGTAATAAATTCTTTAAAATGAGGTGTCGTACGGTATAAGGTGAATTAGAAATTTTGAAGTTGCGATGAGAACCTGGTGCACTTGTACGTTTTTTTGGTTTTTTTTTCTTAATTCAAGAAAAAGGGAGGGGGGCAGTCTATTAAAAACATCCTGTATATGAAAAAACATTAAACAAATTATGTTTATTTTGTTTCAACGATAAACTTTTAAATTAAGGGTCTCCATTTAAATAACAATGATGTCCATATGTCTTCATTAATCAGTAAAAATGTTATTAACAAAGTTAAAAATAAAAAAAAATGCTGATATGAAATAATTAATTCAAATTAACTTTAATCGATTTTTTTATGAAAACAAAAATATAATAATGGATAACGCATGATTTTATTCATACGAATTTTTTTTTAATAAACTTACTTTTTTATTTTTACTAATTTTTAAATCTTTTGTTTTTACAAACTTTTGAATGATCATAATTTTAATGTTCTTGTTTTTATCTTTCATAGAACCAAAGTTTGTATTGTTCCCGCTTTACTCTATGAGATAACAAAAAAATTTCAATTTCTCCTAATTATTCCTAACACGTCTATTATGCCTGGATTGTATTTTATTGCAATGCATTAATCAATAAATTTATCCCATTTTTAATCCCCATACGATACAGTTTTCACCGGATTTTTGAAATAAATGTACTAAATAAATGTAATAATTCTCTGTACAGAAAGTAAAGTAAAGTAATCGTTTTTAAAAATATACCTCTTCAAAATTTCCGGCAAATCATAGTGGAATTAAATATGGCATAACTTGTGCTTTTATATAAGTCAATTTGCTATATTTTGATGGATATTTAATGATGAAGTATAAATTATAATATATATCTGTGAAAATGTATTACTTCTTGAAAACTATTTATAAAAGTGGAAATTGACCATTTGCAATATTCGTTTAATATATATAAAAAAAAGTTAATCATACTTTTTAATAATTATTAAACTATTTTAGTAACTTGCTTGTGAAACAGTTTTGAAGAGACTAGTTAACAGTCGAATAATTAAATTTTTTTTCGAGTTATATTTACGATATTGGAAACATTGTGTTCGTAATTAACAAAAAAAATTTGTTTGCTCCGATTTCAAAAAAATTGTTCACTATTCTAAAGACACTTTCTGAGAATTTTGTCGGTCGTGTCCGTCGGTCTGTTGGCCTCTCGGTCATTTACACAAACGCGCATAACTCCAAATATTTGTACATTTTGACAGATTATTCATAAATGTTTGAAATTTTTTACTTGACCAATATTTATAAATTTTTTGTGGATAATAGTGGATGCAGATACTCGGAATGGTCCCATTTTACAAATATGTCATATATCTATTACTGTTCCGAAGATATAGCGCTCGAAAATTTCTTTTCTTTACTAAAAAGCTGATATCTTGTGAACTGATTATTCGATATTGATACAATTTTTTATTTACATTAGTAGTGTAAATTATGTCACAATTGATTATGATCACTTGTCCATATGTGGACATATGTTCATAATCTCACTTGGTTAATTTGAATTATAGAAAACTTTGTATCTGGAATTCAATGCCAAACCATTCCGAATGTATGCTATTTAAATATAAATATCTTCATACATAAGAAATTCTGTGTCTATTTTTTGCAGTGTATTTATATATTTTTTTGAATCTTTTTGTGTGATCTTTCGTATAAAATGGACAGTCTAAAATTTTCGATTAAAATAGACAATATATAAACAAAATTGTGATGTTTTTTATTGAATTGTAAAAATACACCATTTATAACAAATCAAAATATCAAATTTAGGAAAAGTATAAAGAAAAAATTGAATAAACTTTACCAAAATTTCCTGTATTTGTTTCTTGCACTAAATCATTACTGTTGTTGATATCAGTTGCCGGTGACAAATATTCTGACAGCATTGCTGATTGTTGTGATAAAGGTGATCCAAAAACATTCATTGATGAGACCATAATTACTGTAAGTATCCTTAACGTTGGCCCATTTAGTAAAGATAATATAGGAACGGGTAAATGAAGTGTAAACATTTTCTTGATATATTCAGTCTGAAATGATCAAAGAAATTTTTTTTTATATATTTAAAATAGTATTTCAAACAGAAATATTTAAATAAAAATTTGTATGCAAAAAATTGTAGTAACTATGGTTAGAATATTTCTTATAAATTCAAAGAATTTTAAATGTTTACTTGCTTTATTAAATTTCGTTGAAACTACTATTATTAGACAAATTGAGAGCTTCTCAAAGATGAAAATTTCACACTGTTCAAATAATAATATGTAACTAATGTTGAAATATAATGAATCTACATTTCTATAGTATTTTTGATAATCATAAGTTGTGCAAATAAAAATTATGCTTATTTTTTGTTTTCACTACATTTTCAGTACATTATTACATATTTATTTACATCTAAAAATTGTAAATGTATTTATTGTAAATATGGAATATTTGTGTACAACAGATGCCAATAATATTAATAAATTTTTTAATTATTATTTTTATTTGTGGATAAATAAATTTTATGGACAATAGTAACACGTTATTACAAAGATGTGCTTTTAGCTATTATTAACTTTTCAGTTGTAATGAACTACTGACTAATTTCAGTAATAAGGTAGAAAGCTAAGAAAAGTCATAAGATCACCAAACTTTGTAAATTTGGCACAGTCTGAAAGAAATGGTGATTACTCTCCAAATGTATCATTGGTTCTCAGATATATCAACAAAATAATAAATATTATTTCTATTTTTAAGTTATAATCCACCGAAATTAGTTGAACAATCAGGATAAGAAAGAAATTTCGACTACATCTAAGTACATGGGCAGTTCCGATTTTAAGCATTTTTTTCGATTTTTTAAAGTTTTCAAGAAAACGATATATTTTTGAATTTAGTTCTGGCAAATTATGAATGTATTGTTCAGTTAAATGCCGTGCATTCTTTAAGAAAATTATTTGATCTATAATTTTGATCTATATCATTTTTCACGCAAAATATTTCAGTCGTAAAACGCAAATATTGGGAGTTATGGAGATAAAAGTAATAAATGAAAAGTAATAAGTAATAAGTTGTAGAGATACATTCTTATAATTTAAGTCTCGTAGTGAAAAGTTACGAATGATGACTATCATAATTTTATTAACTTTATTCATGGTATTTTTTCAAACATTCCGGTTAAAATTTTTTATTGAACGCAGATAGTTTGAATGTGCAGGGATATATTTATTATGGGAGTAAGACTAGAAAATAGGTTTTTTTTTGAAAAATTTGATGATGGTCACGAAAATCTTGATGAACTATTTACTATTTTGAAATTATTTTATATAGAAATTTTAAGAACTGTACATATCGCTGACGTTCGTATTGTTTTTGGCAGCAAAGAGTTAGAGTATTGTTTGAACGAGTAAGCAAAATTTTATCGTATCTACTTATTTAAACTGTATGAATATTTAAACAGTTTTTATTTCTACAGAAAATAAAATGAATGTATATATAAGGCATTAGATACGGAACGCATATGAGAAAATGAAAAGCATCTACGTGATAGGTGAAGACTATATGAAAAGAGTATATTATATTAATTATAATATACTCGTTTGAAGTGTAATTTATATTATATATAATATTTAAATTTTGCTTCGTTGTGTGTGTGTTTTTGGAATTATAATAAACAATATAAATAAAGTATATTAATTGATTATGCACGGATTTGAGTAAAGATGTAACATGGTAGAGATAAATCATCATTGTACGTTTGTTGAGATGAACAAAGTGTATCAGTTGCAAGTTTGTTATCAAATTATCTTATTCAGTTACTATTGAAGTGTTAACATCTCTGTATGTTTTTAGGTTTTTGTACCTAAAACGTCTTATTTTTGCTGTAAAATGGTTTCGTACATTATAGAGAGCTGAGAAAATTATAGAAAAATAGCTGATTAAAGTCTAAATTAAAAATAAATGATCATTTAAGCAAGTAAAAATAAATTATTATAACTTATTTTCGCCATATTTATATATAAATAAATAAACGTCGTTCCACCAAAGTACAACTTAAACAATAAAAGTAAAAAAAAAAAAGATTGCTAAATTAAAAGGTTATTTTATAGAACAATCTGTCGATATGGATGCAATTTTTTCATATTTAATAGTTCAGGGTAGATAAATTTTAAAAGGGAAAAAAATTATGGTATAATGAAACCTATTGGAAACGGAAGATAATATGATAAAAACGAAAGGAAAAATAAATTACGGCCAATCTGAGTTTGAGAAGTAGGAGGGATGAGTGTTTGAGGGTAAAATTAGGTTTAACTGAATTTCCGGCAAAACTACAAGTCCTATGTGCAAAAAAAATTTAGTAGCAAAGTTCTAAGTAATAAAAGGATCTACAACTTTTGTACTTTGATTGTTTTCACATAGCCTCAAAATTTCTGTGAAAAATTCAAAAAACCAAGTTTTTGGTTTTTATTTTTAATATAAAATTTTTTTTTCACAAAATTTGGTGAAAAATTTCCTTTTTATGTTCCAAATATACGGAAATTTTTTTAAATTTAAATATTTATTTTTTCACCCATTTTTGACTAAATATCGAAAACCCTAGTTTTCAATCGAAAAATCTCGCGTCAAAATTTCGACTTTTTCAAAAAATCTATTTTTTCGTTGAAATCTCTATTTTTTGATGGTGTAAAAAATATAAACAATCGTGGTAAATTTTCTTAGGAAATGCAAGAAACCAAAAAAAGCATTCTTCATGTTGATATGTTTTGATGTATCTAGGTATCTGTGTATACTTCTTTTCTATTTTAACTATACACAATACATCATATTTGTTTGTTTGCCTTTCTTATGCTTGTTTTTGTCATATTATTTACATAAAATTTATCTCCTTCGGAAAGTTGAGATTTCAACGAAAAAAAACCCAACAACTTTTTTTGAAAATGTTAAAATTTTGACGTGAGATTTTTCGATTGAAAATTATGGTGCTTATTCGATATTTAGTAAGGATATAAAATAGTAAAGAAACTTAATAAAAATTTATATTTGACTCACTACCACAGACAGTGAAACACAAGGATGAAAAAATTCAAGCGAATATTCTCTGGATAATTTTACGTTAAAAAAATTGCTCCACCAAAAAATGTAGTTTCCGATAACTACCCATATACGCTTTCTTAATGTTTAAGATGCACGAAAAAGTTTGCAAAAATTTGTGATAAGGAAAATTAGAGCATATTTGTTGTAATATAGATGGAAGCAAACATTAATATAAAAAGTTTAAATAACGTAACATTTTTTATTCAACGAGTATTCCAATTGTTTTCTCATATGTGTTTAGTAAATAAATTACTTTTCTATTATATACAGGTTCTCTTGAGTAAGAGTACAGAATACATCAAAACAATGTGCATAGTAAAAATTAAATTGTCATTTTGGAAAAAAACTGTTTCATTGTTTAGCCATTTACTGGTAAAAAATTGTACAAGATTTCAACATGTACGAAAAAATAAATAGAGCACGTCATAAATAAATTTCAATGTTTTCCAAAATCTGTAAATACAGTGGGAAAATACATGCATGGTTAAGAAAAATAAAGATAAAAATCGGTTTTCCAAATTAAGTTTCAAATGTAATTGCTTTTGCTGCTTTAATGAATTTGTTAACCATTTTCTAAATAAATTAAATAGCTGAATTTATATACCAACACTGTATCCTGAGTTTTCTAATTATAACGACTGGGTGCAAAAGCGTTTGATATAGCCTCAATTCTCAGCCTGAGAGATCTAAAGAAGTTTATTAAATATCCTGTTTTTTTATATAAATTCATGTTAGTGTTGCTAAGGCTGTTTACACTTATATTTAAAAATGTGTTTCTTAAATTTTATGATTACAAATAACTTAAATAAAATATATTTATAAATCTTGATTTTTTTAAAACTTGAATTAATTTGTCAATCTAAAGCCCAGTAAAGTCTAATAATTCACATAAGTCACTATCTGATACACCGATTTGTCGTAAAGGGGTTCAACTGTTAAAATGTGCATTACTGTTAATTATTTATCACATTCGATGGAATTTTCTTTCGTAAGTCATTTTTCTTTTGATTTTTCATTAAATAAAAATTATTCATATTTCAATTAATAAATTTTCGAGAGATTACCTGAAATAATTCACAAAAGTTATATCAACACTTGAAAGATATTCGGAATAATCGAAATAAAATAATCTGAGACATACATTCCAATTCAAAAGCGTTAACTTAAATGTCAACTTTGTCATACTTTTTTACATACCCTGTATACTATTGTTGTATACCAGAAGGATTCGATTTATAAACCATTAACCATTATTGAGAGATTTTAACTGTAGTGTTATTACGTATAATATGATATTATAAATAGTAATCCCAGTTTAAATTGAACATATAATCTATATATGAATAAAATTAACGTAATCATATACACAACTAACTAAATGGAACAAACACAATTTTAATATTTTCTAGGTATTTCTGTGTCATTTACCATAAAACCACCATTGGTATTAAATTATGTTGAAACTAACTTACATACATTTCATCAATAAAGATGAACTACGAAGGTATTGGGGTAAAATCGTTAAAAATGACGATATGGGAGATATGGGCTATCATATTTGTATACTCTACTTATTTCAGTTCCGTGTATAGTACGTTGTAGGGACGTCTAATGGCGTGCATCGATTGAAGCGCTACGAGTGACTAAAATTTGTAATAAAATATTCACATTCTAGAAAATATAATTATTTGTTCATTTGTTTGTATGTAAATTAAACATCAAATGTCTAAACAAAAATTAATGAATAATTACAAAAAATGATATTTTATTTATGTTATTGGGTTGAAAATAGTAAGAATGATTGAAGAAATCGTTTGAGTAATTATTTTTAATTGCAAAAGTAAATCATTATTCATTTAAAGTTATTAATAAATTTTGCGAAATTTCTTATATAAAATCATACACCATTCACAGAGTTATATATCATCTGATTGATAACTAGTATTCCGTAATCATAGAAACAAGTGAAAACATTTTGATGCCCGGTGTCCATAGAATATATGTGAAATTTTTAGCCTAAAGTTTGTAACGCTTGAAAATATGGAAGAAAAATTTTAATTTTACTGCCATCTAAAGTAGCGTTATGGATTTAGTGGGCCATATTGACCGATCTCTCCATTCAAATTGAAACTTACTATTTAGGTCTACAATACGCTATCAAAATTTCAACGGGCTATCGTTTCGTTTATGAGTTATCTGAATACGGACAGACGGATGGACGGATATGGGATGATAAGGAAATTATATGTACCACAAAAACTTGTTGTGTTTAATAACAATGAGGAATATTTTTAGAAAAATTATAAGCTCCATTTTTATGTATTCAAATTGGTAAAAGAAATCACTAAAAATGTAAAATATAGTTTTTATAAGTTAGTAATGCTTGACTGACATTTTCCCATGTGATTATGTGATATTAGAAGAAATGTCATTTTAAACAAAAATAAATAAAAATGTTTAAAATAACTTTAAACTTGCTTTCTAATAATTTTGTTCATAGCATTATTTCCAAAAATATTTACTTCGTCAAATATTGTTTCCAATGCCTTAAAAAGTATTTCCAGAAATTTTTCTGTGAATTTGACACTTTTTATAGCCGATATAATGTATGAAATATATGAGGAGGATATTCAATTTAGTCTAAGCTTGTGACACCAAAATCTTAGTTTGATTTTTCATCGAATCATCTGAATAACCCATTTGTGGTTGTCCGCCTGTCCGTTTGCTTCAAGTTAACTTAAAAGCCAAAGGAAATAGCGAAATAGTGCGTATTCAAAACGTGACTTGAAAATTATGAAAAGAGCAAAATCGGTTGATTGGGTCCAATGGATTGATAGCCCAGCTTTTATACCAAATAGATCGGCGAAAAATTCAAACAAATATATTTGTAATTATTAGCTGAACAATGTGAGGTCTATGGTATAACAACGATTTTGCATTTCGTTTGTCTCTATCTATATATCTATCCACGCTTGTTCCGTTGTAACTTTCGAATACCTTGTTTGATTTTGACGAAATTTGGTAGAGCCCTTTCATACTCAAAAAAAAAGAACTCAAAGAAAATTCACTGTAATGTTTTTGGAAAATTTTCAATACAATTTTTTTATTATTATTATAAATAGTATTAACCAATACTATTTTTCTTTTAATTTAATAAATATTATCTTGAATTTTTTGACATACTTTTTATTTTGTCTAAGGTTATTTATTTACTTTTTATTTACTTCTTAGTGAGGTCTACAGTTTACGGAACAGATAGTAGTACATGTTATCATAGAATAAACTATAATAACTATATGAACTGCATATTAAGTGTATTTTAGGTATGTTAATAATTAAAAACAGAGAAATATTTCAATATTTAACACATTTAGTTGTTATTTTCAATTTTTTTTATTAAATCCAATTGCTCTAAATTTACATGTTTCCACAGTGTTTATGTCATTTTTTATTTTTCTGTAGGTTTGTATAAACGCCCCAAAAAAATACTAATTTAACATTATATAGTATTTTATTGACCTTTGTCTTCTTATTAAAATTGTCTGTATTTAATTGATAAAAAAATTTGAAATTGAATATGATATTGCCATTATTGGTCATTAATTTTGTTTTTTGTTTTTTTGTTTTCTTTGTAAACAAGAATATTCCCGGCGGATATTAATTTGTATAATAAAACATTAAATTTAATTATATAAATGTTTTTATTTAGCTTGATAAATAAAATTTTACGTAATATATACATAATGTAATAGACGTAATACTACACCACTCAGTTATTTTACAAAACTTATGTTAAAAACAATATTAATGAACATTAATTTGAACAGTTTTTTCAAATTTATTATATCAAAAATTAATTATTGAAAAAATAGTTATGGTTTCTGACTTATTTAAAAATCTTTACATATAATTTATCAATTAATATTTTTTCAGAAAAGAAGATTTATAAAAATAATTGTAATAGAGAAGTTGCATAAAATTTTGAAAGATATGGACATTCAAAATTGCCTCCATATAAATTACATGTTAAACATCATTTTCAAGAATGAGATGGATATAATCTTTGTTAACTTATAACTTCTATGTTTTGAATGAATTTTAATTTAATTGTGAACTTTGTTATGATATTAAATCTAGTTTCACATTTTAATTAAAATTTAAAATTTAAAAATTAACACTTTAGTCGTTTTGAGAAAAAATCAGATATCCAATAAGGTAAATACAATCAATATATTTCCATATTCTTTTGATTTCACCACAAAAGAAAAATATTCTTTCTCCTATGGAGTACGTCTAAATGTGCACACGGTACTAATATGTTAGTGAAATTAAAAGCACACTATGTGTATTTATATGAAACATGTGACAATATCAATCGACAATCTAAATTATTTATAAACTAGACAAATGGCTGAATACCAATATGTGAGCTATTTTCAATCATCAGCATTAATAAAATACACTTATTACGTATTCCTTACAGTTATAAGGCATAACATCTAAATTTGAGCTGAACATACAGCGAATTCGAATAGTTAAAAAAAAAAAAACATTTTGTTTAATAATTATTTTTTTGGTTTTAAAAATGGATCTTGAATCCATTAGACCCAATGGAACAATTTGGTTCATTAACGAACTGAAGCTCATTTCTTTGGTCTTAAATGCGCTACCATAATTTTTCCCCACTATCTTTTTTCGTTTTTGAATTGATGGCGGATAAACCGGCGAATTGACGGAATATTTAAATATATATCTACAAATGCTTTAATGGCAAGGGAACCCAAGTGGATATTTTTGGATTTACTCGAGCGCGTTACATTAAAATATGTTAAGTTGATTACATCCCAAAAAATAAAAAATAAAATTGAGAGTTTCTTTTGCAAATTTGTGTCTCTCCTATTCCCTTAAATCGTCAGATTAGTAAAATGTAAAATTGTAAACAGGTATTCAACCTATCATATATTAATCTGACATGCTCGATTAAATCCTACTATCAATTTTTTCGTTGTAATTTTCTGATTGACTACTTTATACCGGCAACATATAGAGAACTAAGATTAGGTGGAGATACTCCACCAAGGGGTAAGGTATCTACTTTATCTTAATCGGACGCGCTCGAGTAAATAAAAAAATCTCCGTGTGGGTTCTCCTACCTTAAATAATTGTTTATATTTTATTTATATATAAAGTATCTATCATGAAATCCAACATCAATATGTCAAGTTATAAAATTACATTACACACATACGAGTATTATATACGAGATCTACGGCCTTTAAACCTCTTCACGTACATAATAATATAATATAGCTAACCATTTCTACAATATTATTATACATGTATATATACTACAATAACATAATATTATAATAACACTTGTGTGACGTATACCTATACAAGCTACAAGACATTTACGACAAGGTTCAATTTCCTTTTTGTAATGAAAACAAATGTATTCTTCTTCTTTTTCATCTTCTTCTTCTCCACTAAGGAGAGCTTCTTTCAGCTTGTTTATTTTTTCTCTAATAAACTTTTACTGTGGTTTTATTGTTTTTTTTTTCTGGCATTTTGATAATGTTATATGTATATACATATTTATAGTAAGTAGTAACATGTGTTATAAGGTCATTGGTCTCATTTATAATTAAATAATTTACACAAATTATATGTAGTAAAATAAAATATAGTAAAATTATATATTAATGAAATAAAAAACCATAAATTTTCTTTGGTTTTTTCATTGAAGGTAGTAGGGAACGATGAAATCTGATGAACATTTTTATTTTTGCACGATTATTAGACTATATAAATTGATGTTTTTAACAATTTTTGTTGTATTGTCAAATTATTTCAGGTTACAGAAGTAGATATTGTATTTTAACCACAATGAATAACAGTCTATTTCCGTATTATATTGAAAGGTAGTACGCACTGATAACATATATCTACTGGGAATTCATCAAATGAGAACTATTTTCAATTATAACCATATATTTCAAAAAATACTATACCAGGCGGTTTACTATTGAGGTGCATATGTCATGTCTTTTTCTCGAAAACTATTAAAATGTTAATACAACAAAAGTTGGTAAATATATCAAAGGATTGTGACACAATATGGCCACAATCATAATTGGAGAAGCCAAGCCAGACAATGTTCTTATACGACGCATTCCAATCATATCCAATAATTTACCATTTAATTTTAAACGCCTGCAGTTTCCATTGAAAGTTACATTTTCTACTACAGTTTCTTACAGTTACTATTACCAAAATAGAGGGTCAAACTTTAAGGGTAGCAGGCTTGCTCACGGGTTTCTAAAGCACAAAATTTGCACGTTTATGCTGAACGAAAAAAACTTAACGCGGGGCGCAGCTAGTTTCAATATATACTTTATTATTTTGGTTACATAATAAAGAAATTGTTTTAGTCCGCCCGTAAACGCGCTTATATTATTTGGTATGCGATCGAGTAAGCTTTGTATGTCGTTTGCAGTGATTTATTAAAATATACTTATATTATTTATTTTCGCTTTTAGCTTAAAGACTTTGAGTCTTTTTATAAAACTTGAATATTAAAGTTCAGTAAAAATTTCGCTATACCCAAATTTAAGGATGTTTGAGGGTTAGAATTGGCAGCAAAAATATATGGAATTAGTTCATTATTTCAATTGACAATTATAGTTTTCAATTGACAATTATATAAAAATAAAAAATTAAAATGATTCAAATTCAGCTTAAATCGATTATAAAAATATTTGTCGCAGCTTGTAGACTTGAATTCAACTTCAAACAGAAAAATATATTCAATTTTTTTTTAGAGTGGAAATTATGGTTAAATTATTTTACACTACGATCAGTTGAAAGTATGATTTTATATTTGTTTTTACAAATTTAATATATTTTTATACATTGGTAAAATAAAATCTTAATTTTTTTATTGTTTGAAATCTAGCCATCAATGTACAATAGTGATATAATTTTAATGCTAATAATGATATAATATATTGTTTGTGTTATAACATACGTTCTTTATCTATGAACTGTAATATTAAAACCATAACATTTTTATATTAATTATTGAAATTTTAAATTGCCTAAATCATGTCAGTATTGATGAGAAAATAAAATAATAATCCACAAAATTTATTTAAACGGATTATAACGATTGCAAACTGAATTAAAACGAACAACTGCTCGTGACTACAGCTCTCCGCTGACAATAGTGAGTTTTAGTAAATTTATTCTCAATTTGTTCTCTTGAGTACAAGTTACTTTTTATAAAAGTTTTCCTGATAGCTTTTTTCAGTAAATAAAAATAAATTTAATCTGTTCGGCTGACGAATGAATCTCCATTAGATAACAAGTAAAATTATTGTTTTTTAAAATTACAATAACTTGTTAACAGTTAAGTGAAGAGCTTTCTAATTTATCTACTATGTTTAATTCGTCTTATAGTCTTATTTTTATATACCTCCCAAATATCCTTAAGTAACAGCCATTACATGAAAATTATGTTCGACGAAAAGTTATTTAAATATATTTATTTTGTTTGATGTTTGAATCATCCAGCGAAGCAGATATGTAACATTAATTATAACTAAAATATAATATAATTATAACAATAAAAGACAAATCATTGTCCTAAGGATATATTTGGTTATTATTATTTGTAACGTTGTTTACAATGCAGCTTACATGAAATTAGTGCTATCGCAAATTTCAAATTGTAAAACGAAAGAAAAGAAACAAATTATTACAAATACGGGGTGAAAATTTTATATTTGATCTGTACATTGTAAAATCACATTGAACGTGGGTCTAATGAATATGATCATATATTGTAAAAAGTTTTGATTTAATTGAATATTTTAATTTTTTGGGAATTCACGGGAATTAATGTATTTGAAATTATTATCAAATATGCATTTTTACCCTGTACTGTATATCCGCATTAATTGTAGAAATATCTTGTAAAATTTGAGTGAGCGAACAAGATGACCTATTAGGCATTCCGTTTACCCGCATGTATTTTTTTTCTTGTTGAAAAATAAATGATTTTTAGGTGGAATAGATTTATTGAAAACACTTCGAAAATTAGTATTTTCCAAGCATTTGATAATTAATTTCTTGAGAATTACCAATTTTTTAATCGACTTCAAAAAAATGTTTCTCAATTCGGCTGTGTATATTTTTATATGTGTTCGCGGATAACTTCGTCGCTTACAATTTTGATAATTCTTTTTTTGTTGGAAAGGAGATATCCCAATTATGATATTATGGTCAAGACCAATATCTGATATCGCCAAAGGGCGAAATAAGATAAATACATTTTTTGTTATTAAATTTCTTCCGAAGAAAAATTTTTCGAGGTTGTATACAAAACTCTAAAGTGCAAAATGAAAATCTTTCAAAAAAATGAACTGCCTTCAAAAAAACTTAACTATAAAGTACAAAATAATTTTCAATTAAAAACTTGTGACCAATTATTTTCGAAGTCGGTGACAATCTTATCTATAACTTAAAAATTTATTGGTTGGTGTCTACTAAGAAAGAAATTTATTTATAGAAGTTTTTATACAAAATTATTTATTTTTATTATTTATTTTTATTTTTTTGAAAGCTATCAACACAATTTCATTTCTAAAATATTAGAAATATATATTAATCTTTTATCGGATGATTATTTCTTTAGATAGTCGGAGAATGCATTTTTTTGTGATCACCTTCATACATATAGTTTTTGTTTAAAAAACGTCACGTATTATGTGGAACTCATGAATTATCGTAAATTCAATGCATTTAAAAGAGGGCGTGGATATGTTATGTATTCTTGATAAAATAATCATTGAAGATATATCCTTAAATGCAGAATACATGACCAATATAAATGAACAGATCAAATACAGTAATATTTTAAAGTAGGATGATAAGCCTTCTACAGAATTAAATTTTTCTTTTCAACCCACATGTATTATCAATGAATAAAAAGAAATTGATGAGTCAGCAGCTTATATTTTTCAAGAGTGAATTATTATTAGTGTATTATTATTTTTACAAAGAATTTCTGAATTTTTTCATTGTAATACTGATATTAGTTATGATATCACATAGAATCGATGAAAAATATTTCTAGAAACCATTATATGATTACCAAGTACTTTTAATATGTGACGTTTTACGATCAAGCATTAGGGCTGCGAGTACCCTGATGTGTAACTGACAGATAAAAAGTGACATCTATCACACTTTTGTAATAAGGAACATTAAAGTTTTGTCCTCAAAAAATGACTAAGTAATTATTTGAAATGAGTTTTCGTAATGAAGAATAATTCTTTTCAATGAAAATTGTATTTTTTTAGTTAATTAATTTTTATTTTTATTATAATTTTTCTTTCTTTTTTATTTAAATATATATTGTTTTTTATTTGTAAATTATATATATATATATATATATATATATATATATATATATATATATATATATATATATATATATATATATATATATATATATATATATATCACTTATGTAGCTTTCTACACTCTTTTATTTTCATGTAACACGTAACAAATTAAACTTTACATGAAATTACTTTCAAATACCGCGAACTTCCCTAATTACCCTTTGACACTTTTAGATACTTTTCTTTTTTTCAAGATATCACTCTCAAATATACGAAGAAACGCATTAACAAATATTTTCACTACCTCACAGCTGATTTGCAAGTACATTTGACGAATAGCAAATTTATTAGATTCACATAATGATTTCAATGTATGGTTAATTAAAAATGAAATTGGATTAAAAATACAATGTATTATATATGTGTTGTCTTAATGTTATTTATAGTAATTTAAGAAAAAATTGATCGTCAAAATTTCTCTATTTTTACTTTTTATTAATTTAGTTTTAGAGCTAATTATAATATTATTGTATTTAAAATGTATGTTTAAGAAAATAAGAAATTATTAAACAGGTGGTACTCCTTGATAAATCATTAATCCTAAATCAAACTGCCACTGCTTATTACCAGTACATGTATAAAGATGGTACTGAACAATAATTAAATATTAACCCTACATTGCCTCACACTAGTGATGAGCATACTTGGTCTTAGTTCTGCAGTCTTGAACCTGGTCTTGAAAAAAAACAAGACCAAGAGCAAACAAGTAAGACCGAGACGAAAACCAAGATTGGTAAAAACCGTGTATACAAGACTTAGCTAAAAATAAAAGCTCCTATACATGTATGTAGCAAGTTCAATATGTTCTTTTCGTGAAACAAAACGTTATTACAATTTTACATTTTTTGTTTGCTTTATTAGAATTTTTACTTAGTATAAAAAACTGCTAAGACACTTCATGCCGGACTGATATCTTGTTTGAGTTATATTAAAATATATTAGTAAGTATTGTAGATGGGTATTAAATAGAAATATTTGAGTTAAGCAGAAACTAACAACTATGCGTAGATAGTAAATAGGCGGACCGAGAGAACAGTACACAACAAGATACACTTGTCAGTAGCACATTTAGTAAAACGCATTTGGAACGCTCAAGCGTTGAAAGAGTCTTCAAAAAAATATTCATGAAAAATGTAGGAAATGTTGTCTACTTTAATTTTGTATGGAATGGGCTTGTGAAAAGATGCTTGCTTTTATATAAACACCTAAAATGAAAAAAAATTAACACAAAAAGTGCCCACAAAATTTTCGCAACAAGTTCATGCCCAATGACCCAAAATGTTTGGAGCGTGAGATAATCAAAACTATAGCAAAACACTTCTCTAAGAATCCTGGATACACCTACCAAAATATCAATTATTACATTCTGTCTACCAATAATTATGTACTTATTATGAATTATTTCAAGAGTGTCATTCATAATCACTGAATAATGACGATTCCACCACAAAGTAAACAAGCATTTTGCGTTTATATTTTTTGGATATCAGGAACTAATGCAGGTAGATGGATTTAATATAAAATAAATCTACGTCATTCGATAGCCTTTCAGAGTACAATGCAATAAAATTATTGATACTCAATAATATTATACATTAAATATTAATATAATGTAAAACTATATTATTGGATAAAAATAAATATAAAATTTATCCAGAACTTCAGTTTATTCCTTGAATAAATTTCTAATGCGGTCTTGACCCAGTTTAATAATAATAACTAAAGGTGTATTTTAATTAGTACTTATCTATATCTATATCTATATTTATATAAGTATTTTTTTATTAAAAACTTTTTTTTCAAAATCAATGAAGGGCGGAAACTATTTATAGCAGGAGCATAAAATTTCACATACATGTTCTTCTCAAAAGTTGACCGAGTGTAAAGACGAATTTCATGGAGGCGGGTAGGTGGTAAAATCAAGACAAACATTTTTCTTAATATTAGTATTTTTAGTTTTCCTGAGAAGTGCGGGAGGGAAATGTTTTTCACATAATAATTTCTAACAATCTCGAGATCTACATAGCCATGGACCTGCAAATTCCATACATATAACCCTTATTAAGATAAAGCAGACCCAAGTTTCTCCATTTTCGAATTTCTTAAGTTGGACGGGAAGTGATCATCTTTTTTACACAATATAAATTTTTTCATCAACAATTCGAAATCTATATAACTTAGGCCTTTCAAATCTAAAACTCATTTTTTTTCCTAACTCTTGCACTTTTGAACATCAAACCCAACTGCCCCCTCACTTGCAGATGCATTTAAGTTGATGACGTGTAAAAACAGCACATCATGATGTCGATTTCACTTGATACCGTTGTAATCTTAATTCTATATTTTTTTTTAGATTTAGTCATATATTTTTTTTAAATAGTTACAGGGGTGGTTTATCCATCCACATAGGTAAAGTTAGATATTTTTAATAGTTTTTATTTCACATTTTTCCATTTCCTAAGCGATGTATCAAAAATTATACTATCGATGTAACTAGTGTATAAGATGATGTATTATAGATAAACTTTAGGCTAGGTACTCTAGTTTTTAAAGATAACTTGTATTATTATTATTATTATTATTATGTAAATAAAAACTTATTAGTTTGAAATTGGAATAACCGAACGTGGTTTCTATGGTTTACAGCCTTACGAGTAATCAATGTAATTAAAACAATTTTATAATACGGGTAAATTATCATTTTAAAAGAATCTGTGGACTGATTAATTTGTTAATAATTTTGTGATACAACCTGTACTTAGACGAATCTATAAAAATTATTTTTATTCAGATTTGCGTAGCGGTATTCATTTTTTTTCAGTTAGTGATAATGTGTAAAGAAATCATAGCTTTTAATACTTCTCAGATATATTATGATATTTTAGGTTAAAAAGATATTAGAAAAAACTTAAATTAATAAAACCAATATTAAATTAATACATGAAAGTCTTTGTTCTGATACGAAAGTACATTCAACTTTATACTGTTCATTTATATAAACACTATCGATCCAAGTCGCCTTCACACAATCATCTTCGAGGCATTTTAAACTTATACATTCAATAAAACGTAATCAAAATAATTACCGTATGTATCCAACATAATTAAGAAGCATGAATTTAACTTATATATCCACTTATAAATTTTTGTTGATTTTTTAAACTGAGAAAACATTTTCAATCAAACCCCCAATTCTATTTTAAATACCTTATACAAAATAATATTCAAAACAAGCAAATAAATAATGTGTTCTACTCCGTAAAATGCATGTCTTGTGATTGTGAATTAAGGTGAAACTTTAAAGTTTTCCTACCAAATTTTGTACAGTTAAATCTCACTTTTTTGTACCAATAATAATTGTTCCAAGCCATACATCTTACAACTGTTACACAAAGGAAATTTTAGTGTTCTTGCTGCAAGCTGGAGGGAGAAGATAGGAAATTATGCTTGAAGCAGTCTTTTCAAGTCTTGACCTATTTCCACCGTTATCCGCTAAACATATGTAGCGGTTCCAATTGCTATCAGCTAATTTTAGGCATTTAGGCAGTCTAAGCGAGCACCTGTTTCACGTGAACCCAAAAGGAATTTGTCAAGCAGAATGCTAACTCATGGATCTTAAAAGCTTTTATAGCAGTGTAGGGTGATCGAACCTATCATAGAACTGGATTGAACGTACTAGTGTTTATTTCAACGTGCGTCAGTGCGAACGGACGTCAGTTTTAGCGCAAGTCGAACAGACATTATAGTTTTCAATAAAGACAAATAAATATAGTTTGTAACGCATAGAGTAAGATATTTTTAATTTGTTGAAAGTTATAAAAATAATGTGTAGCTAGTTAATAATATTAAATTTGTGTATTATGTATATATATATAGTACTTAGTACTTCTACGTTTGTTGCAATGATTAATATACTGGTATCAGGTATAACAACGTATGTATGTGTTTCTTAAATATTTAACAAATACAGGTTGTTCGAAAGTGCACTTAGCAGAACTAATATTAAAAAGTCAACTTTTTTTTATACATACTAAAACGAACCGGCCTTGCAATTCTTTATAAAATGAATGACGTAATTTGTACAAATACGAACACGTAAAACTTGCATCTCTTTTGGCGACAATCTACAAAATTGCCATTTTTTTCTTAGAAACTGTTAAAATGAAAGTGTTAGTAACGGAAAATGTATAAACTTAAATTTTTAGTGCATTCTTCGTTTACTTTTTTTTTTTTTGGAGAAAACTATAAGAAAATGAAGTTTTTTTTTAAAAAAATAATAAGAAAATGCACTTTTTGAAATCGATCTGAAATCAATAAAATAGCTTTTATATGTTTAAAATTAATGTGATTTGAATATTTGTTATATTTTCTCCTCCCAAATCAAAATAAAATGCTAAATCAAGTCTCGAACATGAACTGTTCAGTTGCGTCTGCTGTTTTTTGAATTAACGTATAGAATGAGGTGGACATACCAATCGTCGGCAGCCTACTATTGCTCATGCGTTTCAGATGCTTCGACCAGTGCAAACTTAATGTAATTTTGTGGCATCCTACTTCAAGTTTAACTAAGTATCTTGGTATATTTTTTTGGCAATTATAATAGCTGCTTGCCTTACATTTTCTATTTCGTCGAGATATGATAACACCCACACTGGATAACAATACAAAGATAATCTATTCTTAACTATATCATCCAGTATTATGGCAAAGCTTTGAGAAATACGTTAGATATTCTATCGCATCCAGGGACTTTGTTATTTTTTAAAGAAATCAAGCAAAAAAGCTCATCACTTGAATAAAGACTCATCTTCCAGTAGAACTTTTCCTACTCGTGTAGTCTTTGTGTTTCAATAATTGCTATCGTCACAAACTCTAAACTAAAACCAATATGCTATGACATTTTATGTTTATACCATGTATATAAATCATAAAAATATGGTTCTAGTCCAGTTTATTATAATCTAATTGAGTGATTTTTATTTCCTAAAATAATATGTCCAATTTCATTGGATTATCATTTTAACGTTATATTTGTGTAGGTGGAAATTATAGAATATACATAGTTTTTAAAATGCATTTAATTATATTTTAGCACAAATAAAATTTTAGCAACGTAATTGCTTGTAGGTTAAGGGCCGATAGACCTTATTCGGAAATAAGCCACATACCGTATCTTCCTTAATTGCACAAAAATGGAGGGGGCTCTTATGCTTTCTTATTTTATCTTTTCTTATAAATATTAATATTATCTTTTCTTATTTTATCTAGTTTGTATAGCAAAAAGCAGGTATTTGTAGAGATTTTTCCTCAAAGGGGATACATTAAAAGTTTTCAATGTTCTACCCCTTCAGTTGTTACATTTCACATTGATTGTAAAAATTGAAATTGTTGGATATTTTTAAATCTACAGTGCGGTACAAACGAAGATAAATAGATAGATATCATCAAAACCGCAACGGGGAATACATTTGTAATGACAAGTCAGGTCTAAGGATTTACTACTGTTCATTGCCTTTATTTACATATCCCAATTCTAAACCATTTTACTCCAACTTGTCTTCCTTTGAACAAGCTCAAATAATCTAACTAAATCTTGCCCGTTTTCTAGGTAGATTAAATTGGTTAATGAAAACGTAAAAACATAATACCTGTGACGTAAAAAAGACGACTAATTTCAAAGCAAAAAAACTAAGAATTAAGACGTTGCAGAGAAAATGCTAAGTTTAACACACTTTATAAATCGCATTTTTAATAACTCCATACATATTTGCGTACAAATCCTTGTATATAGAGGTTTTCATTGGCAAAATGTATACATGAATTTACACATCATGAGTATTCATTTTTTTTTTTTTTACCTTTTATGTCTTCAATGTGGAAGTAAACCTTCAATTTTTTGTTTATATTTTATAACTTGCAAAGTCAATAAACATAAAAATAATTTCCCCAGCGATATTAATATTTTCCTTAAATAAAAAAAAAAAAAAAAAAAAAAAAAACTAATTTTATTTGTATAAATGTAAACTCTTGATCTTATGATGTTCAATTTTCTTTCAATGAAATCATATTTTCAATCATATTTTACACTTTAAGGTACATCATAAAATTTCATAAATATAAATTTTAAAATAACTCAGAACATTGAGCTTTTTATCAAAATTAATTGAAATCTCGATTTTTGTATTTTTACATGACTAAACAGTTCATTATAAGCGGAACTGTTATTAATAACGTGTGCTTAATTTTAACTCTTTTAATTTTATTAATATATAAATAAGTTTGGGTGCTTAGTTTTTAAATTGTGTTTTTTTAATTTATTAATTTTTTTTTTTTTAACTTCTTAATTTTTTGTTAATCAGTGTGCAATTGTGTATGATGTGTTTTTCAGTAAAAATGTGTGATTTTTTAATATATATCTCATCTACAAAGCCTGATGAAGCTGAAATATTAAAAAACAAAACGTTTTTATTTGACTAGCACCATACTATTGATCCTAATTTTCCTCTTGCCACATCATATAATTCTATTGGATCTTAAATCGCAAGAGTATGAATACAGATAATTTCAATTTTTTGTTATAGCTTGTTCTGACTCAAGGCAAATGAATCGGCAAGAGTAGAACTTTGTCGTGACGCCGACTTTTGTGAGCATACCGTACCCAACAAGCTAAGTGTTATAATTTCTCCAACAAGACTGGTCCTTCGCCCTACATAGCTAAATACATCAAACATCCCATACTTCTGAAAATTTTGGATTTTTTATGGATTTACTATTTCAATTTAAGCATGAACACGTTCCGTTTGAAATTTATTTCTTTTTATTATTGTCTCATGGGCAGTTATATATATATTGGTCTCTCTAACAGGAAATATAGAAAACCAATATATCTTGTTGCGAACACAATGTAGAACAAAAATATTTTGTATGCTGAATTTTTTCATGAAACAAATTTTTTAAGAATGATGTAGAAAATCTATTCATTCGATTACGAACAACATTTTAAATTTCAAGTCTTATTTATTTTTTAAACATTTCAGAGGAAAGTTTATGTGATGGGGTGATTTTATGAATCCCGAATTTCTACACATCAATACGTTTGAAGGCCACTAGAACCCAGATCAAACGTTTTTATAGAGATGTGTGTGTGTGTGTGTTCATGTACGGACGGGCGGAATTTTTATGTTTTTTATGTTTCAATAATCTCGAGAACAAACGATGATATCGACTTTCGTTTGATGCTGAATTACGTAACTTAAAACTGAATGAACAATGCCAGTCCAATTGTGGTGTTGAGGATAAAAAAATTAAAAAAAAAAGGACACCTATTTGTAATAATAAACAAATTGTTTTCTCCTCATTGGGAAGTTCGTGGAGTGTACATTGGGATTCAACACTAGACTACATGTTTCAAACCAATTTATGATCATTACCATAATTTTGTTTGAAATGTAACCATATTTTAATTAACCAGGTAAAAATTTGATATTGTAGTTCAAAACTGTGAAGTTGAGAAGAATAAATTAAAAATTTACTTTTTAAACTATTTGTATTCTAAATTTTTGGATTTTGTTTACAAAGGAAATGAGCAAAATGAAGTCTTGATTTAATGTAAAAATTTATTCATTTTTAAAAGAATTTCAAGTCCCGCGCTTTTCTAGAAAGTTGTTTAAAATCACTAACGAAAGTCTACCGAACAAGTATTCTTCTATGCGTCCTTTATAATAATTATTCTATACAATCTACGTTTGAAAGTGTAGACAACTTTACAACTTTTATTCAATTTAAAAATAACCTTTCCAAACATGTATTTCCACTGTCATACTGTTTGAAATTATTCAGACTTTAATATTAAATACCCACTAAAAAGCAGAAAATGAAATATCATACATGGTAGGTAATCTTTAAAAACAAAAAATGAATACTGTTTGAAGTTTCTATCAACCTTTTATTTTCTCTTTTTTATGTTACATATTTTAAATAAAATTTTACTCAACGGAAATATAGTTTGATACTGTGTTGTAAATTAAGTCAATCATCTGAGTAGAAAATCAGTTGGAGATTAAATAAAAAATTGTATTTATATAAAGTGTAGTTTTTGATGTCATCGAACTAAAAACAAACAATGCCAATTAACCTACGTCAAATATTTCTTCTACTATTTTTATACCAATATATATAAGACTTATATATTTTTACATACGTCTGTCTTATAAGCGAAAAAATAAATGTATATATGAATAACTACCTGTTGTCCACAATTTCGTTAGTGCCATTTTCATAATTTGTGATTTGTGCAAGCTAAATCCGAAGTTTCGTCTTGGGAAATTTGATTTGTGGCCCGCACATTTGTTATTAGTAATATTTCTACCTACAATATAGATATATTTTATAATTTAATTTAAATATGGATAATTATAACTAATAAACAAGATGTCACGAGGATAAAAAATATTATGTACATTTTTCAATATAGAATAACATACCCCTAAGGCATACAATGACAAGATTTGCCACCTAAATGCGAACAGAAACAAAAAATTACTGCAGTTGGGGGATTCATGTAAAGAACACAGTTCTTCACGTTATTTTCTCAACTCTAAACGTGATTTAATTTGTAGATTTCTAATGATTATATTTGTGTATTTTGTCATCCCAAAATTAATAATTATCAATAAATATTTTAGGAAAAATAATATTTAAAATTCAATAGTAGTTTATTAAAAATTGAATATAAAATAGTCAATTATAAATATTATTATTTCGGGAAAAAAGTATAACTATTATCAATTCAGGCCAACTTTTTCAATCAGTGTGCGATTGTCATATTCAACAACCTGGATTTGTTTAATTAATTTTGTTGTATAAACATATTATATCTGTTTTAGAGAAGTGTAAATAAAACTTGTATCTCTATATATAGAACGTCTTTTATGTTATTTAATTGAAAGATGTGTATAACAAAAAACATTACACTTCTATTGGGAATCAAACCCGGGCCTCATGAGAGGAAAACAATCTCAGGCAAGCTTATTAAGTACATTAAAAAAAATTCGTTTTTACTGGTATAGCTATTTATTGTATACAGTCAAGCTAGCAGAGCAAATTATGCAAAATTGAATTTAAATATTCTCATTATATTATGTGCTTTTTAGGTGCTACAAAATTAAATTATGATTAAAGTAAATTAAATTAAATTATTGATCTACACTGCTGCCGTGATATCATGTTGCGAGAGCAATTCTAAAATTAGTTAGTTTAATCAAAATTAATAAATAAATTCTTGCAACACAAAAGTGATTCATGTTGGCCCGAAGTTGTTGGTAATTTTGATTAAATTGACGTTATTCTGGTACTTTTATTATATTACAAATGTCATTTTTAAATATTGCTCTGCTATCGTGATTTGACTGCAATAGTGCATCATAATGATATTTTTTTAATTAAAAATTTGAGCATCTAATTTATTGTTTATAATTTTAGAAATTACATGTTTCCATACCAGAAGTTGTATTATTTAAATACAGGTGGTCCATGTACTATAGTCCAAACTATTGTTATGTATCCTTACTTGAAATCTTTACCTATATAAAATAAATAAACATGCTTAAATTGTCGAAATATATATCCTATTCGATTAAAGAAAGTTCTTAGAAATAATAATTTTTAATCGAAAATGATGCTATTTGGCATAATTCCAATAACCAAGTGAATAGATTCTTAAAAATTAACCATTGTACATCCGTTGAAATAAATGAAAATATTAAAATCTATGTTTTTTAAAAAATTCGTAATTGAAATTCATGTCATGAAATATATGTTAGGAAATAATTTAAATTTATAAATTGATTCTTATTCTAAGAAATTTAGTTTCTTATTAAATACAATATTTAATGCGGAAAGAAAACGATCGTCGAATTTTGTGTTTGACACTACCAGGTATCCTTATAAATAAAATCATTTCGTAGAAAGATACTGAAAGTTGAAAAATTATAGATAAGTTTGATAAAGAAGATTTTCTATGGGAGATTTTTTTATTACGAATGGCACCTGGAATATAGCTTCCATAAGGCATCTTGAGAGAAAACAAAAGCATGACGATTCTGGCACATATCTTCTATTATATTTTGACACTAAGTACTCAAAGTTTAAAAAGGAACTTTAAGTTATAATTTAAGGAAATTGTTTTTCATAAATTTAGTTCATCAAATAATGATAAAAAGTATCATTGTCAATTTTAAGCAAATTTAATTTTTATGGTATTCAAAAAGGAAACATCTTAACCAAAATTGTCCTTCTGTGCCTCACAAAGAACAAGGTGCAAATTTAAGTTTGGCTTAACTGTTTTTTTTGTTTTTTTTTTTAATTTCATTTCCAAAAAATTATTTATTAGTTATTACCTATAATTCTCTTTATTTTAAAATGATAAAAATAATATTTATTCATAAAATCAGTTTCTTGAAGAACAAAATAATAAATATTTTAAAAATTTTGTTTTTTGTAATTGTATTTAAAGTCGGAGTAAATAAAAACATGAAGTTTTACTAGAAAAACAAAATATTATGAACCTTAAGAGAAAAAAAATTTATTTATAAAATATCATTTTTAATTATATTTCAGATTATCGAAATATAAATCGAAATAAAATTTAAAAATAAATATTTTGTTTAACGTGTGCATAAAATTCAGATTGTTTGTTTTGACCAATAAATTTAAATAATTCTTTATTTTAATCTAAGGAATAATAGTGAAAGAAAAATAGGAAATTATTTCGAAACATACAAAAACTACTCCGATTTTGGTAGATTTATTAAAATGTGGGTAATGTTTATAGTTGAAAAATTGACTTCTACGGGAAAAACAAAATTTTTTCTTTTAGTTATTCGTGTTATTCAAAATGTTCGTTTTTCGTGTACAATACATGTTGATATTAATTTTTCATAAATACCTTGAAAAACGGTTTAAACGAAACATTTTCTTATATAAAAATAAGGAAAAATATTTGTTTGTCATTTCTATAGATATAATATGAACCGAATCATTCGAAAAAATTTGAGAGGTACCATTTAGCGTTGAATAGTATAAAAACGAACAATATTTCGGTGAAAACTCATAGGATTACTGTAAAAGTACTTAAGAACGTTTTGTAATGAATATTGTTGGAAATTCTGAGCCCAAAAACTAGCGAAGCAGTAATGAAATTAAAACAATTAAGTTAATGACTAAGAATATAAATTTTTTTTTTAATAGCATTTCTTTCAACAAAATTCCTACGCTTCACAAATTAAAAATTTTCTCCCACAATTATTTTGAATCCTTATTTTTAATACGAATCCAATTTCTTGGAGTACATTTTCGGAAAAACAAAAAGTTTTCATTTTCTTAAGACTTTAACATTGTTATTTATTTTGTATTATTCCACGGTAAATAGTACTATTCAAATTTTTTTTGAATGAATCGGCACCTTTAACAAGCTTTAATTTGGTTTCCACTTGATATAAGCTTCATTTTTGTTCTTATAGATATTTCATTTAAGTGAGAGATATTCGAGCTGTTTATGAAAAATTAATTAAAAACGTTGAAGCATTTTTATTTACATTCATTTAAACAAAAACTCATCAAATTTGCAGTAGTTGACTTGTATCGAAATAACGAACTTTATTTGTCTAATTTTCTTCCATTATACAATGCTAAAAGAAAATAGAAATGATGTATAAACTTTACCTTAAAGCTATCATATATCGTTTGTGTGAAATCAACAGGTGAGTTGTATATACATAGAAAGTAGTAATGTATTATAGTATTTTAGTATACTTTGTCATTCTCATTCATTTCGACAAGGATATATTTAAAGGATAATTTTAAATAATAATTACTAGCTTATTTTCATATTTTTTAATAAAAATGAGTAAATAAAATTCACGTTATTATTGTAATATACATAATATTTATTCATTAATCCGTTCATAATTTCTCATAAAATTTTATTATTTTTATTTAAAATTTGTACACAAAGTGTTGAATAAAAATCAATAGAGACTTGAAAAACATTGTGGTTAATGAACTCTTATCATATTTTGTTTTAATTTTTATTAAAGTTTGTGTGTTTTTTTTTTTTTTTTTTAATTTCTTTACAAATGCAATTTGAGCCAACTTCAAAAAAGAAAAAGTTTTCAATTCGTCTTTATATTTTGAACTGCCGAATATATTTTCAGATCGGTCCCATAAAAGCAGAATAAATTCAGTCTCTAACAGGTAGAGAGACCAAAAACAATGGTTTATCACCTCAAAGGAAATTTAAAGTAACCAGATATACTTATAACAAAAAAATTTTCAATTTTTCGAAAAAAATGGAACCAACTTAAAATAAAATTATAATTAAATATTTTTAAAAAAAACTTTTTGTGACATAATAATTTTTAAAGTTAGCGAAATATAAGAATTTAATTGATTACTAAATGTAATTGGACATAATTATTTAAACAAGAATTTTAAATTAATTTTTTAGAGCTTGAATTTTTGTTAATGAATACGTATTTCAATCACCACAATAATGGCATCGTTAGTATGAATCAGCTAATCGCAATTAAAGTACTTACATTTACGAAAGTGCTATAAGGGTATATTCCAAATTTTATTGTTTTTTGATTTACGTAATAAGATTTGCGATTGAACTCGCATAAAATATCTCCATATCTAATCGGAAAAATAATTAATAATTTTCAAATACATAATTAATACCGACTAGAAAATCCTTGGATAGTAGTAAATAAGAACTAAGATGTTTAACCATCAAAACAGAAAGAATTTCAAAACTCAAATATATTCTATATAATCAAAAATACAGTTATACTAGAAAAACTAAAATTTTTACCTGCCTTTTTGATGTTATAAATGAAATAAAAATTTCAACTTTCAGTCGCAACAATGGTTCAAAATAATTGTTCAAAATTACTTTTAATCACGCACTCACGTGTAAACAAAAGTTGTCACTTAATTTTTAAAAACTTTTCAACACTTTTCAACTATTAAATGCGATGATATTTCGCTTAGATTATCTGTCTATATATATTTTTTATATGTTGATATCACTATATGTTTCAGTATGAATATCAGTATAAAATGCAATGCGACGCTTATATATATACACGACGCTATCTTATACGTGTTTGGGACGTCCATGCGCCCACGTTTACAAAATACTTCAACGCAGTTAACTGTCAAATAAGTTAAACAGTTAAACAATGTGTGTATTCAACAGGCGCTACTAAAACCGTGTATATAGTTTCTTGTACTAGGAGGTAACGATGAGTTTTTTATTCAGTTCCAAACAATACATTCTAAAAAATATAAGTATCATCACTATTTTCTACGAAAATTCTTTATTGTATTAACGAAGAAAAAACTATGAAGAATCAACATTTTCTAGAATTTATTTATACAAACCGTAATTAATATTTAATGATTTTTACCTGCATGTATATTAAAACTACGAGAGATTTTCAGATTAGCATTTTCAATTCTCCGACCGGTAACTTTGTGAGTATGTGAGTATTCAATATATAATTATTTACCTTCACGTTTAGGTAATCTACTTATTTTATAACTATTCGAAATATATTATAGCAACCTGAAAATTCCAATAAATCAGTTAATGGATTCAAACTAATAATTTATTGATTCCAATAATCAATAAATTATTGGTTTGAAATAAAAGAAAAACCTGAAATATCTAATATTATCGGCATTTTTCGGTAACCTGCTAAGCCCCTGCACCATTTTGCATAGTATTCTGGACGAAGAAAAAGGAAAATAATTATTTTATTTTTATATTTAATATATATTCATAACACTAAAAATCTCGTTTGTTAACTAGAATTTGCATAATATTTAAAAGGAATAACTAGTATCAGATTTTATATTCATATTTCAAAATTCAGGAAAATAATGACAATAGTGGCTACTTTAGCGGCTTTATATTTCTCCAAATAAAATAATATGATACTTAAGATGGATTCCTTAATATTCGGATTGAGAATTGAATATTTGGTCTAAGCCATTAATCTTACGAATTAAATGAATATGCAAAGCAAAGTAATCCATTATAATTGATACTATGAACTTTCTGGTCCATATAAAAATCCAATTTAGTCCTAAATGGACTTATCGGGTTAACGAATCAGGCCGCCTATATATGGAAGACGTTGAAGTATAAAATATAAAAATGTGTTCGAGCTGTAAACCTCACGCAAAAATAAACAGATAACCGTATCTTCCTTGATTACAAAAAAAAAGAGGAAGATTATAAGTAAGAGAGGAAATTCTTAATTTTTTCTGTTTGCGTCGATATGTTCAGTTTTCATAGATTGCAAAATTATCTTTCATAGAAAAAATGTTAAGTTTTCCAAAATGAACGGAGGACAAAGGTTCAGAAATCACATACAGTTTCACTATGTGCTCTAGTCATTTCACATAAATTTAAAGAAAATCGCGTCACCGTAGATTACATATAAAAAGTTAAAGTATATCTATTTTTTCGAGAAGATGTAATAAAATAAATTAACTTTTACATTTTTTTTTTGACAAATTTACAATTATTCCAAATACTCCATACACTTACCAGGAAAAAAATTAATTAATTTGGAAATTATCCTGAAACAGAAGTTGAGTGACGGAAAACTCTGTAAATAAGATAAACGAAAACAGAAGTATAAATAGAGACCAAAATTTAAATTTTTATCATTTTAAACGAAAAATATCGTATTTTTTTCTTATAAAATTTTCTCATATTTGTACGAGATTATGGCATAATTTTAATTATTTTTGTGGTACCGTATAAAGTATGACATATGCATATTATTGTAACATAATGTTGAAACAATTTATGATGTCAAACTGTGGTCGTTTCTCATTTCCTGATTAAATAAAACTATTCTAACTTTAAATGCGAATCATATATGTTAGATATAATATTAAAAGTTCAAAAACCTTGATTATTCAAGATAAGTTTTTACCCCTTTATAGTAAAACAAAAAACAATGCCCTCGAAAAGGCAAATCGAATTGACAATTTTTGAAAAGTTTTTAATTTATACGAGAAAAATTAGGGTTTTTTCGAATATTATCATAACAAAAGCACTGAGAACATACTGTTTGAATAATTCATACTGTAATGAATTATTCTTGTTTTCTTAATATTTATCTCCTATAATAACTTTCAGAATTCGTTAGGTTCGTAAGCACATTATAGAAATCTCTATTTATTTTTGAATTATGGTGATAACGAACTGACAGGCAGTCAAATGGCCTTACACAGCTTTCAATAATTTTCTAGCACCGTCGATGACTATAAATATATTCAACATATGGAGGTTATAGTACTATTAATTTTTTTAATTGAAACACATTTTTAAGAATTTCCAGAAAATAATTAAAAAGAGCAATATTTCTTATTAATTCCATAATCATACTGTTTTCCATTTATGATGGCGAGTCATTAAGCGGGAGAATTATAAAGGATGAAAAATTCTTTGCAATTTTTTTCAAATCAAGAATTCAAATGCAGTGATTACCTAGACTGCAGTCATGGAATAGCTAATTTTACATTTATTTTATTAAAAACCTACTAGTTTTTGTGACTCAAGGAAAAAAAATTATTATTTTATAAAACTATTTTATAAAAGTTATAATTTGTTATATATTATAAAAAATTAAATATTATGTAAATGGTAGCAACACATTACTGCAAGACCAAGCATTTTTCTGATAAAATTTCATGAGCTATCGAAGCTCCTGCATTTTTATATTTATTTTTATATATATTGTTATAATAATCCTTAATCTATTTTTTTAATTTTTTTTTTTTTTTTTTAGAAAAAAGAAAATGAATTGACAAACTCTTTGTTAAGACGGTTTATCAACAGTTGTTGTTCCGATTTTAAGGGGTGTGCTCCAAATCCGTTGTTGGCTTACATAACATAGAGATACTCATCCAAATGTTATGAAATACGATATGCACAATGTTGATATGAAAACTTAGTGCTTGCCGAAGAGTTTTTACCGAAAAAACAATTCTAAGCAAAAAATCAATTTTAATTTTATATTTTATTTTATTTTATTTATTTTTTAACATTAACTCATCGACAAACACTAAGTTCATGTCAATATTGTGCATACCAAACTTCATAGCATTTGATTAAGTATTTTTGGAGTTATTTGTGCTACAAAGTTAATTGTATGCTTCAAAAAGCTGTCGATAGCTTTTAAGCAATTTTACTTCATTGTACAAATTTCGACCTATTCTTGAAAATCATCAAAGATATTTTGTTTGAAAAAACATAATCAAGGAACGCATTTTACTATTTTTCCAGACCAATAGAATTAATAAATTAAAATTCACCTGCAATGGTTCTATATTTTGAAAATTAAAAGAAAATTCTATGTAAAATTAAGTTGGCACCAATAAATCAAATTGATATCCTGGTGTGAATGAAAACGATAATTAATAATAAGTTTTCACACCCACGATTATATCACATAATATAGTATTTGTTCATTATAATACCTCAGCATATACGTAAAAGTATAGTAAGAAGTATAGTGAGGAATGAGTTTGGGGGAGGGGGAAGAAGTGTAGCTATATGTGTTAAAGATTATGTAGTTTTTACACAAAGAAAATTCTGAGAATTTATCTATTCACAATTTTCATCGTTCATACGAAACATACATATTTCGGTGAATGGAAATGAGTGGTGTAAATTCAGGCTCAAAGTCAATTCATAATTCAACGTTTTTATTTCTATAATGACTCATCTATGGTGGAAATAATAGTCGATTAAACTACTAAAAACTGAATATATTTACTTATCATTTTAAAGCGCCATGGATACTGTTTTTATTTAGGCATCCTTTTTTTATTTTTACAGAATCTTTATTTTGGTTTGTTTCTTGCTCTTGAAAGGTATGAAATATATAAGGCATATTAAATTTTAAACGCTTCGAAATATATAAAATTATATTTAACACACCTTCAGGATTACTTGGCCTAAAATATCACAACATTATTTTAACTATAGGTGAACACTCGAACTTGCTTACTAATCGTTGATCTAATCGCCGTCCATAATCTAACGGATAATATCATGATACTATCATAAAAAGATTTTGATAAAACCCAGTTTGATTAATCTGCCTTAATGTAAAAGGTTTTATTCATAACGATCGGCGAATTTAATTTTTACCATAATTATAATCATACTCGAAGAATGCCTTCTCGTTCATATTTGAACGATTTTTAATAATCCACACAATAATTACTTTAATCTCGACAGATAAAACTGATTAAACGTAACATAAAGTATTGCGCTATATATTTTGTGTTTCGTCGCATAAAGTTTACGAATTGTGCTTTATATATACATTGAATGCTTTTTTATCTTAAAGAATGAAAACAATTTGAAAAATAAAACGAATCGAGAAAATTGCATCGAAGAAAGGCTTAAACATTAACAAGAGACAATTAATTTCAGGCGCATATTTATTTTAAGGATATAATTTAAAAAAAAAAAAAAAACCTTAATCGGAAATTGTTTTTGTACAATGTTTAAAATTTGCGCAAACATAAACTGACTTTTCAATTTAAAAATAATTCCTCATACAAAAACCTAATCTTTTATTAAAACAATTCGTAACAGGCAAAAATTTCGTAAAGTATTGTTGAAAATTTTTTTAATTTTGTTTTATTTGTATTTTGTATAAATAGTTTCCAATATACAAATTTTGAACTACATGCGTCATTTTATTCTGTATAAAAAACCAGCATTTTTGCGAAAATTACCACCTCTCCCTTAAAATTCTCCCGTTATACCCCATTTCGAAACAACTTCATTCAACAATAAAATAACTTTGTTTATTAAAAATACTGTTACGAAAAGAGTTTTTAGAAAACCAAATCTAACGTTAAAAATTGAGAAAATGGCACCCATGCAATATATAAATCTCCTATTTTCAGTCCCAAAAATTGACAAACCAACAATTGTAAAACAAAATTAATAATATTCGAAACCGGAATGTTATTGAGGTTGTTGAATACAAATTTGATGGGCAAATTTCCCTGATTTAGCCCCCAAAAAAAGATTCTCAAAATTAAAAATTAAAACTAATAAAAATAATAAAAATAATGATGCAAGGGGGTTTTCAAAATCATTGAAAGTCACTGAATAAAAATCATACAAAATTTCATGAGGTTGGTTTTTTTTCTAAATTTGATTGCGAACAAAATGAGCTACGTTTAATCAAAGTTTGCTTCGATTAAAAAGAAAATGGAAAAACAGTTCCACAAATTGTTATACAATCCCTGTTTAAATTTAACCAGTTTCTGTCTCTTATTAATTTTTTGTTTTCAAACTCTGGTTCAAACAATTATTTATATTTTTACACCTAGGATATATATGAACGCACTTCTAACACATTAGTACCAGCGCAATATATTTCCTATTATACTTTGCATGATTAGGATATCTTGCTGTTATATTATCTGGTGCTCACCCATCACCTAAAATTGGCGAAATATATATTTTCATTTCAAACTCAACTAAAATATTGTTAAGAAAAAATCAAAATACAAAAGACCTCCGAATACCTCTGAAAGTCTGTCGTTCAATTCCCTTCTCAAAGATTGTATATTTTTTTATATGTTTAATATAAGAAAAATATGAAAAACGTATGCTTATTATGTTAGAGATGCGACTTATTCATTAATGATAAGTTTAAAAGCACGTACACCATAAATTCTATTGTTTGTCTACTCTATCGAAACGATAAACTTTAATTTTTTTCACTAAAGATAACGATGCCAGTTTCTATTATGTAGCAAAACATAGCTTTTTCAAATAGATATTTTAATTGGAAAAATAACAGTGTGGCAATATTTAACATAAAAACTCCCTACGATAATGTAAGAAGTAATGAATGCCATTAATAAAGAAAGAGCAGATATCTAGGAATTTACTTTGAAATTTTCACTTCATGTCAGACTGCCAAGTAAACTAATTCAGCTGAATAATGATTCAAGTGGATCAAAATTAGTGGATGTGATGAGAATGATTCAATTTAGTCAACATCCCACAATAAAATTTTCGATATGAAAGTTTAGTTATAAAATATGTTCACTTATTGGAATTTTATTTCTATATATCGTGAATTAATCCAATTTTGGTGACTTTTTGTTCGAACTTACGTGTTATTAAGTCACTTGAATTTTGCTTAACTCAAAGTTGCGATAGAATTTAGCGAATATTAAACTTTGTACACAATTAAAGGTAGAGGAACCCAAGTGGGGATTTTTAGATTTAATTAACCGCGACAGATTAAGATATGGAAGATATTATACCCTAAGTTGAATACCTCCAACAAATGTTAGTGGTCTTTTTAGATTTGTGGTATAGGATATCCGATCGGAATATAAAAAAAGACAATTGTTGGATTTAATACGGTGCGTCAGATAAGGATATAGTAGGATGATTATGTGCTGAAAAGTGTACTTTTACTAATCTAACGATTTGAGCATGATGCAGGTGGCGTGTCATTTTTGCAAGTTTGTGATCTTCCCATTCTTTTACGTCAGTTCTAATCGTCCTAATCTGACGCGTTTTAGTATTCTGATCGGCTACCCTTTACACCATATAGACAGCTAAGATTTAGTGGAGGTTCAATAAGGGCTGAAGTATCCACAATATCTCAATTTGACGCGCTCAAGCTTAAATCTCCGTTTGGGCTCGCCTTGGGAATTAAGTAGCTTTAATTTATTTAAAAATCACAAGAATGTTTTGCAGCGCATTTAGCATCCTAACATCTTTTACCTTTCATTGCTTGAGCATACCTTTCTGAACGTCATCGGTCCTTAGACGTGAGAAGCACTGAAATGATAAATGTATAACACGGTTATAAAGCAATTTTCAAAAGTGATATGTAAATAAAAAAAGCACAAATAACCGTTACTGCTTATTTTGAGCCACAATTTCAAAATATTACACATACCCTTTCGATGCTTTAAAATAATACATATATTTGTGAGGGGGTAAATAGAGAGTACGAAAGTAGCACTCATATTTGTATCTTTCTAATATTTGCACGATGAATGTGAAATATAACTTAATAAGAGAAAAATTTGAAACAAATTGCAGTAGAACGTTTTCAATTTTTTACTGTATGAATCAGTATGAATCTTCACAACAGGTAATACATACATTTTTCTAACTGTATAAGAAAATGATTTCTTTTCTTTTATTTTCAGGTGTACTCCTCCTCATTAGGATTTCTTTTCAGGTGAACTCCTCCTGTCTAGGATTTCTTTTCAGGTTAACTAATGAGGAAAATTTTAATTTAATTATTTAAAACCCTGATTGTATAATACGAGTACAAGTAGTACAAGTAGTATCGGAAGTATACGAATAAAACGTATGAGATTACATACGTCATCAAATGCCAGACAATGAGAATAATTAATTTTACTAGTGACGGTAGGAAGTGAATCCGAATCTCTTTAAAATATTTGCATTACCATAATAACCATTTTGAATTAATTCACGAATAATTGTTGAAGTTCCTATTTTGCCGTGATTCATTCAAATATTTTTTGGAGTGACAAGGATTGATTGCTAATGAAAACTTCTTTCGACAAAAAATGAACTAAAAATAGATTTTGTTTTCATACAATTAACTTGCTTCCCGCTATTATCGCAAAAATTGTGATATGAATATTTGTTGCGATTCGCTGGTCTAATTCAATTCTACCTGGCTTCCGCTATTGGCAAGAAGAACAAAAAAAAAATTTTTAAATATGGTTTATTAACCAATTTTTGGTCTTTGATGGAATTTAATAATAATATTTTCCTGTTCTTGATTTATTTGTTGAATAGAATGACCGATTCTTGATCTGGACCATTACACGCATATTATTCAGACGATTGATGTGGATTTAACCAGGCTAGAGACCGAATACAGCGATTGAAATACATCCATAATCATTCAAAAGTGAATTTCACTGCCTTTATGCAAAACAGTTTAAATGCGTGCCTTTGAACAAAACAGAATATTAAACAATGATAGTATATGTAATAAAAGTAACACCACATATATATGTGTGTGCCCTAGTGTGTGTAAAATTTTTCGTTATTGATTAAATAATTTTTATGCATAATTAAAAAAAAAATATTAGCACCCTAGTCCTTCTCTATATAAACTATAAGTGTACCAAATTTCATACTCCTCCGCCTGCCCAATTTTCATAAAAAGGGGTCCACAGTTTTTGCTTCACTTATATATAGATTTTATTGATCTGGACCCGAAAAGGATTTCTTGATCAGTTCCAAACCTATGGTCTGTGTAACATGTATTATCTGTTATTTTAAATCCTTTATTTTATCACAGTAGCTGCAGTGCCTGATCTATATGCACTCCGTCTTCTTAAAACATTCTGTGAGCTTAGAACTTTATTGAATTTATGAATGTGATGCCTTAATGCAATATGCTAAAGCATATATACATATATCATATCAATTCGATGGAAGAAATATGGATGAAATTGGAGCCACTATATAAATATTTTTAGACTACATCTGTAGGAATCGTTTTTAGTTCTCTCTTCAGATAGGTATCCTCTGACTAGTAAATTTTCTTTTAAGAAAACACAGGTTATCAAGTCATTGTTAAATCTCACATCAAACTTAAGTTTACATACTAATTTAAAGATAAGTATTTTATAGTCGAACAAATGAAACACAAAATAGGCCTCACTGTCGAAGTTTTGCGCAGTAAGACGGATTTTAATGCAGTTTGGATTCGTGAAAATCTCTAGAAACTTTATGACCAAGCCTAACTATGTAAAAATTCCAAATTAAATTTGAGCATAAGAAAAATGCATTTCAGAAGTGCATTTTGAAGTAGAAATTTATTTAAAATATGATACGTGATAATAATGGTGAAAATGACACCAATTTTGTATCACGAGGGTTTCGGGGGCGCAAAACACGAATACGAGATCGGTGAAAACCTACAAAGAACCTGGTGTCTGTAGCAGGGGTTCTAAGCTTCTTAATCTGGAGTATTACGATGTTTATGTCTTCTTACTGTGAACTGCCTTAAATATTCGACAGAAAACATGAAACTAGTTGCATGCAAGTACTTTTAGTTATAATTTCAACATAGATAATAAATTATTAACCATAATTGATATTTATATAACTAATACAAACCTTTAATGACGATTGGCTTTTTGACTCCTTAAGAAACGTTTAAAGCATAAAAATTTTTATTATTGAATGCCACAATTTCGTAATTGTGTGATTATTATTTGAGGTATTGTGCAAAATAATTCAAAGAAGAATATTCTGCTTTTCAATTACTTTTTCATGCATATCTGATTTTTGGTTGATTGAATTTATGATAATTAAACCTATTAGCAGAAGTCAATAGTGTTTTTTCAATTTTTACAAGTAGTTGTTTAGCATTCGAAAAGCATTTCGATATTATTGAGTTGAGACTTTTCGTAGATTAAAATTCAAGTTTTTTTTTTTTTTTTTTTTAATGTATATAAATGGGAGCTCACTTTTCATGAATGACATTCAAATAAATACGTGTGATATTAAACTATCGTACATTGCTCTTCGCGTAATTTCATTATTGCGACACATAAATGTATGTAAACAGATGGCTCAAAATTATATTCCTATATATCATTGTAAACGTCAAGGGCATTCCCATGATCGATAAATAAAACGCGATTCCTTCAACATAAAAATTAATTTGTCTCGTAATGAAAAACTAAAAAACTTTTAAGAATTAAAAATATTCGGTTTCGTTTGGACAATCTTTGAATATTTTTTGGCAAATTTTTATCAAAAAAATTATTCTATATCATTTTTTTACAACTTTCAGATATTATAAACCTTTTATTGAAATTTATCTTATTACTCATTAAATAAATCACTTTATACACTCGGCGTACATAATGTCAGTAATGATAGGAAATATTGACGCCATAAACAAAATTTTGATATGGGTATTTGGTATTTATAGAAACACCTAATTGGTCCATTTCCAGTTGTACGATAACTCAATTCTAAAAAGAGATAACGGGCTGAAATTATGGTGACTTATTAAAAGTAAGTTGAAGTTTGTGAATCAGCACAATCGATTTATTGGGTCCAATGGATTCTTGACCCAACTTTTAAACTATAAAAGATTGAAGAAAAATTTAATAAAAAAATATTTATTTTTTTAAAACGAACAACTTTTGTTTGAATCTCGTTAAATAATAGAATTTAAGCTCAAATTTAGCTAATTATCACATATTCACTGTCAGCGGAGACTTATAGTCATTTGTAGATGTGTGTTTTAACTCATTTTGATATCGTGTTATTAACTTTGTGGAATATTATTTTATTTTGCCATCAATACAGACGGTTTAGGCAATTTAATAGCTTTTAGATAAATAATTTATGTTATCAAAAACACTATAACAATTTACGGTAATGACTAGAATTCATACGAAAAACTTACTATTTGTATAAAAAAAATTGAATCATACTCCTCATTTTTTGTAATGTATTCTAAAATAAGTCAACCATAAATTTTCAGCTTAAAAGTATCAAATATGTTTAACTGTTTGAAATAGAAAAATATTGATTTCATTTAAAAAATAGTTGAAAACAAACAAATTTATTATAATTAACGAGTCTAAGATTTAATAATATTAATATTAATTAAAGAATATTAATTATTATTACATTTTCAAAACGAATGTACAATAAATATTAGTGTAGGTTTTTCGTCTCGTTTGTGTATTGTATTTATCAAGTGAAAAATTAGAAAATCATATAATAGTGAATATTTGTAATGACATTTATAGGAAGAGAATATGGCAATGGGGACTGAATGAATACTTGTCGATATAAACATATTAACACAATAAATTACTGATGCGTGATATGTAGGTATAAATATTCTACAACCAATAATTATGTGACTTCAAAATAATTACTCTACATAAATAAATGAGATTGTTTTGTAAAAAAAAAAGTGGGTTTGTCAACGTGTACATTAAGATATTAAAATTGCCATTATCATCTATTTCCCAACTAAAGAGTATGTATGACCATAATACAAGCTTTTAAACGAAAACAATTCGACTTTGGTATCAAATAGTACAAAATCTATGTGTTACTTTGCAATACTTTAAAACCCACGTGTCCCCCTCTTAATAGAATTTTAGATTACCAAAAAATAAATTTACTAGCTATAAAAAAAGAAAGTTTGAATTTTTCAAAGCGAGTTCTAAATTTTGAATTTTTAAAACGCATTTTCTGGATCAAAATCGTATAGTGTTATCATCAATATGAATTAGCCAATCGTAATAATTCTCTGGCGAGATTTTACGCGTGACTAATTTGGTGACGGTCTAGACGATGATTATTTGTGAGTGTGCAATCCAAGTAATCTAAGTACATAAGTAATTGCTACGTCAACCAATCAGGATCCACTAACTAAAATTGTTAGTTTATAAAATGAAACTTTGTTTTACGTTAAAAAGAAAAGTTGATTTTTGAACATCCTTGACCACTAAAGTGAAATTAAAGTTCTCTTTAAGATCTCTTTTTTAAGCAACTTTACCAAATTCAAACTTTAAGTAATATCAAAAACAGCCTAAATAAAAAAACAAAATAATTTGTAATAGTTTAGGCTAAATCAAATATAATGGCCACAAAATTAATAAATAACGATTGGATTCGATTGGATTTGATCTATTAGAAAATAAAATACAAATGTTAAAACAAACAAAAAATACGGTAAGACTTAAATATTGAATTGCGATATCAATTTCGCAGACTTGACGAAGAAGTTGTGAATAGTGATCAAAGCTTACTTTTCATTCCGTCACACAACAGTGGGTGGTAGGTCAAAGCTGGTATAGTTTAGGTAACTATTAACTTATTTCACAAATTTTCGCAGTTATGTATAGGAAGTTGTCCGAAAGTTATATATGCTATCCTCTCCTCCCGCTCTCACACAACTTATCGTTTGTAGACTGAAGTGATTTCAACGAAACTTTGGCTGACCTTAAGCTGATTATAGAACGACTTATGGTACTTTTCCATTCATTTACTCGCAAAAGTGGAACGAAATTCAAATTTAAAATCCTGCGCAGATTGAGTGTTCAAGTGGGGCAAGAGAGAGGCTCATCTATATATAAAATATTTCAACTTATGATTTCAGTCGAATTGAAGTTCTACGCTGATGATCTAGTGAGTTAAGAACTTAGGACAGGAAGATAGAGGTTCATGTTTGTGTGAAATATCTCAGTTGAATTGATGTTCTACACAAAAGAGACGTGAGTAAAACTGGTAAAAAAATTACAAGTATAACAGAAAATGGTGGGTTAGAACAGCGTATGTACAAAATATTAACGAAAAATATTAAAAAATTAAATATTGGATAAACTATATTACGCAAAAATTCATAATTCAAAAATAAATCATACAATTTATTGAAATATTATTGGTTGTTTATTGATTAATCACATAATATTATTAACTTAATTCGTCTACATATAAACAAAAATACAAATGCCAAAACATTAATTCCAAAATCAATACGAACAAAGCACATGTAAATATTATATATATAGTATTTTCGCCTTATTTTAAATAAATAATTAATTTTAAAACGATTTATTTATCATTAATACATAAATTTAGGGTGGTGCCAATCCTTTCAATGGGCCCAAAATTTGTTCAGCTTTATCGTATAATTCTTCAATTGTCTGAAAAAAAGTAAAATAATAATTTATTGGTAGTTAAACCAAACAGAAAAAAATGGCATGAAATTTTAATTAATACCAAAAGAAAAAATTCAAGCGTTGCGTAGCAGGTCCTACAATTCTAAGTATCCTCTTTAGAAATCCTTTTAGCAAAAGGTGACAATTATATTATATTGTTATTAATTATTTATTTTGTTATTGATCAAATTACCACAGCATGGATTCGAACCTGCAACGTCTAGTCTAAGTATTTTCACAAAGGTTAAGGTGTTAATGCCTTTACTCACTTGATCACTACGCCGCAGTAAATCAGTAAATACTACTGTATAGCTTTATAGTTATAGCTAATAGCTGAGTAAATACTACTATGAAATGTTTTTAAGATCCTATAAAACACCTTTAAATCGAGACTTTGTAGACGTGTTGATTTCTCCAGATTTATGAATCACGTCCTATATATCTATCAAAAATAGGATGTACATTTTTGTAGCGATAAGATCTGCTTTATTGCGTAAAATTTATTTGAAAGAATTTATTTGATACTAGTATTTCCATTTAAAGAAGAAGATAGTAGAAAAAATTTCGAGATTTCAGTTCATTTCCCTTTCTAAAAAAGCAAAGGTTTAAGATTCAGAATGCCCAATTCCATAAATATTGGAGAAAAATGTTATAATTTAGGGATACAATTTATACTAATTTATGCCTTAAGAAGTATGCGGCAATAAAATTTATGTAATCTCTGCATCAAATTTTTGAGTTTGATTGTAGAAACACCGCTTCTTATATTTCCAACTATGCGACGAACCCAACAATTAATCTTTGGCTTCAAAAATTCAAAACATTAACTTGAGTCATTGAAAATTAGACCTCTTTATATCTAATGAAAATCTTTTATCATTTACTTACATCTACATTTTTCATAGCAATTATTTGTGGATTAATATAAAATAGTTTATAATAATCTTCGTCTGTAAACATATAACCATTATTAATTTCATCTGCTTCACTTGTTATCAGATGATTATCACTTAATAATGTTTTATTTTCTGGATTATAATGATGTCCAGCACTAATTGTTAAGTCAGTTGGTGGAATAGGTTCTGGATCGTTGTATTCATGATCTGGCACCACAATATTTGGTATTTTTTTCTGAAAAAAGAAGAAAAAAATAATTTATGTATATTTATTATACATATAATTGTAAGGGATTCTTAATAGAGGAATACAAGTATGCACAACTTGGTGGCCACTTGGTAACAAGGTATGCGGAGTTTTTATGCATTCGTTTCTTAAATTTCTTTGAAATTATAATATTTTCCAGTTACAAAAACATTGGCCTAGTAGCTACGGTTATACGTATAAGTATAGTAAAACATATTCGCAGTTCAAAGGCTGTCGGCTAGATTTATATAGTAGACTAAGAGCCATGGAAGATGAACGTCATAGTATAAAGGCTTAAACTTTTACTACGCGTTCTCATTGATGTAGAGAACAATGTTAACGGGTTTGTAAATACGGGCTATGATAACAGTATCCTTCTCGCCCGTTATATCGTATAGATACTTCTTCTAGCTGATACTATCGCACGTTATATCCGATACATTTATATAGTTGTCATCTTTTACTGTGGTTTTCTCGTTTCATCGAGTTTGAGATCTGAATAATACAAAAGAAGTATCTCTTCAAAAAATTTCGAATAATTTTGTAAAACTCAAAATATTACTTAGAAATTCGAATAAATTTCGATTTTTGCCCCAATTTCCTAGATCAAATTATTTTGTATTTTATAAATACGTATTACTCGTTGCTGTTACTCTTTGCTAATTTAGTAACATCTCCTCAGAGAATCATTACAACTAGCTAATTCATACCGATGATGATTACTTTGTAGTCGAAATACGTATTTATAAAATTCAAAATAATTTGATCTCGGAAATTGGGGCAAAAATTAAAAGTTCTCATTAATAATAATAAAAAAAAAATTTAAAAAAATATTTAGAAATTCTTTATGCTATGTTCCTACTTTTAAAAATAATAGAGCTAGCGCGTTTAGTAGTTCTTTTTCTTACTATCAAAAAACGCACACTTCACTAATGCTAGCATAATTCTTTTTAGATACAGGATGCATATATTAATGGGTATTTTATGCTCAGAAAATCAGGTAACACTGATGTTTCTACACAACCTAAATTTAAATTTGATAAAACTATAAAATATTTGATTTAACAATAAAAATGAATTTCAAACATGAAATAATGAAATTAAATAATAATTACTTTTAAATTATAATCAAATTTTCAGTTAATTCTACAATAAATCAAAATGATTTTTGTTTTTTCATATGAAATGGATATGCATTTAGAAAAATAAATGTATTAAATTCCAATTATAATAATATACGTAAACACAATATAAATACTGTGTATTTGAAAATTAAATTCTCATTGCGTGTTGTAAACAATGTGGCATCCTATTATTATAATAAATTTGAAAGTGTGTTTGCATGAAAGATGTTTGTAACCAAATCATGGAAAAATGGTTGAAAGAATTGCGAGGAAATTTGGCCCACAAATAGATTATTATTTGGTTTAAAGCAAATGATATTTTTATCCTAAAAAAATAGATTCTTAAAGGAAAAAACGATCTGGACATGTCCAGAAATTTGGATATAAGTGTTTTATCGTACATAATTCCGGGATAGCATGAATCTTTTATCCTAATCGATGAAATAAACTATTTGAGAGCCAAATTTCAATGTATTAAATGTAAAAGTATGTATGTAAATATTATTAAAGAGAATTTTCGAATTTTTAAAATAATTTTTCATTTTTGCAAAACAAGCAGTCATTATCAGTATGAATTAGCTAATCGTAATTATGTTGACTACTTTTAAGTCAAAATAGTTGTTTATAAAATTTAAAAAAATCAGTTTGATGATTCGATGTTTGCTACTCATTCGCGAAAAATAACTGGCCGAAATTAAATGAAATTTGACACACTGATAACAGAATATCATTCAGTAGATTTCATCAGTCATATTACATGCATCTTATTATAGTGTAAGTATCATGACTGATGAAACTTTTGTGTTTTATGTTACACTTCCATATTTCGTTTCTCCCTTTTATGTTAAGAATACGTCACCAAAATTCCGGCTCGCAATCTCTTTTTGTTTTTAAGTTATCGTAATGATGGACGAACCACCGGAAATGGACTAATCAGATGTTTCTATGAACGCATATACTAAATGGACTAGTTACTAATAAACTCTTACATATTATGCATGTCGACTATAACATTCTCTTATCAAGATTCTGTATACTAAATTTTATAGCATTTGGGTAAATATATTTGAAGGAATTAGGGATTGCCCTTATTGTAGATATAAATTATTATAAAACAAACACCTCAACAACTGTTTGGGTAATTGTGCATTATTAATGTTAATAATGCAGAAATAGTTCAAAATTTTATTGTTAGTTATTTGCGGGGTATTAAAACAGTTAATACACATAGTTGTTGTACTCACTTTTTACTAAATTTATATTTAAATTTTGCTAATAATTTTTAAACACATTATGATAAATATGCGTATTTGATTTAATAAAAGTTTTTCTATAGTCAATAACATTATTTTCATATCCCTTTGTTTTGTTCCAATACACATACGCATACATATTTTATCCGCATTCTATAACCGAATCAAAATAAAAGTTTTTAATTTTTTTTTTTTTTATGGTACCTTCAAATTTTATTTTTCAATTTATATATAGTATGTCTAATTTTAATTTAAAGCCAATATTTTAACAAATCAAGATAACAACTAAACTTGTTAAATATTTAAAACCTGGCATATATTGTTCTTTATATAATAGTCAATACATAGTCCTTCATACAGTTACAAAGAGTATGTTATACAATAAAACTTCTTGTATTATATAATCTATATATTAATACGTGAGGCAAAAACTTTCTTTCCCTTTTAACGAAAATTGGGCGTACGTAGGTGTATGAAATTTGGCACAATTATAATTTATATAGAGAAGGACTGGGAAATGCTAATATTTTTTAAAAATTATGGATCAAAATAATATATAAAATAAACTTAAAAAAACAATACTCACAAAATGACACACAAATATATAAGGAATTGCTTATATTACACACACTACCATATACACACATATATACTCTTTTGTTTAATGGTATACATATAAACTGTTTTATTGGCAGTGAGATTCACATTTGAGTGATTATAGTCGAATTTCGACCGCTGTAACGGGAGTATTACTTATATTACTTTACTAAATTACGATCCAATATTACAACCTTTTTATACGTTTATACTTTTAATAATAATAATGATAATAGTTTAAAAGCACGTAAATAAAAATCAAAAGTTAGAAAGAGTGAAATCTTAAATGAAATGGATATTCCGTGTATAAAAGAAACGCCACGGACTTAAAGACACACCTTGTAAAACCAGTTTGTTAAAAAACAATATTTTTTAACCAAAAAAAGTTTATTCTCAAAAGTCTTAAATTTCAAAAACTTATTTTTTAAAAAATACTTCTTTGCCATAAATGGGGGAGAGGCATTTTCCTAGATTTCATTTGTTGTAAATAATTTTTGAAGTAATCATCTGGTATATCCAAATAATATTTTGTATAAAAATTTATTTTTGTCAAATAAATATAATTTAATTTTGTATGATTATTAAAGCCATTACGCACACAATGAATGTTATTGTAATACGATCACGGAAATCCTTGTTTATTTATTTGTTTATCAAAATTTCGTTGTATTTTTTAATTTCTTTTCATTGCTAGTATAAAATGGCCTTTTGGTTGTGCAAAATTGTATTCAAATACCAATTATAGTTTTTAAGTCAACCTTTTTGGATTTTTAACATACTAATCTGACATGTTTCATCAATAAAAATTAAATATAATTATATAGGGTGAGTCAAATAAGACCTACCTATCTTAAACAAAAATACTTTTTATATAATTATTCTTTTGTTCTTGTAGGTTTTAATTGAATTCTTCGAAATTTATGCTGGAACCATACAGTACAAAAAAACGCTTAAAATTATCGAGTTTTTCTATTATTGTTAACGATCAATTGTTATGACGCAGTGCAAATATCACAAGTATTATAATTCAAGATCAACTCCCTCATCCTTCATGATTGGGAGTTTGGTGGCTCGTTTTGAGAAATTACAGTGGGCTCAGATGATTTGTAATTAGTTCAAATTAGTACAAAATTTTTAAATATTAAAGACCGGATTTAAATCTGTGTACGAGAGTAATCGAATTTGGAGCACGAATCGTAAATTTAGGTTGGCTCAGAATAAATAATTAACAAGATAATGTTTTCAAAGACGGAATTTTCTGGACGGAGACGGATGGCATCTAAATAAGCTTGACAACTCAAACCCTATCTAACTTATAAAATAACTTATAAAATATTATTAAAAAACGTTTCTAATAGTTCTCGATATTCAACAAACATATTATGTCACATTTGGAGGTGATTATTATTTACTAAATCGTAAAAAGAAAAGTATATTTCAAAAAATATCGAATGTTTGATATTTACCTTTCGTTCTCGATTCGCTGCAATTATGGAATTTGTGTATCTATCAATCACCAATACAGGATGGAGCCAAAGTTCAGCTGGTGCTTCACTGAATGGTATCAATCCAGTTAATATAAGATGCTTTTGACGTTCCACTTCATTAGCCTATAAAAAAATATATAATGAAGAATATAATTCAAAAGAATATTGTTTGGGAAATGGGGTCTAAGTTTGCAAAGCTAACACTTTCTTAAATCTGACGCGCAACAACAACCTTCCCGAAACTATATGAGCTCATATGTAAATACAACACTATAAATTTTAAGGTTGGACTCTAAGGTTGGTTATGCTTTTAAACATTTGATTTTTGTGTGTAAGAAAAGTCAATAAGTTCATAATATTTGGTTTATTTGTTACTTCAATATTGAAAGTTACGTATTATAATAATATAACACACTTTGGTGTACAACTTTCACGAAAAAAGGGTGCTTTTATCGAACAACCGGAAAATATCATACAATTTCCAAACTATCCAACAACGAAAACATTGCTTTTTTAAAGGACCAACGAAAAGCATTTTTGATTAATGAATTATCTTATAAGGACTACAAAACCAATATATACCAATTTAAAATATTTTATTGAAAATTTTTCAATACCAATGAGAGAAAACAAAAACAAAAAATTTATTCAAATAATCATAAATGAGTCAAACTGAAATTTCTAAGGAGGTATTTATAAATGAAATTTGATGTTTATGGACACTTATCCCGAAAAGGTTTATAATTTAATTATTTAACGTATATTCATTTTAAAAATTATTAATTTGGTAATATTATCCCTATACATGGTGTGCGGTTTCAAAACACGATGTTACGGATGGGCAGCTAAGTATGATGTTCAATATTGTTTATTATCAATGTTAAATTTTATATTTGATCTCATCATACCTTGCTACCCATTCGTATCATCAATGTTTCAAAATACACACATAGTATTATGTTACAATTCAATACTTCCTACGTAATGAACTTAACTTTAATATGCAAAACATTTTTACAACGATAAGAGAATGTATCGCATCAAATACTGCTAAAAGCACATTTTTCTTTAAATTATTAAATTAGGCCGTTTGACGTTAATTTTTAATATCTTTAAACAATAACTTTACCATTTTATCTTAATATATTTTATATGAAATAAAAATAAATATATTTTAAATTGTGAAAGAATGTTCTTACATCTGTAAAATCAAAACAAATTATCCTAAACCATTTTCTATCCCACTTCAATGATTGATAATTATCAAGACATTCTCATAATTTTTGTTACTAATTTATCTAAAAGTCGATACTTCAGTTAATTGAATAACATCAACTAAAGCTCTATATCTATAGCCTGCCACCATTCGTATAGCAAGGCTAGGCTATTGTTATTGCGATAAATTTATATAATGAGATAAAATCAGTTGGAAAATTGAATGAAATTTTTTAACTACAACATTTTACAGATTTAAAACTAAAAATAAAATCAATCGAAAAATATGAGAAATTATTTCTATTTCGTAATAAAAATAGTATAAGAGTATTAAGGTGGTTCCAGCTTGAAACCAATTTTGGACAGATTTGGTCTATTTATTTCACAGACACAGTATAACATTATCTATGCAATCTCAAAATTTCAGATTATTTGATCGCGAATTAATCAATTTCATTGTTCAAATCTTAAGAGTTATTTTCCATTCAAAGCATGTTAACTTAGTGATGAGCATAATTGGTCATGGTCTTGCAAAAATACAAGACCAAGGCCATGATTATCTATATACTAGTAAGACCAAGATCAGAGCCGGAACTGCAAGACCAAGACCATAACCAAAAACTGTAAGACTAAATGTATGACTAAGCAAGACAAAGACTAAATGTAAGATTAAGTTAAAAATAGCAGCTTTCGATTAATGTGTGAGTCAAAATTTATGTATTTCAATTTCAAAAAATTATTATCGTGGAAAATGTTTTTTGTATTTGAAAAAAAAAACTACAAAGATGTTTCATGACGAACTGGTATCGTTTACCTGTATTAAATAACCACATTTAAGTCAGAAACAAACAACAATAAACATGACGCTCAGTCCAAAATCATAAATAACAAAAAATGACTGAATATGCAAGAGCAAGACTATGACTTCCCCGGTCTTAGCGTTGCTGTAGCTTTGCTCATCACTAAAAAAATCTACACTCTTCTCAACTATTTTCTATTATATCTCAAAAAACTCGACAAAATTGAAAAAAAGAAGGAGTTAGTATGAATAATTGTTTTAAGAATAAAAAGAAAAAGATTGTACTCGAGATATTAAAATAAAAATATTTATTACTGTCTCTCATTCCCATTAACAATATCGAATTGAGACCTAGAAGTTATTCTTTTTCTATATTTTCCAAGCTCAAAACTTCTCTACATTTATAACATCAATAAATGCTAATAATATTTACAACATAGTGAATGGTCTGACTACACTTTACCAAGTGGTTTGATGCTGGAATTACCTTAAATATTAATAATAATCGTTTTTTGTTGTAATAAATTTCTTTCAATAAAGGAATAAAAAAAACTGAAATCCTTGACAATAAACATGCAAATGGATTTTATATGTCGGATGCCTATTGGTTATTTATTGATTTATTTATTAGACATATTTGATTTCTTTTACGATTTATTTTGGACAATATTTTTTAAACCTAAAATTCAGGATTCCTCCGATGTTTTATAACAAACTCTGTAAAATGATAAGACATTTATATAAGACGTAATTACCCTACTACATCTATTATTCACTTTTATAATAATTATCTTCCAAGATGAATTTTGAAATATATCTGAGTATGGCGTAATCGAGTTTACAAAACTATTTTCAAAAAACTAACCAAATGAAGTACTGATTAAAAATTTCGATTCGATAAATCGATTATGATACCTTGAGACACCTTGTTATTGATATAAAATTAAAGAAAATAATATAAAACCAAAAAAGTATTATTTACCATACGTCTGTTGATACGTTTATTCATTGTTTTGATAAAATCTTCTCTAATTTTCTCTTGTAGTTCTTGCATGTATTTCCTATTTGACATTCGTACCAGATTACTCTTCATCAAATGTTCGAGACGTGCCCGAACATTTGATTCTCGTATTCTGTAAAGAAAAAAAAACTTGATTTTTTGCAAAAGAAAATATTACAATAAAAAAAATAAATCTGTAATTTTTATTTAAAACATCTATATAAGACTCATTTGCTTACAATTTTCTTCATGTGAAAATTTTCAGATATAAAACCATTTCTTCTTTCGTATTAATTTAATAACCAATACAATATTGTTTTTCATTTTAAATTTATTTATTTAATTAATTTTTTTTTTACATTTAATAAATATAATATAAATAAGTAAGTTCGGGGGAAATGGCTTTTGTACTTAAACCTCTTCGTTTGTATTTTCTGTTATTCGGCTATATGCGTTTGACAAGTTATAGTAATACCTGAATAATCTTTGACTGTATAAGGTATTTAATCTAAAATAACCGTTGTTTCGGATTAAAAAAAGAATACTCTGTTGTGTCCATCATTATCAGTCTTAATGTGCCATCTCTCCCTTATCAACCGGGAGAGATGGCCACATCGATAGAAACAAATCTACAATACCAATCAGGGTAAAACATTTAAGTACGAATTTCGTTTCAAATATTATCACCGTGAGACTATATGTATAAAAAAAAGTTTTCCCTTTGGATTACAATCTAACTATTGGTACCGAAAATAATTGGACTGGTCATTTATTCCGTACGGCAATCTCCTCTGGACCCTAAACGGGAATACTTTTTAATACAAGTAGATTAAATGCCTGCAATAGTTAGAGTAGCGGTAGGTATTCACTAATTTTCTTTCAGTATATAATTTTTAATTGGGTCTCACAAATCTACTCAACTTAATACGACTTTTTAACTACCAATTTTAATCGATATTGTTTCGTCCGTTACAGTGAATTATTTTAAAATATTATTTTGCAGTTGTTTTTTTGCAGTTTTTTTATTTTTTTAATTATTTATTATAATAATTTCTGTTTTTTTAACTTACCAATTAATTCATGTTAATAGTTTTCACAGCTTAACTTAAAATATTACAAATTCAAATAACATTGAAAAAAAAAACCCCAGTTAAAACTATTTTATTTAAAAAAAAATTATTTTATTTTCATTCTCAGAAAAAAAAACCCACAAATCTAAATTTCACAATAACAACAAATGATAAATTCTATCACAACACTTCTTAAGATTTTTCGAATGAAATGTCTATGAGCTGATCAGGAAAACTAACTGCAAATTATAACTGTTCTATTCAGTGTACAAAAACTAAATAAAGTTGACTGATTTATTTGATTTGTAAAACTGTTTTGTTACATCGAAAGCATTGGAATATTGTTTAAATTACAAACAGAAACTATATATAAGGCAATCAAATATTATGTATATATATATTATACATACATATGTCGACTACACATTGGTTTTCTATTTGTTCTTGAACTCTTTATAACGACATTAACCTTAAAATATTATATAATGGGCGTTTTATTCACTTTATTTATTTTTTATGTCTAATTTTATTTTGCATATGCAATCTTTAACAATGCAAGTGAACTGATAGGAAAAAATCTACGAGTATGGTTTCGAATGGCTGGAGTTATTTGCTCTGTAAATGACTACCTATATTTTCAGGAGCAATTTTTTCAACGTTATCTCATCAATTTAACTTTATAAATGGATTTGAAAGTTTGAAAATGTTACATTATTTTAAAAACATGTCTCTATTTACCCATGAATCCAATTCTGTTAAATTAATAATCCGGTTAATTAATGTAATACTAAATTATTCATAAATAAAATAACAATAAAATATTTTAATTTTATATTTTATTTATCTCAAATGTAATAAATAATATAAAAAATAATAATATAAATTTTTTAATTATTTATTATATAAAAATTAAATTTTATAAATGAGGTATATGGAGATTGACTGTTAAATGTTAACTACAATATTATTATTAGTTAATACAGATGTCAATTATGTTACACCGTCATTTAATAATAAGTAATGAAACTAATTTTTTTTTTTAAATTGGCGATGTTACACCAAAGAATGAGAGAATTTGTGTGAATTTATGTTTTGGAATAGACTTTTGACTCCAGAAAATAAACTTGCAGTGTTATAATGATATCTAAAAAAATAAATATTTATTTGAAACAACTTATTCATCTGAATTGGATTTTTTTATATCAAATTCTCTATTTCTTCGGATATAATAGATATAGTCAATATATTTTTTTTAATTAAACAATATTATCCCTATCTGCTTGTTGACACTAATTACTTGATTTTTCGTGGATGAATTTCATTTCTTTTAATATTTCGGCATTTGCAAATATGAGAACCAAGTTGAGACCGATCGCTTTTCAAAATTATTTTCCACCGGTACATGCATTTTCTATGAATCAAAATATAAGTAGAAAGAGTGAAACTTAATTTATAGGAATCATTTTCGTTCATAGACAGATACAGAGAGCAAAAGGTCGATAAAATTACACCTCTTAATTTTTCTTTTAGCCCTTGGGCTGATTTTTACGTATGAGCCAAAGGATATTTTAACCACTATATACATGACCAGCCACAACAATCTTTAAGGTCCCTACATCCCTATAGAAGCTGTATTAATAAAGCTTTATTATAGAACAATCCCATTTTGTCATTCACATTTATATATTCTTACTTATAACGCTATTTAGTTGGGGGAAATGTTCGGCCACTACGATTTATCCGGGTTTTATCTCGAAACTGTACGTTGGCAGAAAAAATAACGAAGCTTATTTCAGCTAACATACATAAATAGATAACTGAATTATTAATTTTGATGTTTTAGAGGAGTAAGAGGGAGGAAATAAAAATAACTTTGAGAAATAATATATGATACTGATATTTTCGTAAACAATAGAAACCATATTATTGTATTTCATTGAAATATTACATATTATAATATATAAAAAAATACCTAAAATATATATAAAATATAAAACTATAATCATATCGCCTTACATTTTATTATTTTTTTATTTATATTTCGTGACTACATGCGAAATTTTCTTCTCATATAATCATAAAAATAATAATTTATATATGTGATGATTCTCCCCAAATAAAAATCTGATCCATTCTGTGTATATAGCATCCACATGTTCCATAAATAATAAGAAGACTATAGGTTATTGATTATGCTCTTAAAAACAGGACAATTTGTGGATCTATGAGTTACTTATTAAGAAAAAAACCGCGGAGTGCAAATTAATTAGAAGGTGAGAATAAGAGAGAGTGGTGAAAACACTGCTTTCTTAGTTTTTTTCAATATATAGCGCCTAAAAAATCAAATTTTGATACTCTTCACATGAACCTTTTTTGAAGATAATTGAATTTCTCATCGAAATGGCTCATTCAAAAAACGTTGCTTTTATGCTTAAAATGTTGAAACAAAAATAAACGGTTTACAATGCTTTTTTGGCTTATTTGGCTATAACTTATTTTGGCTCAGAGATTGGGCATAAGCACTGCCGCATAGCCTGTCATTTAATTTGTATGGTAAAAAATTTACCAAAATATAGCCACTCGAATTAAATAATTTTTTTGGCTTAAAGGATGAAAACAAATCATTTTTCGTTAATCACCAGGTTTCCAAAACTTTTTGTTTGTGTTCAATACACAAAACAAACACTTTTGAAATATTCCGGAATATCTTCTATTTGCAGTCCGAAGACATATGTTGAAAGCGTCAAAAAAATTCACAAGTGCTTGTTTTTTATATATTTGACAAAAATAAACACTTTTGGACACATGGTGTTTTTACAAAAACTGCTTTGGCTTCTGGCTGTATGTGAAATTGAACTAAAAAATTGCTTTATTGGAGAGGCTTTAAATTTGACTTAAATTTTGGTCAAACTTTTGTCTATCTTTGATTTTCTATATATATATCTCTGATCCACAAAATGCATAAAAAAATGTTTGTAACCTTTTTCTTGACTTCAAATCAACATGCCAATTCAAATTGATTGAAAATCCAATTCTCTACAAAAATGGTTTATATAAAATTGTCGAAATTTTGCTTCGTTTCCTAGATATTTTAAAAAAACTGAAAATAATGTGTTTTCAAACCTCTCCCCCAGTTAATAGCACTCCACGGTATTTTCTTCATAATTAACCAAATGACTGATTCCTGCTATAAAAACTCTTAAACATTTTATTTCCTATGATATTGTCAATATTGTCAATAGTACATATCATCACAACATATTGATATAATGTTCCCAGCATTAAAAGATGTACGATAATTTTATCCATGACTTTAAAAATTACTGAAATCAGTTTTAATGGTGACAAGATAAGTTTTCTCTGATGAGTTTTTTGCAAGACGCCTTTCTCAATAAGATTTTTTTGTCGTCTCTTTTAGAAGGTCCCTAGAAAATTATGTTGAATATGTTCATAATTTGTTGTAAGTAAAAATTTACAACCCTAAAAAATGACGGACTTTTTATTTATCATATTCTTAGTCCTTATTCCATTCGAGACGGAATATTTATGAGTTTTTTGCATACGAATCTATTGAGTTTCCTTCTCCAATAGTTTGTGTGTTAACTTTTTGAATCTTGCCTTTTTATTTAATGGAACTTCCTTACACTCCTTTACCATCTTCACTACTGTCCTGTCGTTTTTTGTTACGTTGGGCTTGAAAGCTTCGTCTTGTTCATATTATCTCCGAAGTTTGAGTTTTTTCAAACGGTTAGTCACAAATAAAAAGTAATATAATGAAGACATTTTCACCTTTTTTTCTTATCTCATGTACGATTGGAAGAAATTATTTTCTAATTTCTTTTACATAATCAGGTTAATTATTTGTTAATATAGATGTATTGTTAAGTTTGCATTTATTTACCATGATCATAATTTTTTTCCGAAGCGCAATCATACCTACAATTATTGGCCGATTTATTTTGCTCTCTTCATCTATACTGTGAATGAAGTCATTATTGTCAATGTTTACCAAACAGCTTCTCTTTTAGTATTTAAATAACCATTTCGCTTAGTTCAAAATAATTTTTTACGCCGTGTATAATAAATGAATCAATTTTTCATAAACGTATTTTATTAGAAAACTTAATACAACATATAGCAGTGAAAACATAAATTCACAGTAAAATCAATGGTGTCGTATTATTTATAATTTCGTGAACACCATCGATCATTAATTAAAATATTGTTTTTAATTTCAAAACATGCCACGTTAATACAATAGTCTTCTTCGTGCCATTATACAAATGACTTATGTGTTAATGTTATTTGTGTTTAATGGTGTATATATATGTTGGGTTAAAAGACTTTGTGTTTGGGCTTACAATTATTTATTTAAATACGACTATAATAGTGTAGGTTTTGATTTTAATGCTTTATAATTAATATGGTACAAAATGTATAAAGATGAGCGCATTTCAAGATTTTCTAAAATATGAAAAACGTAAATACGTTAATATTAAAATCTAGAAATAACTATAAACATTTAAATAAAAATTATTTATTATTATTTATTTATTTCCTTTAATCTCGAGGGTGAGGAGGGACCGCAACCAAAGCTTTTAACGATTCTAGGCCATCCGCTTTGCTTCTCTCTAACTCTTGCCGTCTTCTTGCAGTTCTTTCTCAACATTTCTTCTCCATGCCATCTTTGTTCTACCGCTCTTGATGCTCAATTAGGGTGTTCCGGCTGTTATTGTAATTAGCCTTTCGAAAAATGTGATCTTCCCAATCGTATTTATTTTTTTAATGAAACTGGGCATTGGACATTTAAAATTCATTTAAGGCAACGGTTTATGCATACTTGGAATTTGGATGATATTGTTTTTTTTACTTTCCAATCGATAATGCAGTACACATATTAGATTAGTCTCAACGATCCTGAGATTGGTGCTTCTTTTTAGTTGGTTTAATTACCCAATTGCAACCAAACCCTCCACCACCCCTGGGGGTACCGTAATTACTGATCTCAACCGATCAATAATGTTAAGCAACATTATACACAGTTAGTACTTGAATGGGTGACCGCATAGAATTTCTATATATATATTTTTAATATTCAAATAATTTATCTATTTCAAATAATATACTCAAAATAATCTATATTATATACCCCCCCCCTGGGGGTAAAGTAATAACTGATCTCAACCGATCAATAATGTTAAGCAACATTATACACAGTTAGTATTGGATGGGTGACCGCGTAGAATTTATGATATTATAGCTATGGAGTTTAACTATAGTTATTGGTAGAATATAAATTATTACAACATATTCTCGAACTATCTCTAAGTCTTATAAACGAGCTTCCTATGAGTGTTATTGCGATGAGTTCTCATCGGATATCAAAATAAGTAATATCTTGTACTTACTAATAATCAAACCAAAATAATGTTAAAAATTTTATAGTTTTAAATTTATTTGAAAAATCCTAGAATTATATTGATAATACTCACTAAGAAAAAATAAATGTGAAGATTTTTTAATATTGATTTTTCAAAGTAATTAATAGAAAAGCGAGTGTAATTTGATTATAAATTTTTTTATCTGATACACATTGTAAAAAGTTTTCCCAAATAAACTAAATATTTGAATTGAATTCAAGAAAATAATATTTTCACTTGATTTTCAAGATAAAGCAAATTTCTATGAATCTTTCAAAATAAATCCTTGTGTAAATAGTTCATGTATTTTCATATATATGATTAGATTCATTTTACATATATGATGTATTACCGTTCACATTCAGGTACATATTTTTATATTACAATTCAATTATATACCAATTGTCCACAGTACATACCAATAATAGTTTTTGTGTATTAGAATGAATATTCTATACTGAAAAGTGCTCTAATACTATATTGAAGTAAAAAAATTATTTTACCTTATTCCTTTCAATTCAACGATAATTTTTCTTCAAATTTACGTAATGAATAATGGGACGCATTAATTAATAGGATATTTGGGAGATACAAATCGTGGAAAAAGTGTATGGCATAAGTTCAATATTTCAATTCACAATTACAGTTATATAAAAATAAAAAATGTTTCAATGTAGTTTAATTAATAAATTTTAGACTCTTAAATTACAAAATTGTACTCCCATTTTTTTTATTTTAAACTTTTTAAATTATTTTCCATATTAATTTTTAATTATTAAGGAGCAAGAGAGCCTTTTTGGTAGAAGAACTGAATTTGGAATGGCCGTTCAGGGTTCTGTTCCCGGTAACTTTAGTTTATTAATCAAGTGATATTTACTTTTTTTAAATTTTCTTTTGTATATTTAACAGTAAATTAAATTATTAAATATGTTATCCGTTATTATTCAAAAATATACTTTAAAAAAATTAAAAGAAAAGTCGTTGAGCGAGAATCGAACCCCTTATGCCCGTTTCGAAACGATTGAGCGTTGCATGTTATTATTGAAAGGGGATAACACTGTCACAATACTTTCTGTGGTCTAATTTTCTTAGCAGGTTTACATGGTGTATATAGACATCGGTGTTAACGCGTGTACACAGATGATATATTTATACATATTTTTCAATATACAATTGTATATGAAGTTAATTAAGAAACTAATTAAAGTAAATTATTTATTGTACCATAAAATCTATCTTTAAATGATGAATGAAATAACGGATTTCAAAAAAGGAAGATTTTTAATTGTAATCATTAAAGTTATGTGATCAATGTTTTTAATACTATGTTAACCCACACGGCAATAAGTACAACAATTTTGTAGAACTGTTTGAAATAATCTCGTAGGTAAAGGGGAGGTTGGGGTTAATTCGCAAAAAAGGTACATTTTTTTAATTTTTTTGACGACACCGTTAAAATCCATTTAATAAAACGGACGGTACAAAAAGTTTAATATTTGAAAAATATTGTTTAAAATTTTCATGAACAAGTTTAAAAAATACGCCAATGGCGACAATTATTCGAAAGCCTTGCGGAAAAACAGTTGAATTGCGGTGCCCCTCATAACCCTCATCCGAAATCAAAAAAGCAAAGCTATTTCGTTAGATAGTTGCTTTTCCTAGGAAACTCCATCAAGGATTTTTCTAAATTTCAATTTTTCAGTTTTTGGGAACACTTTTAAGTGACAAACGCAATAAAATAAAAAAGAAAACCGCTAACTAATTATTTTAAAATAAAAAATATTAATAAATTTGAAAAAAAAAACTCCATAGGCGTTAACTCGTAAATTACGTACAGAAATTTTGGCGTGCATGGTTGTAATTTTTTTTTAATAAAAATTTGTTTAATACCTTGAAAAAATTATCTACATATTCTCAACTCTTTAAAAATCAAAATCTAATACTAGAAATTACCAAAACAATAAGAAGCAAATGACCCTCTCCCTAGATTCGCGCGATTGAATTGGACGTGTTCAAATTCGTATATTAGATTATTATAAAAGAGAAAATAAAACTTATTTCTTTTAGAAGCAATTGAAGATATAACTAATACCTTTCAAGAAAATCTTCATAATATAGTCAGACTAATAAAAAAAATTTATTACACTTTCTATGACTCAATTACAATTGCTATTTATATAATTTGTTTATAAAAAATTTTGATACTAAATGTAAATGTATATTAAAAAACCTTATCAATAAAATATTTTTTAAGATCAACAATAAAAGCTTAAGAAGAAAATTTGAGTGTATGATTATTTAGGAGAAAATGAAAGTGCCTTTGATAATTATATTAATTTTTTTGAAAAGCGTTTATTCAACTTCGAATGTTATATATCATCAGTAGTCAATCTTATATTTAAGAAGATAAGATAACCATTAATAGTGTTAATTGTAAATGAATCATGTCAACTAATGGTGTTAATGGTTGCTATTATATAATACTGGCAGATCCGGTCACACGTTGCTGTGGCCACAGAAATAGTAAAAAAAATAATTTTTCCATTTTATCAAACAATATGACAACGATTGCATGCAAAATTTTAAGTAAATTGGACCAAGAAATCACGTTGCCCCATACAAACTTTGCTCCCTTTTTCACTCGTTAGAGGTATAATTTTGGAAAATCCTTTCTTATCGGATGCCCGATATTTAGTGTTGGTATTTGGTGTAGGACACACATTACCTCTGTATATGGCACACCCTGTACTTATATTTCTATTTGGTGTGGGAAATGTCTACAATTCGTCCTCTGCTTTCGAAAATAATTTCTTGAAATAGCTTGAAGTTGGATAGAAAATTAAAGTGTCGGTTTTATATGTAATATCTTTAATGCAATATTTATAACTTGACAGTCTTGCACTGTAACACGGAGTGCTAAGAATGTATCCAAATTTTAATTATTTTGTCAATATTAATCACCTACTTCGGGATCTTGGATATAACACTGAACTTTCAGCGTGGCTATACGAAGCACAAAATACTATTTATCAATAAACTTGCAAAAATTTGTATGTTGTTAAATTTTGCATAGTTTTACTTTTTCAAATTGGAAAATAGTGGTATATTGGACGTTTTCGCAACTTTTCGAAAATTCGTAAATTTAAGCTTACACAAAAGGTGATATTTGCTCTTCAGATATTTGTATGGAAACAAATTTTACAAATTTTATATTAGTTTTGTGCTCATATTTCACATTTTTCTACGATACATGATATAATTTTTCTATCGTTTTAATTTATATTTATTTTAAAAATAGTTTAGATATATAAGTTTTAAAAAGCTTAACGTAGTAGGTTATTTTTTGTTTGTTTTGTGCACTGTACAGTTTCATTAAAATTCAGCCTATTTGCATAAATTATTAAATGTAAATGTTTAAAATAATTAGTTTAATTTAAATATTACTCTACAATATACAAGTTATATTGAAATCTAAAAATATATTTCTATATAAAATAATTCATACAGTTCTGAAAACTAAGTATATTTTTTACCCGAGACATGGAAAGTACAGAATTTCACGTTATATATGTGATTATTTAATTCTTCCACTATGTGCTTCACGTACCCAAACTAGATGCTGATACCATTCTGTAATTTGCACATCTACAAAAATACATTATAATCCTAAAATGAGGTTTTTCGATATAATAAGAATTTTTGTATATTGTGGTGATAAAAGTTATTCAAAATTATTGGAAGATTTGTAACACGAAAATAATACAAAATTAGCTGAAAATTTAGTATTAATTGTGAGACACCATAAATATGAGTCAAAATGTATCAAACTGCTTCCTTGTTTGCGTTATATTATAATAGAATGTCTTGTATACGATTATAATATAATATATAGCCACATTCGTATTATGCAGCAAGAAACAACTATAAACATAGTACTCAGTATAAAATCCTAACAAATAAACGGGCAGAGGAAATAGTAGGCATATAACATGCTACAAGTCATAAGTGTTAGTAGCTCAGTAGCTTATTGAATAAGACACATTACTTGTCTCTTTAATCATGAATAAAAGTAATGGGACTCGCATACATTACAAATTTACGACTCTGTAGAGTTGTAGCCATGCAGATTAATTACTAATTATTATGATTGCAATAAAATAAAGTGTTTTATGAGTTAATTCTTAATTGTTATTTATAATTTCGAGTTGTTTACAATTAATACCCTTATAATCTTCACGATGATAATGCATACAAAAATCAAATAAAACGTAAGTATCAGATCAAATATGCAAGACCAAGACCAAGACTGTCGCGGTCTTGATTTGTTTGCAGGTCTTGCTTTGCTGATAACTCACCATGAAATAATCATTTCCAAAAATTATGCCAAATTACAAATGTCAAATGTCTGGTATCCGCCAGTGGTAAGTCCTTGATCATCTCACCATAACGAAGACACGTATGAAATTTCAAATACACTTATGGTATTTAGGTAAAAATAGGACAAAATTTGTTATAGACGTATTTTCGGCAATATGTTTACTTAACTTAAAAAAAACAGCAATGCTCCGAATATTTTATGTTTGTTTAAAATTTCAAAATACACTTTTTTATGAAGTTTTCAGGTTATTATCAGATTAAGTTTTGTTTATTTAAAGGAAAATATCATTTTAAACTATGTAAATTAAACAATTCACCATAAAAGCGGGAATTTTGTAATTTTAGATAAACATGAAAAATTGGTCTGTTTTTTGTTTTGTCGGGTATATATTGGTACCTCACTACTGTAAAAAAAATCAACTGTAAAACTACCAATTACAAATATATGATAAAGTATACGGAATCAACCTCTACAAGGTTCTTTAACACTTAAAAAACAAGCAGAGAAACAAAGTACAGAGAATAGTAAAATTCTATAGATAATCAGGTCTTAAGGTCTGCCAGTTGTAGTGCATACTAAAAATTCCAAAAAGAAGCATATTGCTACGATAAAAAACGCGTATTGTTTACCACATAAGTGGGTAAATTTTTTGTGTAATATAGATAGAAAAACTATTAAAACATTTATTATATTAAATATATGTCTACATTACTCAGTCAAACAAGTAGACTATATAGAATTTATGAATATGATGAATATCTATAGAATCTGTAGACATGAATGAGATATGTATGATGAAATGTCTGTACAGTTGTGTATGATAGTGTTCATATTAGAAGAAATACATATATAATAATTTACTATAATACTAAGAATCAGGGTTGATTTATTTTACATTTGGGCGATAGAAATTACAAAATTCGTAATGATTTGTAAGCAGTATGACTTGCGCCTTTTTTTTTTTTATACGTGATGCAAAAAGTGGAGTGTTACAAATTTATCAATGTGCATATGTTTTTCCACTCTTCAGCATCAAACTATGTGTTATAAAAATTAAGTAAACCCATCCAAAGATTATCAACGCCAGACTTTTGTGCTTACAAATGTCTTAATTATCCAACCACTCAAATGTGGAACAAAATTATATTTTCATTACTCAGTCGACTTTCTAATCTTAACTTCAGAATACAGCTTCAAAAAAACTCAGAAAGTACCCTTATATTAGTTTCAATGGTATCTATGTAACAGCTCAGTGACTAAGTGAAGTACTAATAGGTATGGGTAAAGCTTGAATACTTAGACAGGAGGTTGCTTAAATAAAACGAATATTTCAAATGAAATTTTTGGTAAAACCATTTGGACTATTCATTACTTGTTAGGAAAGGCTCACATCAATTGTAAATCTAGATGTAAGCTTCGAAATTGATAATACTAGAATATAACAGGTAAATAAATTCAAATTCTTATATCAAATCAGTGGTATGTATACCTTTGTGCATTTTTGCGATGGTCGACCTGAACAATACAAAAGTGGTCGATTTGGTTGCTTTTGAAAATGGCAACTAGTTCAAGTTAGTCAGAGCTACTGTCGAAATAGATACTAGTCGACTCGATTAGTGGAGACCATTGCCCACTCATTAGAACATCAATAAGCTTTATTATTATTATTAATATTATTTGTATAATAAGCGTGCCTGCAGCGGTCTTATTTACAGATCCACCTCTGTAAAGTAAATTAAATAAAAATTGACAATATGTATTATATGACAAAGTACTTCTAACACATATAGGCTTTAATAATATATCTTTTAGCCTTTGGTACGTGATCTAATAAAAAATATTGTAAATAAAAAGACATTTTTTTCAGATTTATATCAAATAAAAAAAAAAAAAACGATCACTACTACTGCAAATTCATTTTTTATTAGTTAAAAAAGAATCATCAAAAACACAAACGGTGTTTTTAGTGAAAGTATGTGCTGTAAACTCTCACATGCTATTGTTTTATTTGTGTGTACACTGTTAAAAAACGTAAATTTATAAACTTACTACGGGCAATCTGCCACAATATGTTTTTATTCGTTGCTATAATTACGCAATACTAGTTAATATTAGTTTATTAATCAAGTGATATATTGCTCTGTGAAGGTGATTTAAGAAAGGAAATTTCTCAAAATTTATTAACTAATTTTAATGAATAATTATTTATATTTGCAATTAAAAATAATTACTAATGAAATTTCTTCAATCAATCTTACAATTTGCAATCCAATAACTTCAATTATATATCTTTTTTGTAATTATTCAATAATTTTTGTTTGACTTCTGCCATACAATTTATATACAAAAAAATAAACAAATAATTGTATTTTCTAGAATTTGAATGTTTTATTACAAATTTTAGACGCTCGTAGCGCATCAATTGATTAAGTAGAACCTTCCACGTACTATGCATGGTACGGATATCAAAATTGTACCGTCATCAAATTCAAATATCTTTTTATGCTTCAAAGTTTTCTTGTTGAAGTACTCGTAGCTCTTTGAATACTTACATAATGTTCAGTAAAAAGGTAATCATATTTTAGGAGTTATTTTTTCTACATCTCAAGACATTACAAAAATGGATTTAAATAATTCAAATAATATTTATAAATATTGCAAACAAATTTTTTTGAAAAAACCTACATTTTTATATAATTTACATACTTTACTCATTAAAGAATAACAAAAAACCAATAAAAGATGTATGTTTAGAAAAGTTATTCACGTGAAATTATTCAAAATGAGATTTGTTATTCAGACTTAAAGTGAAGAATAAAAATTAGTAAACTTAATGATCAAATGGGAATTTGAACAATTACACGATGAAATAATATTATTATACAATATACAAAAACAGTGCTTCTCTATGGAAGCTGAGTGAATCGATGCAAAATAGTCATAGTCAACTTTTTTTTCCAAATATTTTTGTGGAAAATATTTTATTATCAAATAATTTTTTATCAGTGTAAACATAAGACTATCAAATATAAATATATATATATATATATATATATATATATATATATATATATATATATATATATATATATATATATATATATATATATATATATATATATTATGACTTCAAGTTTTCCGAAATAAAATTTGAAACCAGGTGTTTTGTATAAAAACAATTGATTTTATGTTTCTCTATTTCCGGGTAAGCAATTGAGACGATTCTTTTAGTATCTTATGTACGCCTTATATTTTTATATTAAAAATTTCAAGATTACTCACACATATTTAACTCTTTAACCTTTTAAAACCATACAAGCTTGACAATTTTTTAAAATATGTTAAATTAAAAAAATGCAAAAATAAAACAATTTTTGTTTTTGTAACGTATGTGTTTACTTTATTGAAAATTTTCAACACACTGTTAAAGATGCGGAGAAAATGAATTATGATTATAAAAATGGGTGAATGTCAAAACTTTAAAATTAAATTGGGGAATCTTTGGTTGTACACTTAAAAAATACTGTATTAAAAACAATAAAACAAGAATTAATAAAATTGTGTAATTTTAATCAAATTTTCGAAAACATTAATGACATATCATTAAACGTTTTTACAAATTTCCCAGTAATTTGTTTTTAGTTTTCAGTTATTATTTTTTGTCAAAAAATCAAATAGAGTGCTATGGTAATTGTGACTTTTGAGAAAATATTTAATCAACAATTCATAATTGTGTATTTAACATTTTAAAGTAGAGTCAACGGTTTGGATTCATTGATTTTAAAATGTTAAAAAGTATTTTCGATTCATCTTCAAAACATTTTTCAAATAAGATATTGGAAATGTTTTCTAGTCAAAAAGTTATAAAATTTTCGATCGAATAAATTGAAAGAAGAATTCTTATGTTTTATTTAAATGCATAATTGTAACAATTAAATCAACAATATGCAAAATTAATTAAATTTTAAAAAAATTTTCAAAGATTACAAATGTTTACAGGATTAGTATGCTATTTTCGTGGAACTGAAATTATAATCTTTGTAAAGGTAAATTTTGCATATTGATTTTTTTTTGTTCAATTTATTTGAATATATATTAATATTTAATTTCATTAATTTTCATTAATGTTACAAACCCGCATCATTCTCGTTTCGCTTATAATATATTATTGGTATGAAAAAATGAAGCAAAAACAAATCTTAATAAAAACAAATAAAAACCAAAATCAATAATTGAATTATTTCCACCTTAGTAGCAGAATAAATAATAAACAACAACAAATGAAATCTCTGCTTCCAAGGTGAAAATAGCTAAAATAGTGATTTCTTATTTGTTTTTTTAAATACTAACAGTATATTTTTTCTTAGCGAAATAAACTCTGTGGAAGTTTAGCAAATAGAAGTGGTAAGGTATTTATGGAGAGATAAAGAGGTTCCTAACATTTAGCGCCATTTTAAAATATACTAGTAATCCTTTTTGACCATCTATGAATTATAAAATGTAAAAACGAAGATACGCAGTCGATATTGTATAAAATCAAAAGATCATTTAAAATCATAAAAAATGCAAAGCTCTCGTGAAATCAATTGAAACATCGTTTTTAATTAAACGGAAAAGATATAGTGAAAAAAGTTAATAATTTATTCATTCAATAAATAAATTTTTCATCACTGTAGTACGTACATTTCGTTATATATACAATTTTTCTTCATTGGTTAATTTAATTTTAAAAACTATATATAAAAATATATATAAAAAAAAAATTCAATTCGTCTCCTCAATGCAACAGTTTAGTTTACTACTTTATTCTTTTAACTTGTTAAACTTCTTATAACATTCACATCAGGGGATTTTTATAACGTTAAAGTTTTACAAATATTAATGAAACACGTTATTAATTTTTAAATTTCATCACAAAAATATACCCCACTTCTTTTACTTCCATCTGTGTTAAGGATAATATAAGGAAGTATTTGTTCTTCCTGTCTTTTCGAGAGCAAATTAAGGTGAGTGTAATACCAAAAACACGAGGATTTATATTTTTTTGTCTGTCGTTTATGTCGCATAATACCAGAAATATAGATAACAAAATGTAAGAATGACGAAAAAAATCGTAAGTTCTATTTATAAATTTAAAAAGTAATTCAATAAATTTTTTTTTAAATAGTGGCAAATTTTCAATATAAAATAATGTACCACCCACAGACTCCTATAACATTTGGTTTATGAAGGAGTATATCGTAGTCACAACGATAAAAAACGGTAAAATTTGATGTTCTTGTATATTCGGTTAAAATGGCTACGAAATACCATTGGAGATTCATGCTAAGATTTCACTGCCATAATAGCAAATAATAACTATTCATAATACACTCAGCATTCTTTTCCATGGAAAACAAAAATATGATTTGTTAGTGTAATATAACACTAAATACTCTTATGGAACAGTCCCTTTTTATAAGTTATGTTATGTCTATGGTGTTTAAATGTTGGTAGATCTAAACAGTTCTCAATTATACCGGTGGTCAGAGTCTACGTTAGTACGAATATCCAATTTCATTAGTCAAATAATGCCAAATTATTTAAAAAATTAGAAAAATTATCTTCAATTCTTACAATTTTTTCAATTTTCATGCCTAGAACTTCAATTAAAAGTTAATAATTTTGTTTTTACATTTGTATTTAATTAACGAATGTTTACTACAAATTTTTACTACTCGAGGCTCTTTGATCGACTAAGAAGTCGCTTCGACGTGCTATACTCGATTCGAAAAACAATTGATTGTAACAAAGATACTCTAAATACTTAAGTATATTTTATCACCCGTTTATGAATGCAAGGGTATTCTTAAAAACCAAGGGATAAAATTCAACTATCAGCATCAATAAATTAATAAAAATAAGACATTGTAACTGATATTGAAAGTCGATGACACGGATAAAGAATTATTTAGGTACTAATAAATAAAAATTTTTAAAAGTACATTAAGCTATATTTACTTAAACTGATAGATAAAAAAATTCACTTTGAATTTATTATGTGACGAAGCGTTTTACAATTTTGATTTTCTCAACATTAAATAAAAATATATTGACTAGTATGAGGAAAAGCTTTAGAAAATAAAGATTAATAAATCAATTTCTTACTAAATGCAAGAAATAAATCAAAATCAGTAGTTTGAGTTGCAATAATTTTTCACCAAACTTCCACGAAATATATGTTGCGCGTACGTGGTACCTCTTATCTATGTAAATGTATCAAGGCTAGTTTTTAATCTGTCCTATGGGACAGTATATTCTTCCTTGAATCACTGTTATAGAATGATAATCAGGTCAATTTCTTTTAACCTTTGATTGTTGCATTATTATCACACATTCAAAGTACAAATAAAAAAGTAACATGATCCCGTTGGAATTTATCCTGTTTAAATCGGATTTCATAAGACAACCTCTGTATAACGTATATTCATTCTATTTTATAAATTAAATTACTCCTGTAAAGGTTTTTATTTTTTTATTAACAATCTTATATGAGACCACATACAAATTTATTAAAGGAAGATTTTCTTTACTACAGTTTAATTTTTTTTTTTTTTATTATCTCTGCAAACCATTTCAATTTTTATTATTAAAGTCGAAATATACGAAAAAAAAATCCCAACATTGTGAGACATCGGTTAAAATTGACATAAACACTAAGTGGCAAATTTTTTTGTTTGCTTTTTTAAAGGACTACTTCAAGAGGGTATAATTTTCATAAGTTTGAATATATCAAAGAGAAAAATATTTCTTTTATAGTTATTAAGTATTTTGCAATTGAGTGTGTTAGTTATAAAATGTTTGCAATACTCACAAGGGAATTGAAGTACATGGTGTGTGTACGTATTAAATAACAGTGTGATATATTTGGCTTCAGATAACAATCGATAAACGTGTTCAACATGATTTAAACATCCAATATTCCACACATTGTTAACGTTTAAAATAGTCCTTATATGTTTTTTTAAAGTACGATTCCAAGAAAAAAAAGAATTTCTTCAAATCAAATTAGATCACTGTGTTTCATTCTAGGTCAATTAAACTACTAAGCCTTACTCAGATCTGACGACCTCATTCAGATATAACTAAATGGCTAATACATAGTATTGTAATCTTGACATGAAAACGAAGGGCGTGTTGAAAAGTTTTGATGGAAATACTCAACAGTATCTAAATATAAAATACAATTTTTATTTACAAGAAATTTTATTACAATATTTTGATGTCAAGATTATTCTTGCCAAATTTCGTAGTATTTTGAGAATTTTTTTTTTTTTTTTTGGATTATTTACCAGCGAAAATTAAAACAAAAGTCACATCGCAAGTTTTTAATGGATATTAAATTTGAATAATTCATATTATTTTTTTTCGGGCAAACCGATATAAGTTTTTAATGTAAATTAATTTTGAATAATTCATACTAGCAAGGAACTTTCCAAAGATCAACCATATGCAAAAATTTTTAAAATCGGTGCATAAAATTAGAAAATTTTTGTTTATCAAGAAAATAATACTTCTATACTAAGAAGTAAAAAATCAGCTAATGAATATAACCACTCTAAACATAAATGATTTTTACCGATTTTAAGATGATAAAAGTTATTCAATTATACATGTGATTTTGATTAGAATAATAATCGGTCTACTCAATTCTCATTCGCCTCGTAGCAATTTAATATGTCTACCAAAAATCCTCAATAATCTTGACTGACAAAATGTAGAAAAATGCTTTTTAGTATATGAACATGAATTGCCTTTTGAATGAACCTGAATATGGAATTTTTCTTTTTAAACTTAAAAGTTAAAGATTTTTGAAAATTGTTCATTCATCTGTTTGCATAGCAAAAAACCTTAGAGGAATTAGCCGTTATTCCATTTTTAACGGTAAAGTAAATGGATATAGCCGGTATGGTCAGATAAAATAATTGGTGCTTTATTCACCCAAGTTCAAAAAGACTGGACACTGGCATAGTTTATTACTTTATTTGGAGTTACATGCAAGTGACTGAATCACAAAGCAGTTTTTGCTGTTCAATAATTTTACTTTGCTAGATCTCTGTGACAAAATGGTATATATTTACCTAACCTTCAAATAGTTGAATTATGATTTTTTTGTTCTTTTTTAATTTTTTTAAAAATTAATTGGATTATTTTTCATTATTGAAATAAATCACAATATTGTTAAATAAGAAATTGATATCTTTAAGGTCATTATGAACAACACCAATGTCTTAAATATATTCTCAATACACATAAGATATGCACATGGAATATTTGAGCAACCTTCACTGTCATTTTGAATATGTGGATGCTTTACTTCAAAATATTTCTTACAAAAATAAAAGGCTACAGCTATGCCATGATTGATATAATTTAAAATCACATTTTCAGTTAGTTTCAGTTAATTCATGATTCTCTTGAATAATAGTAAAACAAACATATTTACTAATTTTCACTTACAAAATACCTAGTCCTTGAATTATATTTCATCGACCTGATTCGTTTACCTGCCAAATTCAATTTTGGCTAAAACGAGTTTTTGTTCAGACTTGAAAGTTCATTATATTATCTACCGTTTGGTATAAGAAAAACGTCGATATTCACATTTAAAGAGTAAAATGACTGACATTGTATACTTGACCACCTATCGGTATACTCGTATCAAATATTTTCGTGTCTCAGTCAAATATTTGAGGATGTCAACAATTAATTATAAATAATAGTATTCCCTTATCATGATTTTGTTTTATCTGTTCATTTAATGTTTTTAACAAATATTACATTCTCAAATCTGAATTTAAAAGACTTGGCAGTCTAAAGCATCATATTATTTTATTTGAGGAGGTATAAAACCGCCTAAGTTCCTGCTATTTGCTCTATTTTCCCAAATTTTGTAATATGAGTATAACACATGTTAAAAGTTACACTTCTAAGACGTTAGGCGAGGAATGTTTATCTAAAATGTTAAGTTAAGCTGCATAATGCATAAAAATTTTATTCAGTTTTTTATTCGTCCAATTAACTTATTAAAAATGGCAGATAGCAAGTTAACGACTCAGGCCGACTATTCTATATTTTTATGAGTTGAATTTTTATAATTTGGATGTTGACACCTTTCTTTGTGAGTATTTTTATGATACCTAAAACCTGTTTGCTAGGTAAAGACTGCGAAGTGTGAATATATCTTCTAATATAATTGGATTTTCTAATTTCATTCACATTTTGGAAAAGGTTTTCGATATTTATTTATTCATATTGAATATGATATATATTTTCGAATTAAAAAAATGAGTAATTATCAAAAATAGAAAATAAATTTTTTATTTTATTGATTGACACCAAAACTCATGAGAAACAGGAATCGAAAATTAATTCGTTAATTAATGTTTCCATAATCTTCCACGTTTTATCAGTAAGCTTTCGGTTTTCGGGCGATTATTTCGCCGTTTGACGCTATGTCGTTACCAATACAAAAAAAAAATTTGGGAGCTAGCGATATAAATAGTAATAACCGTATTAAATCTTCTTTTTTGTACTTGTAGAAAATAACAATATGAAATTTCGATCTCTCAAATTAGCGTTGTTACCTATTAAAATGATAAAACGAATCTTATTACGACATTGCCAATTTAAATACAGTTTTCTATTAAAAACTCGAGGTTTTTTTTAGATTGGTGCTTTTTATTTGACATGTAGTGTACGTCATGCATGAACATACTTTAAATAAATGTAAACTTCTTTCCAATGCTTTACATAAGAATGTGTTGTTGATGTTGTAGGTGGTGAAACAAATTAGCTTTCGATTTTCTTTGAGTATATATTTTACACCGAGAGTTAATAGCAGAATAGCAAAATACTATCGATCGTATAATAAGTATAGACGACTTCACTTCTAACAATTTTCGTAGTAGGAAATTTTTTATCTGATCAATTTAGATATTTGCAGGGACATAAATTGACAAGCTGAAAGTACGAGTAATTGTTTAAAACATAATTAAAAATAACATTTTAAAATTCCAAATCAATGCGCTGCCTGAAAAAAAAATTTTTTTTCGTGGTTAGAGGTTTATAATCGCGACCAAAAATTTTTATCTCACTAAAAGCATTCAGATTTGGTACGTTGGTGTGTGTAGTTAGCAAGCCAGATTTAATTTTATGTATTTAAAAGTCTCTAATAATTTTGATAGCTTCTAAGCGGGTGAAATTATTACACTACTATCAGTTTGAATGATAAGAAACATCTGTAAATTATGCTGCATTTGATACTTAAGGAATTGATAAATGTGAAGATAACAACAAAAAGAGTTAATTGGTAAGATACTTTTCTCATGGTTTTGTATCAACGTTTCAACTATTTTCAACCATCAGCTAAATTTGAAAGCTAAGATTAATAAAAGTTTTTTGGTTTGAAAAAACAATTTTTTATTTGGAATTTATTTCTGGTTGAATCTTTTATGATACAAAAGTACCGAGTCGAATAGGATCACACTACACTTCTTCAATCAGTGTGGGTCACTAGACTTAAGTGAGTATACTAGTTTGACTGTTTGATTTTTTAAATAAACACTGCAATACTCCTTAGAAAAAGAAATCAGCCATGTGTGAAAATACGACCACTTTTCATATTTTTACAGAAATTTTTTAAACTCTGATTTTCTTTGAAGCCTTAATACGTCACCTAAATAGATACACTATTGAATTAAATCGGATTGATATTCCAAAAATTAAACTATCTGTGAGAAATCTGGCACCAAGCCTTAACGTGGTCATATTTGATCCAGTTCCCTTACTAAGCTTTCTAATTTATTTAAATCGATTTGCTACCGATTATGTAAGATGTGTAATTCGAGTATTCAAAAACAGACTATATTTTGTGATTCTATTATTTTTGTTATTACCACCCAGTAGCCTATTTAATCATTCATTACTTGCGCAAATATATCTCCAATATGTGCATCTATGTCAAGTTCATTTCAAATTTAATAGTTATTACTTATTTGTTTTACTATAATCTTATATGTACAGTATGGCTCCATATGGAAAAGTTTTGCGATAAAAATTTATTCTTTTTAAAAAATCTCTGCTTTCGAAAATATTAACTTTCAGCTATTAACTTTTGACATCGAAGGTACAGGATGTACATAAATTAAAAAAACTTTAATAAGTTTTGCGATAAAAATTTATTCTTTTTAAAAAATCTCTGCCTCCGAAAATATTAACTTTCAGCTATTAACTTTTGACATCGAAGGTACAGGATGTACATAAATTAAAAAAACTTTAATAAGTTTTGCGATAAAAATTTATTCTTTATAAAAAATCTCTGCCTCCAAAAATATTAACTTTCAGCTATTGACTTTAGACATCGAATGTACAGGATGTACACAAATTGAGAAACGTCGATAGGAATGTTTTGATCACTTCAATTTTAAATTAAATTTTGCTAATCTTAAAATTAATTATCAGTTATCCTTATTAACCATTTATCATACTCTTAATATTTACTTGTTGATTTAAGACATTTAATGAATAAAATGTAACAAAATAATTAACGGCTCGATTTCTCGACTTTACCACATTATAATTTTTTTGGACTTATTTAAAAGTGAAGGTTTATCAACAAGGACTTTTCAGAAATTAAGGCCATTTAGAAGAAGTAATAAAGGAAACAGTATATGAAATCGCTTCGGAGATATGTAATAGTATATTTAAAGAATTTTATAAAAGAAGAACTAAATGTATACAGCGCGACGGAGGATAGGTTTTACCAAATACGAACTGAAGGTAACTTCTGATACTTGGGTCAACAATTATTTATAAAGTATGAAAAGTAAATTTACAGTAGGTATTATTTTGTTACATTTCATTCATTATTTATTAAATGTTTCAAATCTGCAAATAAGCATTTGATGTACGGTGACTAGTTAATTGGGATAACAGTAAACGTGTATTAAAAATAGGATTAGCAAAATTTAAAACTAAATTGGTCTAATCATTCCATTCGTCGTTTTTCAATTTGTGACCATTCTGTATGTTCGATGTCATGAGTGAGTGAATGGCTAAATATTAATATTTTTTTAAAACAGAGATTTTTATAAAGTAAAACCTTTTTTCGTAAACCTTATAATAAAGAAGTTTTCACACTGTAAATATTTTCATATTTATTAAATATTTTTTAAAAATTCGATCACAGAATGTTTTTATATATCTTTTTTATAATAAATAAATCAGTTTTAAGAAATCGAAATGAATCAGAAATACAATTTTGTCTTTTTATATAAACGTAATATTTCTATAAGCGTAAAAGAAATATTTTTTTTTTTTTAAACGTTTCCAACATTATTAATTTTATGTTTGCGCAAACCATCACCAAATTAGCAACGATTATCATCTCCACAGAGAATCATTACGACTAGTTTATTCATACTGATGGTGACTACTATGTTGTCGAAATACGTATTCATAAAAATACAAAATAATTTGATCTAAGAAAGTGGGGCAAAATATCGAAATTTATTCGAAAAATCCTAGAGTTCTCTTTAATAATATTCAGCTTACTTGCAGTGGCTTAAAATGATCACCCAAAAGTATTTAAAAAAAGAAGATAAATTTTCTGAGGTGTCATATATTAACTCGAAAATAGGATTTAAAGAAATTTTTTCCATAAAGCACTGAAAAATAGTAAATGTCAAATTATATTCATTAAGATATAATATATATATATATATATATATATATATATATATATATATATATATATATATATATATATATATATATATATATATATATATATATATATATATATATATATATATATGGTTTAAAAACTACTTCGTCCCGAACATAGCACTTTGTGTTCTGTGTGCCGTTTTTAATCTTTGAATAGTTTTTAATCATGTTTATTAAATTGTGCTTATCACAGAATTTTCTTGTCAATATTCGCTATTAAATATATGATAAAAATTTGAAAAATAAAAGAAAAAAAATAATAATAATAATAACAAACAGTAATAATCCATTCATAACCCATGCTTTTATCCTGTTGTTACATGAAATTATATTAATATAATTAAATCAAAAGGAAACCGGCGGGCAAAAAAAAAAAAAACATTTGATTTCTTATATTATTCACAAAATAATATTCAAATTTTTATAAATATCAAACAATAAAATTTTTATGTATGGATTGGAGCGTTACCTTGTGGAACATTTTTGAATTTGTACTAATTAAAACAATATTTTGTGATATTCCGAGAATTTTATTTGTATTCAATTACAAGTTATTAATACATAAATTACGACAGAAATTTAACTTCACAGTATGATAATGACTGAAATAAACTGTCGAAATATATGTTGTAATTTTTGTATTAATTATTAATTTTTAATTCAATACAAATAAAACTCGTGGAATATCGCAAATTAATTTTTACAAAAAAAAAAAAATTATAATTTTTCTTCAAACACACACATGTAAAGTTCAAGAAAATTATTTAAGTAAAAACCAGATAGAAATAGAATCTTTATAAACAAAATGTGAAAAATGTTCATTTTAAAATTTGTAGCCAAAAACTAATATATAATCCACTAATTAAAAATAAGTCTTACTTGCAGAGGCGAACAGAATACATGCGTTCAAATCGGAAATGACATGACACATTTAAAAACACAAACCAAACTAATCACACAATGTTTTATTTTTCCAAAAATACAAAAAACAAAACAAAAGAGAAAAAAAACTGTTATAGCAAACACATGACTGATATAATAATAATAAGTAATAAAAACGTTGTTTCATGACAGTGAATTGCAGTTATTACAAATAAATAGGAAAAAAAAAACAACATAATGTAGCCCTTTTCGTCTAAAATTTATGGAGAGAAAATCCAATTTTTATTTTTGATATATTGATTGATATCAAATAATATGACATTTAATGAAAAAACTGATGTCGCAACATACATCTCCCAAGAAAAATGTATTTTAACAAACATTTCAAAGAGCATTTTGTGTAATCGTCCAAGTATTAAATAAATATTATAACTTATTTTAACACTAGTCACGCAAGCAAAGCAAAGTATACAAAATTGAATTCAAACATGTTATTACTTAGGTGCTTTTTAGGTGCTGCCGTGATATCACGCTAGTATATCAATTCTGAATTAAAATCTAAAATTAGGTGCTTTTTAAGAGCATTTAAGGTGTACGCCTTAAAATTACCAAAAAAATCCGTGCAACATGCTAGCTTGACACTTTTTTCAGCAGTGATTGATTCATGTTGCACAGCATTTTGGTAATTTCAAATTAATTTACACCATAAAAATACCTTATTTTAGTACAAACATTATATAATTATTGTTTTTACGTCGGAATTGATCTACCATCGTGATATCACAGCAGCAGTGCATCTTAATGGCTCAATTTATTTAATTAACAATTTGAGCACTTATTTAAATTTGCAGCATCTAAAAATCACCTAATTTTGAGAATATTTATATTTAAATTTGAATAATTTTTTTCTTTTGTTTCAAGATGTCTCTTTTCTAGTTTGACATAGTGAATCAGTGCAGTGGTTCTTTGGAATACTTGATTAAGTTGATTTATTTAATGCACACCAAAAAAGCATCCAATTGTGGTACTTGCATTATATAATAAAAGTTATTTTTACACATTGTTATAACAGCGTGATATTATGGCAGAAGTACATATTAATGACTCAATTTTCTTAACTAAAAATTTGTGTACCTAACTTATTTTTGTATCATCTAAAAAGCACAAAATTTTGAGCATATTTAAATTTAATTTTGAATACTTTGCTCTGCTTACTTGACTAATGTTTAATATTATAAATGCAAAAAGAATATGTTTATTTGCCAGCGGTAAAAGTGGTACTGCAAGGCTTAAGCACTATAAGAATTAAAATTTCCAAAACTATATATTCAGCTTTTAAAATTATTCTACCAATACTATGATCGACTACAATCATTCATTTCGTCACCTTCAAATTTTTCCCGTTAAAAACACTAAATTCCAATAATCAATAAATTTAAGAAACTTACAAATTGAAGCCGATTCTTTTTAATGTGTTTTTAGTGACTAAAAGATTTGTATTATACATTTTACAAGAAGGCTTTTGTGCAGTAAATATCAAGTAAAATCTTCTTTGGTTTGGTTTTAAAATCAAACAGCCTTTCAATAATCTTTCATAGATTACAAAATAAATCCTGATATCAATAAATTGGCCTTTGGAAATTAACTTTATCTAACTTTGAACTTACGTTTTTTTATATCATTTAGTATTTATTTTATTTGACAATAACTAGAATTTGTTTATAATATGTCTGGTGCTCTATGTTTGATATATATGGATAAAAATGTCAAATATTAACCACCTATCGTAAATATTATTATTATTATTATTACAATAAAAATATATTATTTCCTTGTTTGGTATCAAATGTCACTATAAACATGGAGCACGATCATAGACTTAAATTAAAAAACTTTTCTATACCTATAAAAAAATAACTAGGTCTTCAATATTGTGGTAGTTTTAAATTTACAAGTACTGCCTTCAATGAATTTGTTTATCTATCAAAGACTTAAGACGCCATACCAAATTGTAATATCACGGAGGAAAGATCGGAAGCCTGATTCTAAACTAAGTGTAAAAAAACTTATTTGTCTGAAAGCTCTGATCTCAAATTCAATTGATTTTAAGAGCATGGACCAGTCTTTATTTGTTGTGAATAAAGGTTGCAGAACAAACTTCACAAGCAAAGAGCTTAACGCTGTTAATTCCTTCAATAACTTATACCAGGTTGATGTTCTTAAGATTCCGGTTATAGCTATGTTTCCAGTTATATTATAGCTATGTTGTCTCAGGATTCCGGTTAAAGCTATGTTTACCATAATCATGAATTTTCTGACTTTATCTTACACAAACCTTACACATATTGTCCGATTCAATTCATAAGACTTATCGCGTTGCTACGCACAAGTGGTAGAAAGATTCTGAGAATTACTCGTAACAAAATATTTTACCCAATAGATACCATAGAGGCAATTTGTACACACATATTGCTATTTTTCCCATTATGTGGTTACTCCTAAGAGATTATTATCCAATATTTGTATTTTAACAACTAATTAATAAGTGTCAACCAATTATTTTCCATTTCGCGTTCAACTTGTTTAAGACTTCTGCATAATTTTTTAAAAACATTTCTATGTACAATAACATTTGTTATGAATGAGTGCCAGTTGGTTTTCGTTATCATGGCTAGCGTTATCTTTCCTTTCTATACTTTTACTGTTGTACTATTACTTAGTTTGTAATTTGTTACCCACATTTATTGCTTTTATCGTTATTGTTAAATTTTCTACTTAATTTCTTGTTTTTTTTTAGTATTATCAATGAGAACTCTAGGATTTTTCGAATAAATTTCGATTTTTTGCCCCGATTTCCTAGATCAAATTATTTTGTATTTTTATAAATATTTATTTCGACTACAAAGTAGTAATCATCAGTATGAATTAGCTAGTCTCTAGTTTACGAAAAAAAGTTATACTTTATAAGAGTTTTATAAAGTCACCAAATTAGCAACGTGTAACATCTTCTCAGAGAATCATTACAACTATCTAATTCATACTGATTATGGCTACTTTGTAGTCGAAATACGTATTTATAAAAATACAAAATAATTTGATCTAGGAAATTGGGGCAAAAAAATCGAAATTTACTTTATTTCTGTTAATAATATTATTAAGTTTATAATTTGTTATAAATTAATCAGATCTATTGTTTCATTTTCTAATACTCAATGTCAAAAATTATTGTATGACACTAATTTCACCAATGAAGCATATAAGATGTACTATGCTCCTATGCACTTACATTATTCAAATCAATTTTATTCAAAATTTCTTATAAATTTTGACAAAATGTTTTCTTTTTATAACTAAATTATAGTTATTATTGCTTTAAATATTTGTTTTAAACAAATAAATAATATATAAATACATTGTTATTTAATGGTATTATTTGTTATTATCATGTAAGCCAAGTCAACAAAAATAAGAAACATTTATATATAGAATATTATAATAAACTTCAAACTACTGAGTGTAAAAGCAAACATTGAGACACCAGATAAAATTTGAAAATTATTAAAATATTGGTAAAGAAAAATCTCCATATGTTTAAATGAAATATCTTTGGAGTGATATATTTACTTTTTAAATATAGAGAGCAACAGATTTAAACACGTTTAAAATTTTCAAATCAATCAATTTTTTTTTTTTTTTTTTTTTTGGCAAATAGTATCAGAATTTAAACAAACTTTTATTGATCATAGTTTCACTTTTATAGACAAGTCTAGTTTTGTTTTCTTTCTTATTTGCAATAGTCTTATAATACAATTTTAATTATTATTGAGAGATGTTTGATATATATTCTTGTGAATGGAACAGCTATGTATATAGTCGAAGAAGTTAAACACAAAAATACGGCTTACTGTCAATTTTTATCTTTCATTAAGTCGGATTTAAATACGGTTCGGTGCGTTAGATTCGTGAAAATCTTTGAAAATTTTTTGACATACTCTCATAATATATTTCAGAAGTAGTGGCAATTTGAAGTGGACAATTATAAAAAATGTTAATAATGGTGGAAAATGAGTTAAATTTTATTACTCGGGGGGGGGGGGGTTCCAGGTCGTTGAACATGAATATAAGGTCAGCGGGAGCCTGTGGAAGACCTAGCACCAACAGCGGAAAATGGAAATTTGACCAAACCAGAGATCGGCACAGGATTATCTGGTGCAGATGCTGTTCTACATGAGTATATACTTAAGAGTCTGAACGCAATCTATGATTGAAGTATACTCTCAGATGGTTACATAGTAAAAAGGTTTTTATTATTACCTTGGTCACAACGTCGTCTATCAGATACTTAGCGCCCATCATACGAAATAAATAAATATTATCATATTTTGGATTTACAGGAACTATTTTTTATTAATAGGCTCACAATGTATCAATCAGAGGCCTTTATTTTATGGTCGAAGACAATGCAATACGGTATATTTCTCTAAAAATTGTAGTATTTTCGAGTTGAATAATTCCTCAAATACACAAATACACATATTTTCGAGTTTTTGTTTTTTAATAAAACTATTTTTTGCTTAACCACTTTTATTAAAAATTGATTTAATTTAATTTTTTATATATTTCAACCAGCATGGCCATCTTCAGAAATACATGTTTTCTGAAGATTTTAGCTAAATAATATTTTTTTCATTTTTTTCACAAATTAAAGTTCCAAAATATATACTTCGGTGATACCTTGTGCGACGGAGAGGGGAGTCCGAAAAATAATTAGGCAAACAATTGGATTCCTAATATTTAAGATTCTCAATATTTGAGTAATTTTTACACACTCAAATTCATCTAGCTCCTACTCTTTATGAATCGATAAATCAAGAATATTAACACATCGCCACAGGCTATAGTGATATTCATGAAGTGTTTAATTATGTCTCTATTATATAATAGTAAAATTAATTGATTATCCAACGTTTTATAAATAAATATCTGAAACAAAGTAGCAGCTTTATTTTTTAAACAGGGGTGATTAAATATATTTGTTTTGTCAATCTATGACTCCAGGAATTTTATAGATTTTAATTTATGATAATAATATGATATTCTTTCTGTTTATATTATATTTATACAAACTAAAAATAATAAACCTCTTTAAATTTAAAGATTTTATTTAAAAGCTCTAAAAAGAAAATAATAAACTTTTACTATAAACGTATAACGTCTTTACACAATTTATATGATATAAAAACTTGTCGCGAGATGTAAGTACTGGTATTTACTTTATTTGAAAATTTTAATAGTTTAAATCAATAACACTAAATTATTTAATTTACATGTAAATCTACATAAGTAAATTTCGCAACAGGCTTTTATGTCATATAAATTGTGTTATGATAAAAATTTTAAAGTAAATCTTTATTTTTTTTTTCTTTTTAGAACATTTAAATACAAGTTTTAAATTTAAAAATAGCTTTTCACTTTTAATTTATTTTCAACTTTTGATTTATCACTTGATTAAATTACCAGAAATTTAGGTTATACAGCGTTTCATAACGTTTTGTTATAGTTGAAGATTTGTTCAAAATGTAGTGTCAAGCTTTAGAAGCCATTTCATTTGATACCCATATTGTAAGAGTGCATTCATTAAACATAACAAGTCTGTCATGTTAGGTTTGTCGCCATGTTTGATTTCGAATAACGTCACACAGATAAGCAAGCATTGTCATCCAAACTGTACGTGTATACAATATTTCAGCGCTCTAGGTTGAAGGTATCAGCTTCCAAATTGAATTTCAAGATTCTAACCGAACAAACATACATTGAAAATAAAATAAAAGCTTTAAAAAAACAGGTCTCTGTTGACTATAAAAAATAGATAGTCGTATTCTATCATTGAATTTGAATTAAGAGTAACTGAAATATTAAGAATTCGAAATATTAAAGATATAAATATTTTTTTATGTTGTATACTGTTTCTAACTTAAATCGCTTATATTTCGTGGGCCCCGAGCCGTTCTTAAGGATAGTAAGCATCAAGGTACTTTTTCCAGAATAACTAACATTTCGACAAAATGCCAATTTGTAAAAATTTTTTATAATGCTATCGAAATTAGCAGTTATATTCATAAAATATTCAGTCCATATAGTTATTAATAAAACAAAGATAATAATTGAATGAATTATAATGATATGCTTTTATTAGCGAAATTGTGGCGTGTCTACATAGTGAATCTATAATATTAGCAAAATTGTCACAAAAAAAGTTATTACACTAAAAATTATTTGTTTTGAAAAATATACATTTTTTTATTTTTAATTTTCCTTCTATCTCTTATAGTTTAAAAATTGGATCATGGATACTTTGAGTCCTTTGGATTAATGTTTATATAGATTTTTTTTTTATATACCTAGTATGAAAATTTTGGTATATGAATATGAGACCTGGTCATAAAAAATTTCATATAAGTAACGTTTTACCAATCACTTTCCATACCCATACAAAGTTGCCGATGATCAACTATTTTCCGTTCATCGGCCAAGGTACGGCTACCAATGCTCGGCCAAGCATCGGCATTCTTTAACGGCCTATGGCTGGCTTATCATCGCCCGCCGTAGTATACGCTCTATAATAATTTGCGATCTTCAGCCGATGCTTGGCCGATGATATGACACTTTTTTGACTGCGCAAGCGTATTGAAAATTAGATCAGCTGTTAAAATGATATTATAGATGAACTCAATCATGTGAAATCAGTGAGTTCGATTGCTTGTCAGAGCACAGATGCATGCTCAGACAAAAATAAACATGCAAAATCAAGGTCAAAGGTATGTTTATAATAGTTGAATAATTATACAATGTTTTTATGGATTTTTTTCATTATAGAAGTTCATTCTACCTTTGAGCAAGCCATTTCAACTCATATTTATTATGATGATATATTGTTTGGTAAGTGTTTATGGTTTTTATTTAAAAAAACAAATTGAATATTGCTCGTATCAAGGAAAAAAAATTTGTTTCCATTCATTATTTTTTACTATTCCAACTTTTTACATGACTTAATTGATACGCATGTAATTAAATTAGGTATTCTCTAATTACGATGAGAAAACAACTAATGAATATTTTATCTGTATTTATGCATCGAATTTGCTAACTTTATTTCTAAGTATTTTATTGTGAAAAATAATGATTATTTAAAATGAAAAGTCAAGATTTTTCTAACTAATTTTCTTCTTAATAAATTTTATTACTTATCTTATTAATTACTTATAATATTTTTGTATATTTTACTATTTACTGTTGTTTTAGATCGTATAAAGACTTATATTGATGGGAAATTTGACGAATTACATGAACATTTGGATGCATTTAAAATAAGCACGGAGTATGTCATAAAAAATAAAGCTAACCGAATTAAAACTCAAGTTTTAATGAAAACTGGGGAAAATGTTCCAAACATTTCTAAAACAACTGCTATGGAGCCTTATAAAAATATATTCCCTATCAACGATGAGGCGCAATTTTTGATTTTTGATAACGACCTGAAAACTGACGACGAAAAAAAGAAACTGAAGAATTTATTCAGAGCTATTATGTACGGGGAATCAGATGTTGTAACTATAATACGAAAAACTTTATCTGAGGTCATTATACCTACCGTACAATTGAATTATTCTGGCACTGGGAAGAAAGTACGTGGTATCGGGAAACACAATTTAGTTCTACTTGCATTTACACTAGTTTAAAAGGTAGGATATATATGTTTAAAATCTACACCTGAATAAAGTTATGTTTTATCTATCAATATTTCTAATTTCAGAGGTTGTTGAAGAAAAGTTTCGGGACTCGGAACAATCCAAATCGTTAAGGGTAAAGATCGGCAGTTTTCTTGCTAATGCAGGAGACAGAGATGGAGGCCGCCGTCAAGGAGCTATTAACAACCAACAACAACAACAACACAACAATAATAATAGTAACGAGGAAAACAATGATAGTTAATTTTTATACTAAAATTACTTATTTTCTTTTTTAATAACTCACTTAATGTTGTATTACTTATATTTATAATTGTAGTGAAATATTCTTTTAAAACTCTTAAAATAAAAAATAATTTAGTATAATTAATTAATATATTTATCGAATAAAGATTAATGTTTCTAAATAAAAAATTTTTTATTTGTAAATTCAAAACAATTAATTATAATAGTATGTTTGACAGAGGCTTGGATCCTATGCTTGGCCGATCATAGGATCCGATATTGGTACGTTTGGCAGATGCTTGGATCCTATGCTCGGCCAATCATGAGATCCTATGATCGGCCGATCATAGGATCCTATACTCGGCCAATCATAGGATCCGATATCGGCATGGCGTTACAGTCCGATACTCGCCCAGTCTTGGGCCGATGATATATTTGGATGATTGGCCAATACTTTTAAATCGGCTGCCTGTCTTGGCCCATTAATGGGCCGATCCTCATTTTTTGTTTGGGTAGGGGAATTAATATTAAAATACTCCTAAATAGATTAAACACAAATATAAACAAAAAAATTTACATTGATAACTAAATACTACAATCTTATATATAAAAGGTTCAATAGTATCCACTTTTAAATAAAAATAAAAAATTATAATGTTTGAGTTTTGGTTTTTTTATTTAAACCATTTTGTTTATGTTTGTATTTATTCTACATAGGTGTATTTTAATATTTATCCCTTATTTTCTTATGGAAAGTAATAGTAAAATCATACGGTATATGAAAGAAATTAACAAAGTAATAAGTTATAAGAAAATCATATAGTTCATTAAAAAAAATTCACATATACAACAATGTATTTACTATTGAACCTAAAAATAAAATATGAAACTCCCCCTCACATCTCATCAAAAATAAACAATAAATTTTGATGAATATTATTGAAGGTGGATGGATAACATAGAGGATATGAAATATATTTATTAGAAAATTAATTATACACCTTTATAGACTAAAAATGGTTTGTTACTTGTTTACTTATTATATACATTCGTTAATGTCTATTATTAGTTCGCAGTATTGTTCGTTCGTTCGTTCGTTTGTATCCTCTTACAACGTTGTAAGCATCATTATATTTTATAATGCATTATATTATAAGGCATAAAATTTATGTAATTATTACGAGTTAATAAACTATAATCATAAACTGATTTTAGCAAAAAACCTACTAACCAATCAGTCAAAATATGGAATGAATGAATCTATATATTATGTGAATCAAATACTGTGCACCTCTTTTTACGAAAACTTGACGGCTGGAGGAGTATGAAATTTGGCACACTTTTAATTGATATAGAGAAAAAATGGAGAATACTAATATATATTTTTTTTAATCAATCAATAAAAAAAAACATTACACACACTATGACACGCACTCACATATACAACTTGTGGCATATATTATGCACACTACCATGCATACTTTTTTTAAATATACTGTGTTGTTTAAATGCACGCGTATATACGGTTTTGTTAAAAGATAACGAGATTTACTTTTGAGTGATAATGGTCGAATTTCGAACGCTGTAATTGGGGCTCTGATCGGAATAATTAGCTAAAAGTAATCAAATTCATCTCACCAAGTTTTATTACTTGATTGATACGTCACAACTGTCTAAAATTTCGACTAAAACGTTCACATTTTACAATATTTGTGTTTTTTGTATACTCAAAGATTCAAAAAATGCGACTCGTTTACCTAATTTCATTTTTTCACCTATCTAAAAACATTAAATACTCGATTGTTACGGTGGGTTTTGTTGCTTAAAATTAGTGTATTTTATTATTTTAAGTAAGTGTGGAAGATTAAGGCCGTTGTGTTGAATAGAAATTATCAAACAAAAATTATTGAATAATAAAAAAACATGACATTTAATTATACTTTGAATTTGAAATTGAATGTTGTTTTCTAATAGTCGGCGACTAGTCAGTATAGTTGATTATCCGGCGACTACTCGGTGACTATTCGGAAAAGAGCACCGACTATCTTGCTTCGAATTTTGTATAAATTTCATAAATAAATTTATTTAGGAGATATTAAACTAAAAGAAATCGTTAATTGTTAATACAGTAGAACCGCGATAATT